>CM073136.1:53634714-53960492 GCA_037039145.1 Fundulus diaphanus | reverse complement strand
TAAAGCGGGAAAAATCAATTGGTCAGGTTTGTTATATTAAAATAGTAGATTTAATTTTAAGCCATATGGCGGCGCCCTGGCTGGGGGCGATGAGATGAATTGTGGGTTAATTCACCCAACAACCCAACAGTTGTCATCCTCTTGTAGCTTCGGCTTCCTGCAGCTTGAACCACAAAATCACTGTGAAAAAATAAAAATGCTGGTTTGTGAAACTGGTCGGCTGGAAAATTGTTCAAAAAAGAGAGAAATCTGAACCGATTGAATTATCGGACCCAACCAGAACCTAAAGATCTGTCTGCAGCTCCTGGAGACTCAGCAAGATGGATTTAAAGGCTAAAAAGTGGATTTTGGATGAAATGTCCCTTTTAATACAGATCCTCTCCAGATTTATGTTCCTGCCAAAGCTGAGCTGATCCAGAACCGGACTCTGAAGTACCATCCCACCCAGCTTTTGGGTCTGGTGATGGTGAACCTGTCTGGTTCTGGTCAGTCCTGATGAGACTGTTGGAGAAAAGGACAGTTGATAATGTTGTGGAAGGTCTACAATAGAAATGTGTATAAAAAGAAAAGGACTTTATTGTAAGTTGTGTAAATGGATCGCCGGTGTTGATCCGTTCAGAGACTGCAGGGAGAACACCTGCTGTGTCCACCAGGTGTTCTCCACAGGTACATTATGCATTTGTCAGGAGTTATACAGAGGAAGCATTGGGAGCTATTTGGTAACACAGAACTGGGAGGTTATAAAACAATCATATTAATGAAGCTTATGAAAAGTTTTTAAAAGTTTAAAACTGTTGATTTTTACGTCATTCAGCAGATCCAATGAAAACAGCTGAAGTAACTCCAATAAACAGAAATAGTGATTACAGGCCGCTTTCTCTGCTGCCACACTTTCATAAATATCAGGGAATGTTTTAATAAGGGAATCATTCATGGACAATTAGTTGAGTTCATCTACGGGAATAAACCTCTTAAATGTCCCTTGGATAATTTCTAGCCTGTCTTCTGGTTACAGTCAGATTATTCTAATCTAGCCCCCCCCCCCCCCCCCCCCCAGTTTAACCCTGTTGTGTTCCTGCAGACTGGAAGGAGGCCGAGCAAAGCTACACGGAGGCCCTGGCTGTGTGTCCTGTTGCCTTCAGCAGAGAGAGGGCCGTGCTGTTCTCCAACAGAGCCGCTGCCCGGCTGCATCTGGTAGGCCTGCACCTTCATCCCCATCGGCTAATATTTCATCATAACAATTTGGTTTTATCTTCACAACGAGAAATTGCCTGAAAACCCCCAAAACTGCCAGTTTTGTTATTTTTGCTATTTCCAATAAATATCAATAAATTCAAAAATATAAGTAAATTCAGTTACTGTGTGCAGTGTGGTAATAAAATCAGACTTTCTGTAACCAGAGTCCTGAGGAAACATTTTTAAATGTTTTTAAGGACAGTATTTGTGCTTATGGGCAATAATTGACATTGAAAAAGAAGCTGTAAATAGTCTTTTACCATCATGTTTACCATTATCACACATTACCACAATATATGGTGATAAAATGTAAAGTCCTTTTGCCCCCCCCCCCCCCCCCCCCCCCCACTAGAGATCCTTCTGCATCCCAAAGGGAAACTAAATGTTGCTGTAGATGCTGATGGCAGGAAGGTTCTCCTGTAGAGGTCTAAGAGCGGCTCTGAGAACGTCTAAAGAACCTGATGAAGAGGAGGCTCAGGTTGTCCTTCATGTTCTTCATCTTATGAAGGACCCCTCTGTGCCAAGTCATCTCTAGAGGTTCTAGAAGGTTCCCCAGAACCTTCTTCATCAGCCTGTTGAGCTAATAAATTGAATTTATGACATTAGACATAGAAAAGAACGTTATTATGTTCAGTGAGAACAATAAACACAAAGTGGGAACATAAAGAACACCACCAAGGGTATCATCATGTGAACCGTGTTTTTTGGACTATAAGTCGCTCCGGAATATAAGTCGCATTTTTTTATACATTTATTTCACACAATCCAAGACTAAAAACTGACATTTATTCTGATAAAGCAACTTATTAAATTAACCAGCTGCATCCAGAACCGGCTGAATAAAATGGAACATACCTGGGAGGATGAATGGAGTAAATTAGCATAACAAGCCACCAACTCCAACTGGGAAAGTTCTCGTCAGATCATTTCGATCTAATTACGTAACGCTGCTACGTGCTAAGCTAACAGTATGACGCGGATGTTTCAGAGCAATATAAAGCTCACGTTCATCAGAGCTGTAAGCTAGCGCTAGCTGCTGTTAGCTAACGGCCCAGTAACGGTTCTGTTGTGGTCTGGATCCTTGGAGTTGGTGTGGCTGGGATATTTCCTGAGGAGACGTTGTGGGTCGAGATTATGAAGTGGATCATAATGTCTCTCATCCAGTGGGATCTTCTGCCTGGTTTATGTCGTAAAGTGTTGCAACCAGTGCAGAGCACTTTACTGTAGTGTGATTCACAGAAAAAACAAGAGTCGTCAGTTTCAAGTTTAAAACCTTCTGATGTTTGCTTTGCAGGATAAATATTATGCAACATTTTGAAGGAAATCTCCTTTATCCTGTAATTCAGGCATTTTTTTCTCCACCAACCAAAGCAGGTTCTACTTCATCATATAGACCCAGTATCAGGCCAGCTGACAGCTTTGCTAGGGCCCAGGACAACAGTCTTTTTGGGCCCCCCCCCCTACACCTGCCGCCACCAAACACACACACACACACACACACACACACACACACACACACACACACACACACACCAAAAAAAAGTCAACTTAACTGTATATTTCATGCCCTGGAAATCTCTATTCAATGCTGGATATTTTCAACCCATCTATTGAATTTAGTGCACTAGTTGATCTTTTTTTCATCAGAGAAATATGGCCTTTTTTGACCTGCTGTATATCAGCCAGTCTCTAACAATGTTTCCCTTCCATTGCAGGAAGTAGAATATGTTAGATACTTTGGGAATTCTCTGCCCTCTGAATCTGCTGGTGGTTCATTTGCCATCTCTGAGAAAGGCTTCCTTTTTGCCATTAAACGCACAACATTCACTCAATCAGAGTCATTTTTGTTTGCCATAACGCAGGATAATTGAAATTAACGGGTTAGGGTCTACGAGTTTGGTGGCACTACAATGATCTATAGTGTAGTTATTGCTCATTTTATACTTATTCTAGTAATAAAAAGTGTGAAAGTGTAGGTATTTCTTATCTAAATGATAAAATCAGATTAAAATGAAAGCCCTTTATCCAAAGCTATTTGATTTATAGAGCAAACACTTATGTTTAAATGATTTCTTTTGTATCCTACACCTAGCAAAAGGGACTTTAATGAATATTTTTGCCATTAAGGCTTTGGGAAATTCCACAAAAAAATGTTGTATTATTTTCCAATCCAATAAATGTAGTATGAAAGATGTGAGATCGGATACACATGAAATTAATTTGATGATAATCCTCCTCTCTTTGGTGACTCTGTTGAATATTTCTCTATGATTATTCTTCTGGTGTAGCAACTTGCAGACGGTCCCTAAGCATCTGCGGACGAGCAAGCTCTGCATAGAATCCAGTTTAATTCTCCCAGCGCGGTGGGAGACTCGTTTTGAGGAAACTACGGTTGTAGCTGACTGTCTGCCTTGATGTGGTTGCAGAGAGATGTCGGTTTGTAGAAGAAATGATCCGCTGACGAGTTATTGATCCGGAAAAGCCCAATCTGTGAATATCTTTCTAACTTTACTGAAGTCCTCAGCTGGCTCTCCTGCTCCGCTCTGTCTTTCAGATTGAACCTGGACCTCTGCTATCTCTCTGCTTTCTGCTCTTTTAGCGCTAAGCTCAAGTATTTCTGTAAAAGAAAAGGTGTTTTCCCCCTTACACTAGCCAGCGGATGCTATACTTTAAAATCACACTGATAAACCCATTGCTTCTTACCAGGCTCTGGATGGGCATCATTCCTCTGCAATTCCGTTCCTAGACCTGTTCCTCACTCATCCTCAGTTTTTAAAAAATATTTACTCATAAAATCCCTCAAGCCTTTCATGTCATCTTCTCTTATTTCTCTTTTCTGTGCACCTGTGATTCTTAGTTTGCAGCGGAACGAACTTTCAAAGCTGCAGCCAGCCGTTGTCCTAATGGTCAAACCATTTTATGTTGGGGTGGGGGGAGTTCTGATGGCCCCTTATTTAAAGAAAACATATTACATATAGCTAATGCAGAAATATATGTATATTTAGTTACTCTAATAGTAAATATTTTTCACACAAATATTTTCTGAAAAATTACCTTTGCCTGTATATTAATGGTCAGAGTGTCAGTTTTGGGCCCCCCCTCTGTCCTGGGCCTGGGACAACTGACCCGTTTGTCCCCCCCTGTCGGCGGGCGTGCTCAGTAGTACCTTCCAGATGGAAGAGCCGCCGCCTGTAAAAGGAGATTTTTCCTAAAATGGCGTCACTAAGAGCTACTTTTAGTCTGAGCATTCTTTGTGAATACGGGCCCAGATTATTGAACCGTTTTCTTGTGAATGAGTTGTTTAAGGTTTAAAGTTAAAACTTCTAGACCACCACATTTCCTAGGGTTACATAAAATGTCCATCTTCAGATAACGTCTTCTATTTTTCCATATGAAATTAAATAGTATTGGTTCTAAGTTCTCCGTGACTTTTTTAGTCAGGGGCTCCAGGCTAACGTGATGCTCAGTATGAAGTCAAGTGTTTATTAAAGCTGGCGGATTTATTAGCGGGAAGCTAACAGATGCTACCAGTAACATGCTAACCATAGACATTATATAAGAGTAGACCCACTGATCTCTATATATTCACTGGATTGTGCATTGGGCGTATATAGTACACGTCGCTGTGAAGCCACCAGCCGCCATATTGGTACTCCCTATTTTCCTCCAGTAACTAGGGAATATGTGCGCTACAGCATCGAATAACGAGGATTTTCTCATGTTCAGGGGGGCTTAAGACTTTTAAAATGTCAAATGCCATATACTTTTATGTTATGTTCTAAAACTATCAAGTACTGAGAAAGTCATGTGCTGAAATATTTTGTATGTTATATATATATATATATACATACATATATACACATACATACATACATTTTCTGACCCGCTTAATCCCTCATGGGGTCACTGGGCGAGAGGCGGGGAACACCCTGTACAGGTCGCCAGTCTGCCGCAGGGCAACACAGAATATATATATATATATATATATATATATATATATATATATATATATATATATATATATATATATATATATATATATATATATATATATATATATATATATATATATATATATATATATATATATAATTTCCTAGTAGTTGATAGTGTTAGTACATCCACTGACTGTAGAATTACCTGTGAAACGTTTTCACTCAGACAGAAAACTGCTTGTTGTTGCAACCAAATCCTCTGGGATTCTGTGAGAGTAGGGAGGAGCAAGATGGCGGCCAGTGACTTCAGTTTTTCGGGCAAATCAGCAATGCAGTGAATAAATAGAGACCAGTGAGTAGACCCCGCATTGACTGTCACGGCGCAGGAATTACGGCCGCCATCTTGGGGCGGTTGACCTGCTACCCTAACCTGCTGATTCAAGGTGAACAGACGAAGGTTGCCTCAGCACTGTGCGGCGTATTTTTGTTTGAATTGACGGACTATTGCCATCAGGGCTCGAGGGATAATATTTCACAATTAAGATGAACAGATGTTGTTTGTATTTTTGATTAGAATGTTATATTTCTGAATTTTTGTCCACCAACAAAATTCAAGCTTGTTGCAGGAGCTATTTCTCTATTTTTGTTACGTTTTAGAATTTAGATTTAGTTCATTTTGATTTATTTGCTTATTTGTTGTATAAATATTTTTGTTTAAATTTAGTTGTTTAGAAAACAATCATTTGTTAGTAATTTGTTAATTGATTTTGTTTGGGTCTTGGGTGCGTCACATATATAAATAGACTTTAGGGATGAACGTAGGTGGTTATTTGGTTTTTTACCAGTCCTTCAGTCCTCAGGAACCAACAGTCAGTCACCCTTAGTCAATCAGTGAGTGAGCAGGTGAAGCAATCAATGCAGGAACCAGAGCAGGAGAGGCAGCAATGGATGCTTTCTAGTTTGTACCACGTTGTTTGCCTGCAGAGACCTGGAATAAACCGACATGGAACTGCATTTTGACGTGTTTTTTGGATTTTGGTGGTGCGTAAAGCAGAAGCCTAACCCACGCTTCATCAAGTGACTATTTGAGTTACATTCACATTCAGTTTGTTCACCTTTAAGTCTTCAGTTCAATTCGGTTTTCAGGGACAAATAGTCACCACACTTGCTAATGTTTGCATGTGTGTATATATATATATATATATATATAGTGTGTGTATAGTAATAAAATTATAGAAATGTATGAGTGGCTGTTTTTTGCAACATACATCCTGTCAGAATATTCTATTCTATTTAACCCCACTAAGAATATTTAAATGCACTGAACCATTTGTTATAATAGCTTTAGTTTTAAAGTTTTCAGCAAAATAAACGTGGAAATCAGTTCAATATTCAGCGAGTTATAGTTGATTAAAATTGTTGCTGCGCCTGGTTAACACGACACTGAGCTGAGCTGTCGACCGCCCCAAGATGGCGCCCCTAAATCTCGTCAGTGCACATAGGCGAAAGCGGTCGATGCGGGTCTACTCTTATATTCTGTCTATGATGCTAACAGTAGCATGCTAACAGTAGCATGCTAACAGTAGCATGCTAACCGCTTTGTGTCCCTGCAGGAGCTGAACGACGAGGCCATCTCAGACTGCAGCAGAGGTACGTCAGTGACGTCACGTTTGCTGAATAAATTAACCAATCAGCTCTTTGGCTGACGCACCGTGTGGTTACTGTAGCCATAGGTCTGGATCCAGACTACCTGCGGGCGCTGCTGAGGAGGGCGGAGCTTTATGAGAAAACCGAGAAGCTAGATGAAGCCCTGGAGGACTACAAGCAGGTTCTGGAGCGAGATCCAAGCAACAGCGGAGCCAGGCGGGCCTGCATGGTGAGTTCATGACTCCTCTGACGTCCGCCAGGCGATGCTGAACCTGTGGGACTCCTGGTCTCTGAAGCAGGCGCTCTTCAGGTGCTGACCGCTGACACGTGTGAGGATGGCCTCAACATGCTTCCGCTCAAACTGGCCTCTGTGACAAAAGGCGGCGTGTTTACTTTCCCTAAACTCTCCAGTTTTAGCTTATTGTCTGACTCTTGGTGCTGATTTCTGCTCGTGGGCACCGTCCTGAAAGTATCATGGTTGTTCTGTGATGCTGAAGAACGTCACCTTCTGCTCTGAGGTAGGAAAAGGAATCAGTTCTGATGATTCCTGTCCTACAAACAAGGTACAGACGAAGCTTCGTAGGTCAGATGGAGGACCAGCAGGCCGAGGAGAACATGCTAACTCCACACAGAACGGCCTCTGCCGAGCCCGGGACTCGAACCCGGGACCTTCTTGCTGTGAAGCGAGAGAGCTGACCACTACAAACGTTCTTCTCATGATTGAACGTCCCTCACCTGTCTTTCTGTCCCTCACCTGTCTGTCCACCAGAGGCTGCCTCAGCAGATTCAGGAGCGAAACGAGAAGCTAAAGGAGGAGATGATCGGTACGTGCTGCACCTGAACACATCGCCTCTCACTTATTCCCCTGAGACACCTGGTCCCTGAACATGTCGCCTGTCTTGTGTCACAGATAAACTGAAGGACCTGGGGAACCTGATCCTGAGGCCGTTTGGACTCTCCACCAGCAACTTCCAGGTCAACCAGGACCCCAGCAGTGGATCCTACTCCATCAACTTCGTCCAGAACCCCAACAACAACCACACCGGATGACGCCGTCTTTTAATCAGTGACAGGTCGAGGCTCCTGGTCCGGTTCCTGGTCGGTTCCACCGGACCGGAGCCGTAAACGTAGCGACCTCTGACCTGCGGGCCGACCTCTGACCTGCTGTTATGGATGCTTCAGGTACCGCAGGACATTGTACCATTGCTCAGACTGAGGACTGAAGCAGGCGGGAGCTTGCTGACACCATGTGCTGTATCAGCTGTTAATAAAGGAAACAGGAAATGATGCGAGCATGTTTCTGTGAGGGCGGAGCTTAATTGTTTTATTATGAACAGGTGAGGCGGAAACAGGAAGTCAAGGTGATTGGTCAGTGAGCTCTCCTGGACAGCAGCATCTCTCTGATGTTGTCCTCCGCTTCTTTGACGCTGCGCTCCAGGTACACCTTCTTCTGCTGAAACACAGAGGTCAAAGGTCAGGGAGTCAGATTCAGCTGAATGTTTCCATCCAGAGCATAAAAACACAGTTTTAGGATCCATTCTGTTTGCTACATGACGGTAATTATTTCTACATCCCACGTTTTACTCTAAGATCAGTAGAGACTGACATGATGATGTCATGGCTTTGTGCCAATCTGATAGGTTACCTGGAGGCACACCTGGGGATGCTAGGAGGGTTTCAGATTAAATGTCAGAACGTCGCATTAAACGGGAATAAAAAGATAAGTTTCCTGTTCTGGTGTCGAGTTAAATCTGCCTTTCTGTTTAAACCATGATTTTAAAATAAAGATTCATCTTGATTCTGAGCATCTGAATATCAGGCGGGTCTGAAAAAGTATTTTTTATTAGGTCTTAAATATCTTACATTTAAGGCGACTTCACGTGCACGACGAATGCTCCCTTGACTCTGAGTTGTGCTTTATTAAATGTATTTAGAACAAAAAAGGTGCAGCCAGCCAATCAGCTCCGTGTTGTTGGTCAGAACTAAAAAAACGCTGATTTAGCAACAGAACCAGTTTAAATCCTCTGAGAATAGCAGCTTCTCTAAAAACAACATAAAGGTGGGACTCCAGGCAGCACTGGTACCGTGAGAACGGTCAGAGACGACGACTATCAGCCAGTTCTGCTGCTCTGGACCGACCCAGGACCAGCAGTGGTTCTGCAGCTCCCGTTAACGACCTCCGTGTGTCTTCGGATCAGAACTGACATTACGAGGTTCTCTGGATTCTCCACACGGTGACCAGATGCCATCGAGGCATTTAGGATGAAACCGCTCACAGAACCGCGTTGGACCGGTTTCTCTTCAATTAAAGGTATACTATGCAACCTGGGTTGATTTTCCAGCGAGGCTCCCCCCAGAGGGCGAAAGTAAAAGTGCACTGTCGTAAATATGCTCAGATGTTCTCCTGGTTTCTCCGTCAAGCCAGGCGCGGTTGTTTTGAGCTTAGCAGACAGGCGAACGCAACGAATACAAAAGGCGAAAAAACGGCAGTACAAACAATGACTAACACAGTGAAAGTATGAACATGCACACAGAGAGAGAGACGTATACATACATACATACACATATATATATATATATAATAAAACTATCAAAGGATCAAACTTCTCATCCCCGCTGAAAAGGTTGACTCAAGTTCGCTGGACAAAGCCTCTGACCAATCGGTGAAGCTCTGGCTTTCTTTCCGCCGTAGAACCGCGCCGGTTCTCACCAGGAACCCTGAAAGCTCTTAGTGACGCCATTTTAGGAGAAATCTTAGAAGTTTACCTCAGTGAGATTTCAGTGGTTCTGAAAGCATCTCAGGCCTTCAGTGGAAACTGTTAGGAGCAGGAAGGTGGAGGAAACGGAGAGAGCTGATTGGCTGAGCCACTGAACAGAGAGAGCTGATTGGCTGAGCCAATGAACGGAGCAGGAAATGAGCTCATAAACTTCTTTAACAATCAGATAATTATTAATATGTAGAGATGATAAACTTTATCCTCCCCATAGAAGGAAATTTGGTTCCAGCGGCTCTAGTGACATAACTTTGTGACAGCAGAGCAGCAGTTCATCCTGCAAGTGACGGGTTGCCGGTTCGATCCCCCGCTCCGACCGTCTCAGTTATTGTGTCAACACACCTGACCTGCATCACCCGCTGGCGGTGGTCAGAGGTGGAGCGTCAGCTGCTCAGACAGCCTCCGTCAGTCTGAGCAGGGCAGCTGTGGCTGCTAGCAGCTCACCACCGTCAGGGTGTGAAACACTCTGGGGTCGTCAGGCTAGTTAGTCGCTGTATGAGCCGTTTACTTTATTAATGATTAGGACTAATATTAAATAATCATGAATTAAACTCTGTACAAAGATTATAGTCCAGAGGAATTTCAATATTATTTACAGACTCAATAACTAATATTTTAAAAGAATCTGCAGAAAACTATAAAACTACACGAGATAAAGGAGGTGAAGCCGTATGTTCTGTCAGAGGGTGCAGGTGTCCAGCTCGCCACTTTAACAGCGGGAGACACCAAAAACCTGCAGGACAGCGGCTCCTGAGGACCAGGGTTGACGACCGCTGGTCTAAAAGGTTGCTGGTGCGATGCCGGCTCCTCTCTGGCCCTGCCTGCTGCTCAGAGAGCTTCTCACCAGGCTGAGAAAGAGTCGTTGATCTGCAGCAACCAGCTGCAGTCGCCTCTGGGCTCCGTGACCCAGGGACCACCTCACCTGGGACCACCTCACCCCGTGTTCTGCAGGTGCCGACTTGGCAACCTGCATTGTGTTGTGTTCAGGGTCTGCCGGGAATCTGGGCTCCTTACCTCCAGCTCTTTGATCTTGTCATCGACGGTCTTCTGTTTGTCCGTCAGCAGGCCGTCGATCTCCTCCTTGGACTGCAGGATGAACCTGAAACAGCGACACGCGTCACTCGCCACCTGCCGACGGCAGCTGGTGATGTCACAGCTCAGGTGGGCGCACTCACATGCGGCCGACGCCCTCGTAGAGCCGCGTGTTGCTGGGCAGGGTGGAGATCTCCGCCTGGGTCAGTTTGGTGTGTTTGTGGACCCGGCTGAGCTGATCGATCTGCAGGTCGGCGAGCTTCACCTTCTGCTGCGTGTCGATCATCTTGACCTGCAGCTCAGAGAAGGCCTGAGGAAACAGGAGGCGTCACTCTGAGCACAAAACGCAGCCTGTACAGTTACACAAGCTCCATCCTCAGCTCCACAGCAATGAACAAACCCAGCAGGAAAGCTCCAAAAAACAGACCATTTACAGGAACCTGCGGCGCCCCCTGCTGGTTCCCCCAGTGATTGTCGGGGGACAAACTGCTCCTGTTCTTCACCCTTAACTCTTCTTTTCTGCGTTTGTTCCACAAACTGGTGAATAAAGATGACTTCTCTGCTTTCTTCCCTTTGCTGTAAACTGTCTGTTGGGCTTTTTGTGCTTTAGTCACATTTATTACAACCAGCTCCACGTTTAACCTTCTAAACATTTAGAATAACTACAGTACTGCCTGTATGTGATCACATGGTTACAACCTACATTTGTACAAACTTTACTAAATTATGTTAACTAAGTTTATTCACATATTTTTCTGGTGACTTTAGCCTAAATGTTTCTGGAAACCTTTTCAGCAACAAGGTCAGATGGACATTAAACCCAGATTTAGACTCTGAATTATCCTCCTCTGGTCCTTCTGCTGTTGACCTCCTTCTGTTTTAGATCTTAGTTTTATATTTTAGTTTATATATTAGTTTTATATCTTAGTTTTATATCGTAATTTATATCTTAGTTTATATCTTTATTTCATTACTGATTTAATGGGAGCTTAGCTTAAATCTCACACGCCTTGGCGGCTCTACTGTCTCTCCCTCGTGGTGTCGGTTCTGGTACTGTCAGCCCAGTCTGGACCTGCTGGTGACCGGAACCTCCCGCTGAGGAACAATGAGGTTCTGTTCCAGCCGAACTTTAGCCTGCAGCCAGGGACCCACTGCTCTTCTCAGCAGGGCGGTTCTGACTGCAGCAGCGGGCGGAACAGAGTATCAGAACCGTATCACCAGAACCCTTGGTCTCTAATCAATAGCTCTCGTTGATCGATACATCTCTGGTTAGGGTTCTGGTTCTGATGCAGCGCTCACATGTACCGTGTCTGCAGGCTAGCCGCTACCTGCTAGCGGCTAGCTGCTAGCGGCTAACTGCTAGCTGTCTGTAAGAACAGGGGAGATGCACAAATAACAGAGAATAGAGCTCAGTATGACACCGAACCACAAACAGAACCGGTACCTTCTTCAGTTCCAGATCAACGGGGGCTGCCATCTTTAGCCGAACCAACGCGCCTCTTCTTCGTGGTAGTTTGCAGCATGTAGACGCCGCTGGGCTCATTACTGCCCCCCAGAGGTGAAGATATGTCAGCGGCTGGTTCTGATCATCTGGACCTCCCTGAAGGTCTCCTGAACCTTCAGGAGACCTGAACCCTGAAGGTCTCCCTGCTGCCCGTCCAGCAGAGACCTTCACCCATGATTTACATCACAACAATCTGGACCTGAACCATCATCCTTTCCAGAAGACGTCTCTGTCCGCTTTATCGGTGCCTGCATGTGGAAACAAAGACATTCATGTCCTCACATGCTCAGTTTCCGCATCTGCAATACAAACATCCGGTTAAAGCTTTTTCCAGCTTGCATGTCAGCATCTTAATTAATTAATTAATTAATTAATTAATTAATTGACCCCAGAGAGCCAGGTGAGAACCCACAGGAACCTGTTGGTGGCGCTAATGCGGCATTCTGCGGCCTGCAGAGACAAACAAGAGAAGAAGAAGCTCCGCACCGGAAAGAGAAATCTGCGCGCGGAGTTTAATCTGCGAAGCGGCTCGCGCGCTTTGCAAGCTCATTCTGTCTCCCCGCGCGCTGAGAGAAGGTTCACCTGAGCAGGTAAACCGGCGCAGCCTGCGAGAATCCTTCCGTCATCAGCGGCCAGACATGGCGACTCCTCCCAAGCGGCTCCGCGGAGGTCCGGGTGGCTCCCCGCTCCGCGGCTCCCGCAGCCACAGGAAGGTCTCCATCGAGGGAAACATCGGTGAGTTCTGCTCCGGGTCCACAACATCTGAGCGTCGGTAGCTGATTGGGCCAGATCTGGCCAGGTGAGTTAACCCGTGTGTGTGTACGCGCGCGCAGCTGCAGGTAAATCCACCTTCGTCCGGATCCTCCAGGCCGCCTCGGAGGACTGGGAGGTGATCCCAGAACCGATCGGGAAATGGTGCAACGTGCAGAGCGACAGCAGCGATGATTACCAGGTGAGCTGAGGAGGATGAGGAGGGAGTACTGGTCAGGGTGAAGGTTAGAGTCCAGCAGGAGGACACCAGGAGGTCCAGCAGGAGGATCTCTGGGCAGATGTCCTCCTGCTGGACAGATGCTGCCTTCCATTGCCCTCGGAAATCCGGCTTCCGGTCTGATCAATCAATTAAAGGCCGCCGTCTCGATTTAAGACGGATTGTTGGATCCAACATGGCGGCTCCTGCATCAACAACAGGAAGCTGTGATAAAACACGTGAATTTTACTCTACACCGCTGTAAGAGTGTAAAATCTCTACTTTGAACTAAAAGTGGTGTTTGCATGTGTAATGTTTCCGCGGGTCATTAAAAAGCATTAAATGTCATTAAATAATTTGTTTTTAAATTAAGGCCTTAATTGGCATCAAGAGTCATTAAATGTGATTATTGGTGGCATTATTTTTTTTCTAAAAAAATACGGTCATAAAAACAGTTTCGTCAGATATATTATACCAGATATAACTGCTTCCGGTTGATGGTAAAGCCGTTTGTTTTTACAATGTTCGGAAAAAGGACTCGAGGCGGAGAAAGAGCTAGAGAATGGGGAAAAATGCTAATTTCAACAAAGGTGGATGGAAAACGAGGATTCGGGGACATGGGTGCAGCGTGTCGACGGTAAAGATGAGGAAGATTTTGCCGTGTTTGTAAAAAAATGAAGCTGCACAATGGGTGTCAATGCTTTACGGTCTCACATGAAGTCAGACAGTGTAGTCCAGGGTGTACGCGGGTATACGCCGTATAGCCACTTATTTCTCAGTCAGCATTGCCTATATCAACTTCTGGAGCGGTATTTGTGTCTTTTGAGCGCGCAGTGAGACAGGTATTCAGCGTTTAAACATCACGCACGCTCAACACTGATAAACTCTTCTCAACCCACTATCCTCGCCTTCGGTTCCTGTCTGCCGTGACCTGCTGCTTCCACGCTCAACACCAGCTGTGAGCGGCTCGCTGGATTCTGTCTGTGTGCTCTGACTTCAAAAACTGTCCACCTCACCAGCCAATCACAGACAGGTTTCTTTCCATCCAATCAGAGTAGGGCTTGCAAATACTGCATTCAGGTGGATTAAATGAAAATGCTGCAGCTTTTGGCAGAAATGACTAAACATAACGGTGGGATTGAAGAAAAAACAACAACCAATAAACAGTTAACAATATAACAATATAACAGCAGAAATACAAGTACCAAGAAAAGTTGAGAAAGATAAAATCTCAGTAAGGTTGAAGGCCAATGAGTAAAAATAGGTTTTAAAACAGGACAGCGGAGGGGCCTGTCAAATGTACAAAGGTAAGTCGTTCTATAACTTAGGGAACCCAGTAGAGAAGGCCCTGTTCCCTCTAAGCTTCTGCTCAGAACTGTGAATGAGCAGCAGGGGTGTAAAGGTGAAGGAGAAGCTCATTTAAGTAAGGTGGGCAAAGCTGTTTAAATCCTTAAAAACAAACAGAAGTTCTTTAAACTGAACTCTAAGATAAACAGGCAACCAGTGAAGGGAGGCCAGGATGGGCTAATGTGCTTTATTTATGTTCTTCCATTAAAAGGTGTGCAGCAGCGTTTGAACCAGCTGCAGACATTTTAGTGAGGACTGACCGATTCAGAGATAAAGAGAATTACACAAATCCAGCCATGATGAATGAAGGCTTGGAGTGTTTCCATGTTTTTGCCTTGAAAGAATAGGTTTTATACGAGGTCCTACGAACAAGCAGCTCTGCTGGCCGTCGCCATGTTGGATTCCTGATCTCAGTTGTTTTTACGTTGAATCCCAACTTCTCTGACTGCTAACTGGAACGCTTTTTACTCGGGTTCACCTCATTCCATGCCCTCGTTCCGCTTTCCGAGGCACATTGAATGCACCAAGAACCTCCAGAGTGGGAGGAGCTTAGGACCGTTCCCATTAAAGCAGGTGTATAAAGACGTCACCTGTAAATGGCTTCGTCAGAGCAGAAGCACCTGGTAGATCTTTGTGGTGTTGACAGGTGGAGTGACCGCAGCACAGGTGAGTGTTGTGGAACAGGAGCGGTGTCAGCAGGTAACTCATCGCTGCACGCACCTGGACGGGACACACACCTGCTGGCCCGCTCTGACCCAGTTCACCTGTGTGTTTGTACCTGTGTTCAGGAGCTGAGCTCATCCCAGAAGAGTGGAGGGAACCTCCTCCAGATGATGTACGACAAACCCAGCCGATGGGCCTACACCTTCCAGGTAGCTACACCTGACTCCGCCCCCTGCGGTCGTGCTCCTTAACCACCTGTTTCACCTGTGTGACTCACCTGTGTGCAGACTTATGCTTGCCTCAGCCGGGTCCGAGCCCAGCTTCAGCTTCCATCAGCCAAACTGCAGCAGGCAGAAAATCCGGTTCAGTTCTACGAACGCTCCGTCTACTCGGACAGGTAACTGTTGCTCGGACAGGTAACTGTTGCTCGGACAGGTAACTGTTGCTCGGACAGGTAACTGTTGCTCGGACAGGTAACTGTTGCTCGGACAGGTAACTGTTGCTCGGACAGGTAACTGTTGCTCGGACAGGTAACTCCCGGCAGGAAACGGCAGGTGTCAGCATCAAAGACTTCTAACGTATTTAGTCTGTTGCTGTCATTGCTGAGTGACACCTGGCAGGTGAGTCCTGGTGGCGTCCTGTCAGGTTTCTGTGGATCCAGTCTGAAGTGATTAAAGCTGAGGGGACTGGGAGTGTTGGTGTGACGGCAGCTGTGTTCACCTGAGCTCTACCTGTCTCCCAGGTACGTGTTTGCTTCCAAGCTGTTTGAGAGCGGCGACCTGCTGGAGACGGAGTGGAGCGTTTATCAGGACTGGCACACCTGGTTACTGAACCAGTTTGAAGCGGATATCGCCCTGGACGGCATCATCTACCTGAGAGCCCCCCCACAGGTAAGATGCCCCTCACACCTGCAGTCTGGGAACCTTTGGGGGACGTGGTTCATGTGCAGCAGCACCCACCAGGTTCTGTGGAGCTTTTCCTCAGATCTGATTAACGACCTGCAGCTGAGATCCGAGTCAGAGAATTGGTCTGAACACCTCACCTGGACACACCTGTGAAACCACAATCCACTGCTGCACCTGTCCTTGTCTTCAGGTTCCTCTGCCACTCCGAGTGTTTCGTGGTGCCTTCAGGTGTCTGTGTATTTTGCAGCGCTGCATGCAGAGGCTGCTGCACCGCGGCCGGGAGGAGGAGCAGGGGATCCCTCTGGAGTACCTGGAGCAGCTTCACCTGAAACACGAGGCGTGGCTCTACCACAGGAACCTCAGGTAACTGAGCATGCTCAGACGGTGTCTGCCGCTGCCTTCAGGGTCAGTGGGAGAAGCCGTTCAGCTGTCTGTGTCTGCAGGCTGGACTTTGAGTACCTCGGTGAGCTTCCTGTTCTGGTTCTGGACGTTGACGAAGACTTTCAGAGCGATCGGATCAAACAGGCGGACATCGTTGATAAGGTGAGTTTTGGTTCTGAAAACCCGACGCACAGCCGGTTCTGAAGCCTGACCATGACTGCGTTGATCTGCAGGTCCAGGAGTTTCTCACCGCTCTGTGAAGCTCCACCAATCACAGCTCAGGGCGTCGGCAGCGGGGCTTCTGGTTGGATAACAGCTGCTTGTGATGTCATCTTTTAATGACTTTGTAAAGTTTTGTTTTTGCTGTTTTTGGGTTTTTTTTATAGTTGATGTTAAATGTCGGGGGGTAGGGGGGGTATTTAAGCTTCAGTTTCTGTGTGCGCTCAGGTTTCCTACACACTGAGGTGTCAGTGAACCTGTCACGATGCCTTTAGGCTCTCTGTAAATAAACTGAAATCAAACCCAGCCTGTGTGCCGCCTCTGCCTCTACAACCTGGTTCTGGTTCTGGTTCTAGATGTGACTCTGACCTTCAGCCACAACCTGCTGTTCTGGTTCTGGTTCTGGTTCTGGTTCTAGATGTGACTCTGACCTTCAGCCACAACCTGCTGTTCTGGGATCAGAGCTGAAACAGCAGAGACCCGTTTAAACGTTGATAATTAGAAGTGGAACGAGACCCTGAGAGGTTGAGTTATTTTAGTCACCAGCTTCTTTGTTTTCCTGAAGCGCTTCAGTTAAGTCGTTTTTAGATGTGCTGCATTAATTACTGACACGACTCGGGTTATTTAACGGGTCACTGTGGGTGAACGGCTGATCACGACCAACAGGGGGCAGTAATGGTGTAATGAAGGTCAAACAAACCCTGGAAATGTTTTTAATGTGTTATATAACAGCCAAGTTGAAGTGCTATCACTAGTTTCAGTTTTACTCTGTAAAAGGAAGCCATCTTTTATCCTTTCTGTGATTTTTCACAGGCGCTGCCATCTTGGCATCCAAAGAACACCGTCAATATTTTGTGCCGTGCAAACTGCAGCAGGCCCTAGTTGCAAAAATAAACCCAACGTATTCAAAACTTTGCTATACGTGGGGAAGTTTTGCACCACTGTAATATATTAAGAAAGGGATTTACTCAGGCTCTTTACCTCACATATCTGGCTACAAACATCCTAATGAATGCCAGTTTACCTGGTTTAACCCTAATGCCGGGCCTACACTACTGAGCAAACGTGGCCACTACGGTCTGAATTCTACAGAAACAACTCGAGGTAAGCTAAACGTTCGTGCACATTTGACACCCCAGCCTTTTCTGCTTTATCAACAATGTTCACGACAGTCAGTTAAATGCAGAGAGAAATGTTTGGTGTCTAGTCTGCTTTTGTTAGAATTCAACTATTATTGCTGTTAACTGCATACCTTGTCACCAGATGTGTGGATGTGATGTTGGCCTGCATTTTATTTTCACTGATCGTCTAAACACTAAATAGCATCTACATTTGTTTTAGATTTGAAAACATGCTAAAGTAGGATTTGTGATGGTTAATTTTTAAAATGAAATTTCATTTGCATTGCATAAGTCATTGTCGTTTTTATGGCTTTAGTATCATCAGAAGGTTATAAACATAAATATTCTAAGTGTGTGTGTATTTAATGACACCCCATGTATCAATGGGTAGATGATATGAAGGGATTTCGGGACCTTCTGCGGATGATGGTTGAAGACTTTTATCTCCTGGACAGGGTGACTCCAGACATAATAAAGAGAGACACACTAAGAAGATCCATCAGCCCCAGGGACAGGCTCTCTGTGACCTTACGCTTTCTGGCAACAGGTAAGTGTGTTTTTAAAAAAAATACGTTTCTGCAACACTCCTCATTACATTTAAGAGAGGTGGACATGAGGCAAGATCATTTATCCACATCACATTATAAATCACTTCACCCAAGTACATACAACCACAGCTACAATTGCCCTGTGTGTGGACATCTGTCCTTCATACGACCACTACATTCTCTTCTAAAAATAAATATCTGTTAATCTATCAAGCTCCATCTATGCCCACTCTCCTATACATAAAGTGTCTAAATCACGCGTCACCAACATGGTGCCTGTGGGCAGCAGGTAGCCCCCAAGGACCAAATGTGGTGCCTAAGACCCTGTTCTAAAAACGCCCAATCCACCAGTGAGCTGCATCTAAAACTTTTTTATTCAGCTACTCATCCTATTTACTCACACTTGCATTTATATAGATTTAAAAATGACAATATCAATAACAAAGCATGAAAATGTGTTTATTTTACATAAAGTTAAAGTGAATGCGGACTCTTTTAGTTCAAAGGTCAGTACTGGTAGTAGCCCTTCGTGTGACACTACACCAATGAAGGAACTCTGTTTCAAAAAGGTCGATGACCCCGGATCTAAATCCACCCAACTATTTAAACCACTTAGGGTTACTAACCCTATTTTGACAGGTGAGACCTAAATACAGGATTGGAAGCACAACACTGAGTCGGATAGTGATGGAAACCTGCACAACCCTCACTGCAGTGTTGTGTGATGTTTACTTGAAGGTAAATTTCTGTTACAGCTATTTTTATACGGTTTAACGGTTTACTGCACATTTGTCAAATCTGTTCTACAAGTTAACCAAAAGTCCTTAATTTATTTCTCCCCGCAGCGCACCAACGGGGGTAAAATCCGCCCGCCGCACCGCCGCACTGACGAGAGCAATAGAAATTTGTCTGGTCAGCGCGGCGACTGACTGAGAAACCTGTCGCTGTGAAAGGTGATGATGGTGGTTATAAATGTGTTGTGAAATGTGTTATAAAAACAGTGTTTAAGACATAAAAACATGTTTTCCAAAAATATTTATTTCGTACATCACACTTTGTGTTCCACAGACACCATCAACTGACTGAGTGGACGGCCATTGCCAGAGACTTTGAAAATAAATGGCAGTTTCCACACTGCTTAGGAGCAATAGATGGGAAACATGTATTCATTCAACCCCCTGGAAGCATGTTTTATAACGACAAGTCAAGGTTTTCCATCCTACTTATGGCAGTTGTTGACGCCAACTACAAGTTTGTGTTTGCAAGCGCAGGGACACAAGGAAGGGTGTCTGATGCTGGAGTGTTTGCTCAGTCTGACCTTAGAGATGCTATGGACACAGGCACACTGAATTTCCCCCCCGATGACTCGGCACTGATAATGTGATTCTCTACATGTTTATTGGTGATGACGCGTATCCCCTCTGACCAGATCTGATGAAACCATATCCCTTTTGGAACCTTAACGACAATCAGCGGATCTTCAACTACCGTCGTTCCAGAGCACGGCGTGTTGTGGAGAATGCTTTTGGAATTCTGGTGAATCGGTTCAGGGTTTTCAGAACAACTATTTGCCTGGATCCAGACATGGTAGTCACCATTGTGTTCACATGTCTCTGTCTCCACAACTTTCTCCGACAGCAGAAGTCTGAGGCCTACGTACCACCTGGTTATGTAGATTCTGAGATGCAAACCAGCAGCTGATTGAAGGAGCGTGTAGAAAGGAGGCCAGGCACGCCACCCATCAATGGAGACAAAGGGACAAAGGGAGGTCCTCTGCCAATACTTTGTCTCACCAGCAGGAAGCGTGTCATGGCAAGAAAACACGGTGTAGGTCAAGGACCAAAGTTAAGACTATTGAGTATTTTTTTTTTTTGGTATGCACTGTGTATAGAAATAAATTGTAGTTCCCAAACACCCTTCATATCATCTACCTATTCATAGTTAGGAGTGCTACTTCAAAAAGTTGGAAAGTTCAGTACTTGTTTACAACCTTCTGATGTCATTAAAGCCATACAAGTGACAACGATGTGTCGCCTGCAATTTCATTTTAAAGTTTACCAATCATAAAGCCTACTTTAACATGTTTTTAAATCTTAAAGCAAATTACAAAACACTAATTTACCTTAATGGGAAATATATTATTTACTCCTTTAGAAAAATATTTTTATTCACAGAATGTGCAAACACTGCTACATTCAAGTAGATGGCACATAAAGAACACAACAGTTTGTTTTATTTTGTAGCCCACACAAACTTGTGTAGAAACTGTCATGATGCAGCCTGAAGCTGCATTCTTAGCAGTCCCTGCCTCCTCCTTCCCGGCGCAGCCTGATTAGGAGCACCTGTCAGGCTGCAATTATCTCATTACTGGTTCCACCTGTTCACACCCCTTCATAAGCTCACCTCTGTTTGTTCTTGGTTGCCGACTTGTAAATGTCCAACTACTCCTACACCATGCCTGTCTGCTCCTGTCCTTCCGTCTTGGTTCCCGTCTGGTCTTCACTCCCGATCCTGCAGCAGCGCAGCTCCTCTGTTTCACGGACATTCATCTCCGCTCTGTACCTGCCAGCCAGCTCCTGCATCCTTCATCTCTGTCTGGTAACTGACTCTGGTTCATGTCACCCATCATCCCCCTTGTGCAATAAACTCTCTTAAAACCAGCTCTGTGTGTGCGTGCTGTGTCCGGTTCATCCAAGACAATCATGACAGAAACTAAACAGACTAGATTAAAACAAATCTATATTTTTATGAAAAACAAATGATTTGCTTCATATATTACTTAAACCAAATACTTGTATAATAACAATGTGGAAATTCTCAAACTCACGTGGTTTGCTAAGTGTCACATAAAGAACTTTGAAAGTAAAACTTGACAACTTTGTTTTTAGCAACCCAGCTACTCAGAATTGAGCGTTCTCATAAATGACAGGCTGGGGAGATGGGGCCTGGTAGTCTTGGGAGGGATACAAAGATGGCCTAGCCAGCTGACTTGCATACTGGCTTTGACCAGTATGCTCTGCCTCCTGTGTATCATATTCATGATATTTCTTCTAAGCCTTAATTGCACTGCTCTGTCTTTTATGTTTCTCATCTCTGAGGCTACTTACTGTCCAAATAGCTCCTCAGTCGCCAGCAGACCAGAGTTTTTTGTACCTGCTGGAGCAGTGAGAGTTTGGCCATTTCAGGGCTGTGCTGAGCCGATTGTGGCTTCTGTTTTTGGACCGGCTGACATGTGACAGGCGGACTACTTTCCTCTTCCTGCACTACTGACACTGGACTAGTGGCGTTTGAAGAACTTAACACATCTACTTCACTTTCCACACTGAATGGATCCTCCTCTCCCTCATGTGTCCTCAGACTCAGTGCCAGGCTGTGGGAAACGGCACAGAAAGCAGCCAGAAGTAAAGTGATTACACTGAAGCAACGAATTAGATCAGTTACTCCAGTCAGATAATTTCACACGTAATTATCACTAGGCGTAGGTTAACAGGAGTGACTTTTTATCCCGTCAATAACTTCAAGGTGTTTGACTTTGTACATTTTGAGTGCTTGTGACCTTAGGTACGTTTCTAAAACCTTCAACCCTCTTTATACCAGACCACAAAAGAGTTTGTAAGGATTAACAGAGGCACTGATTCAAATGGAATACGGTTTATTAAATTTACAGGTTCCGATAAACAAAGATCAATTTATTTTATCGTGCAGAAAGAAATGACCACTTTAAAAGTAGGAGTCTACACTGGCCTGGAATCCTGACAGCTGGGAGGAATAGTTAAAAAAAATTAATTAGAGACCTACAAAGGAAAACACAAACTAAATACACCTTGGTGTTCCCCAACAAAAAACACTCACTCCACAAACCCTAGTGAATACAACACAAAAGAAAAACTCCCCTCCCACTAGTCTCCTTGATCCGATCAAAATAAAACCAGCACAGGACCCAGGGACAGCATAGGTCCTCGTTTGGGTTAAAAACAGGCCTACAGGCCTACCCCAGGCCAGGGGACTAAACAATAAAGACTCCCCCCTTCTTTTACTAAAGCTAAAAAATACACTCTGAAACAATTCAATTCAATTCAATTTTATTTATATAGCGCCAAATCATGAAACGTGTCATCTCAAGGCACTTTACAAAATCAAGTTCAATCATATTATACAGATTGGGTCAGATTATACAGATTGGTCAAAATGTCCTATATAAGGAAACCAGTTGATTGCATCAAAGTCCCGACAAGCAGCATTCACTCCTGGGGAACCGTAGAGCCACAGGGAGAGTCGTCTGCATTGTACATGGCTTTGCTGCAATCCCTCATACTGAGCAAGCATGAAGCGACAGTGGGAAGAAAAACCACCCATTAACGGGAAAAAAAAAACCTCCGGCAGAACCGGGCTCAGTATGAACGGTCATCTGCCTCGACCCACTGGGGTTACAGAAGACAGAGCAGAGACACAACAAGAGAGACAAAAAGCACAGAAGCACACATTGATCCAGTAATCTGTTCTACATTAGATGGTAGTAACGGGTGAGCCGTCTTCTCTGGATGATGTCAAAGTTAACAGAACGCCAGACCAGGTGTACCTACTATGAAGAAAAAGAGAGAGAGCAAAAAGTTAAAAGCTGAAATGACGACAGTCATTTCAATGTAATACAATACAAAACTGGAGAACCGTAGAATGAAGAACAGTAGAAATCAGTAGAGTGAGAAAATTAGACCCTGATGTCCTCCAGCAGCCTAAGCCTATAGCAGCATAACTATAGAGGTAGCTCAGGGTAACATGAGCCACTCTAACTATAAGCTTTGTCACAAAGGAAAGTTTTAAGATTAGTCTTAAAAGTAGACGGGGTGTCTGCCTCACGGACCAAAACTGGGAGTTGGTTCCACAGGAGAGGAGCCTGATAGCTAAAGGATCTGCCTCCCATTCTACTTTTAGAGACTCTAGGAACCACCAGCAGACCTGCAGTCTGAGAGCGAAGTGCTCTGTTAGGAACATACGGGGTAATCAGAGCTCTGATATATGATGGAGCTTGATTATTAAGGGCTTTATACGTTAGAAGAAGAATTTTAAATTCTATTCTTGATTTAACAGGAAGCCAATGAAGGGAAGCTAAAATTGGAGAAATATGATCCCTCTTGTTGATTTTCATCAGAACTCTTGCCGCAGCATTTTGGATCAGCTGAAGACTTTGAACTGCATTTTGTGGACTTCCTGATAGTAAAGAATTACAATAGTCCAGCCTTGAAGTAACAAATGCATGGACTAGTTTTTCAGCATCACTCCTGGACAGAATGTTTCTAATTCTGGCGATATTCCGGAGGTGAAAAAAGGAAACTCTGGAAACCTGTTTAATATGGGATTTAAATGACATGTCTTGGTCAAAAATAACACCAAGATTTTTTACTTTATTACCAGAGGCCAAGTTAATGCCATCCAGATTAAGTGATTGATTAAGAAGTTTATTTTTTGAGGACTCTGGCCCAAAGATTACAACTTCTGTCTTGTCAGAATTTAGATGCAGGAAATTTAAAGTCATCCAGCTTTTGATGTCATCAAGACATGACTGCAGTCGAAGTAATTGATTGGATTCATCAGGATTTATGGATAAATATAGCTGAGTGTCATCAGCATAACAGTGGAAATTAATTCCATGCTGTCTGATAATTTTGCCAACCGGAAGCATATATATAGTAAAAAGAATTGGTCCAAGGACTGAACCCTGTGGTACTCCACAGGTGACCCTAGAGTTTGAGGAAGATTTATTATTAACATGAACAAACTGGAATCTGTCCGACAGATAAGATTTAAACCAGCCTAATGCTTTCCCCTTAATCCCTACAGTATGCTCAAGTCTTTGTAGGAGAATATTGTGATCAACTGTATCAAATGCAGCACTGAGATCTAACAGGACAAGTACAGACACAAGTCCATTATCTGAGGCCATGAGAATATCATTGGTGACCTTCACCAGAGCTGAAAATACACTCTGAAACAGTAGCAGGCCAACCTGCACACAGAAGAAATCACGTTAGACCAGCACCTTAAATAGCCAGGCAATAGGAAACTGCCTTTTACCTCTCCAAGGTGAAACCAGTCCACGGCAGTCTGTGCGTCGCTCTATAAATACTAGTGATGTTAGGTGATGTGCCGAGGCTTCGAGGCGTGTGTCGAGTAATGGAGGGGGCGTTTCCGTAAAGCGCGTATCGAGGCTTGCTTCATTTAGGGGAGGAGCCGAAAACGATGACGTCCGAAGCCTCGCTGCCCGGCTGTACCACGTGACTGCTTCAGGAAGTGGTTCACAGTTTGCCAGATGATGACCGGTCCATTCAGAACCAGTCATGGCTGCACGCTGGATCATAAAACAGTTCTGCTAACCAGATGCAGTTTAAAACGCCACTTAGTCTGTTTATAAGTTTCGTTTTTATTAATTCTGCATTTTTTAACTACATGCACCTTATTTCTGTGCCTCAGCGCTTGCTCCCCCCCCCCCCCATTCCCTCGGAGCAGGTGCTTTTATCACCGTTCACCATTCAAAACGTGAATCACTACGTTTAATGTCCTCACATCGGTAGCAACGTGTGCCAGTTAAAGTCAATAGGAGAGTTAGTAGCTGTGTTTCATGCTCTGATTCTCATAGAATCAGTGGCGCTTCGGTGGGCTGCTGCCTCGTGCTTTAATCCAGGTGCGCACTTTTAAGGCTAATTTTAAAGAACTTGTAACATCAGGGGCTTCATCCCAGACCTGTCAGTCCCCCTGTTCCCTTTATAGGAGCCCTTTACAGTATTTAGTTATGCATTTTCCCCGCAGCGCACCAACGGGGGTAAAATCCGCCCACCGCACCGCTGCACTGACGAGAGCAATAGAGATTTGTCTGGTCAGCGCGGCGACTGACTGAGAAATCTGTCGCTGTGAAAGGTGATGAGAATGTTATAAACTGTAACAGTGTAGAATTGCATTGAGCTGAAAAGAGGGAGACATCAGCAGCTGGATCAGCGTAAAGACGCAGCGGGAACCTCTGAGTGCTTCAGTGTTGCTGCTGAGGGGAAATGTTGACCATAATCCCCCCCCGCCCCCAAAATTAGCATAATCTCACTTGTGATTTTTGATCAAAGTTGAGAGGTCTGATTATTACACACCATGCCATATCACATGACACTACTATTTTGGGAATAATTACACACAGAGAATACATTCAAACAATGTTTTATTATACACACATGTGTATACATAATTTATGTAGACAAATTATTTCGTCCTACACCTTTTGTGAAGTCATTCCCAAGAGCCATAATAGACAAAAAATCAATGCATCACATGTGTTAAGATACAGCTGGCTGTGATTATACACCTGGCCAGTAGGTGGTGTCGTGTGCACATGAAGCTTCAAGAAATGAACCCTTTCTCGATTCAGTTGGCTCAAGTGGTTCAATGCCTCATGAGGCTTCATCTCGCCATCACTAATAAATACGTTGCCTAAAATGATCAAGAGGAGGAATCAAAAAAACTAATTCTACACCAACCTCATGCTCAATGGTAAACATACCTTTGGATGAATCCTCAGCCTCGAATCTGATCTCAACGATCTACCCACCTTTAAATGGAAAGGCTGATTACCTGCCTCGTTAACCACCAGCTGTGCGCTGTCACAGCGTCCTCCATATATGGGCAGGAGGAAGGGTGCACAGCGCCATACTTCAGGGCCAGAATGCCCCGGCTACATGTGCATTTCTTTGGACTTTAACATTATGTCCATCATTTCCCCACAATATCCCCTTTATACTGTGGTTATATGACTTACCCTCAGTGTAGATTCTGTATGTCTGTGGATGACGTGACCCTTCAAAAAATCTAAGTGCTTAAGTATCCACTTCTGCTTTGGAGTCAGTGGTTTCTGGCCACTGCCGCTGGGCTTGGGTTTCAGTAATTTCCCATATTGCGTCCGGAGTGATGCCACACGGGTTTTAACCTCATTCACTGCAAAAGAAACAAGTGTATTTTTTAATGTATATTCCCACTAATTCTCTTTCTCTCTAAACACACACCCACACACTACCAACCATAACAAAACCTTTTAACCTGAACTATGCCGCTAGTCAGGACAAAAACGTACCAGGTAGCTGTAATTGGGCGAGAATCTCGCCCCAACTCTTCTCCCTTTTATATCGGTCGTGGTAGCTCTGGGAGCCAACATCAAAGAGACTAGGGTGAGCTTGCCAAAGTTCCACAAGTTGCTCCTCCGTCGACTGACTCCATGTCACTCGTACCCCTGCCATGCTTCTCTGTTTTTGTCTGAGAGGAAGAAGAAGAAGCCCCTTTTTGCACATGCGCAATCGGGGGGTTGGGGGAAATCGATTCGTAAACGCTCGTAGCTCTGCTTCAACAGCAGGACGCGCTCACGATCGTTCACAAGGGCCGACTGAATTTCAAACGTTTGATTTTCAACCGACCGTCCGATTCCTGATGGGGAGGTGGTCGTGAGAGGCCAATCGCTCCAAAAAAAATCTGGCACGACTGAAGAATCGGCCCGAAAAGGGCAAAAACTCGTACAGTGTATGCCCGGCATAATGGAGGAGCTGGATCTAGGATTATCTCCTGAATTATTTAATTTTGTTGCAAAAAATGTAGTCGGTGGTGCACCTTTTATTAATAATTGCATCATAGAATTTACTCTCAAGGCAAATGGTTATTTCAACATTTACTTAAATAGATTTCTTTGTTAACGGTGTGACTTTGTCATTGCGTTCTGCATTAGACAATGTAGCTCCTTTGAAAAAGAAGGTGATAATTCACAGGAAGCTGGCTCCCTGGTTTAATTCAGAGCTGTGTTCCTTGAAGCACAATGTTAGGAAATTGGAGAGAAAATGGCGCTCTACACTCCAAGAGGAATCCTACTTAATCTAGAGGGACAGTCTATTGTTGTATAGAAAGACCCTTGGCAGAGTTAGAGCAGCATATTTTTCATAATTAATTGAGGAGAACAAGAATAATCCTAGATTTCTCTTCAGTACAGTTGCCAAACTTACTCAAAGCTGCAGCTCTGTTGATCCATCCATTCCCTTAGCTCTTAGTAGTAATGACTTTATGGGATTCTTCATAAATAAAATTGATGCCATTAAAAATAAAATAATTGGCATCCTCCCAAACATGATTACCTCGTCCTCAGTAAGTGAGGCAGCGTTGGAGGAATCTTTAGAACCTGCGCTGTGTCTGAACTGTTTAGAAGCAGTAGAGCTTTCTGAGCTATCTAAAATATTAGCTTCATCTAAACCTTCTACCTGTATGTTAGACCCAATCCCAACCAAGTTGTTTAAGGAGGTATTCCCTCTGATCAGTGGTCCTATTTTAGACATGATTAATCTATCCTTAGTAAATGGATATGTACCACAGGTTTTTAAAGTAGCTGTTATTAAACCTTTACTTAAGAAACCATCTCTTGATCAAGATGAGCTAGTAAACTACAGACCTATATCTAATCTTCTTTTCTTATCTAAAATTCTTGAGAAAGTAGTTGCTAATCAACTTTGTGAACATTTACAAAGTAATGACCTACTTGAGGAGTTTCAGTCAGGCTTCAGAGCTCATCATAGCACTGAAACAGCTCTGGTGAAGGTCACTAATGATATTCTCATGGCCTCAGATAATGGACTTGTGTCTGTACTTGTCCTGTTAGATCTCAGTGCTGCATTTGATACAGTTGATCACAATATTCTCCTACAAAGACTTGAGCATACTGTAGGGATTAAGGGAAAAGCGTTAGGCTGGTTTAAATCTTATCTGTCGGACAGATTCCAGTTTGTTCATTTTAATAATAAATCTTCCTCAAACTCTAGGGTCACCTGTGGAGTACCACAGGGTTCAGTCCTTGGACCAATTCTCTTTACTATATATATGCTTCCGATCGGCAAAATTATCAGACAGCATGGGATTAATTTCCACTGTTATGCAGATGACACTCAGCTATATTTATCCATAAATCCTGATGAATCCAATCAATTACTTCGACTGCAGTCATGTCTTGATGACATCAAAAGCTGGATGACTTTAAATTTCCTGCACTTAAATGCTGACAAGACAGAAGTTGTGATCTTTGGACCAGAGTCCTCAAAAAATAAACTTCTTAATCAATCACTGAATCTGGATGGCATTAACTTGGCCTCTGGTAATAAAGTAAAAAACCTTGGTGTTATTTTTGACCAAGATATGTCATTTAAATCCCATATTAAACAGGTTTCCAGAGTTTCCTTTTCTCACCTCAGGAATATCGCCAAAATTAGAAACATTCTGTCCAGGAGTGATGCTGAAAAACTAGTCCATGCATTTGTTACTTCAAGGCTGGACTATTGTAATTCTTTACTATCAGGAAGTCCACAAAATGCAGTTCAAAGTCTTCAGCTGATCCAAAATGCTGCGGCAAGAGTTCTGATGAAAATCAACAAGAGGGATCATATTTCTCCTATTTTAGCTTCCCTTCATTGGCTTCCTGTTAAATCAAGAATAGAATTTAAAATTCTTCTTCTAACGTATAAAGCCCTTAATAATCAAGCTCCATCATATATCAGAGCTCTGATTACTCCGTATGTTCCTAACAGAGCACTTCGCTCTCAGACTGCAGGTCTGCTGGTGGTTCCTAGAGTCTCTAAAAGTAGAATGGGAGGCAGATCCTTTAGCTATCAGGCTCCTCTCCTGTGGAACCAACTCCCAGTTTTGGTCTGTGAGGCAGACACCCCGTCTACTTTTAAGACTAGGCTTAAGACTGTGTTTAAAGCTAGGGTCGGTGACTTTTCCGGAAGCTTCCCAAGTCCCCTTTTGAACAACTGCGCATGCGCTAGACCGGCGTGCGTGCTCTTGTGCTCTTCAGGGGGATCGCGTCTTAAAAATCTCCTAAATCCTCTCTGGTCTTATTTCTTTCTACTGAGGCCTTCCTCTTCCTCTCATAAACATGAACGTGGTTCACTTCTTGTGACTCTCAGCCATGTTCATTGTAGCTCTGCTGCTCTCTGTCAGGATGGAAGGACAATTTCGCCCAGAATAATAAAAAGTGTTTCTGAACAGGATTACCAACTAATTAGCTTTAATAACGGCTGCACTCAAGAGTTGCTCATAGTCTGCTATTGTAAATGTTTTTGGGGGCGTCAGGAGGTTATTATGTAGCGCAAATCCGTTATGAACGCACAGTTTTGGCTTTCAACACGTTTGCTCTTATTGCTTTTCTATTTTGATCTTTTGTTCTTTCCATTTTAAATGTTTATTGATTATTGTCTGTACAGCACTTTGAGCTGCTGTTGTTTTAAAGTGCTTTATAAATAAAGAAGTGGTAATAGCATTGTTCCAAGAATATGGCACATCTTACATGAAAATGGTAACTGCTTTTTGATTTTAAGATCGTCTCACTGCTCATTACCAGATAACAGATCCAGTTAATGATCGGGGGAATTAGGTGTTAACTCAGTTATACAGATAAGACAGACAATTTTAGACCCCTCCAGATTTTAGGTAATATTCCTGTTATGGGGTGGCATGGAATAGTGACCTTTCCAGAGTGTCCGGGATAATCTGCTGGATCTTCCTCTGATGAGCGGGTCAGTCGCCAACCTTGGTCTTATTTTAATCTACTGCTCACCTGAAGGGACAAGAACCACATATGTGGGAAACCTCATTGTTCCAACTCCAAAACCTGGTGACCTCCGACCCACCTGCTCCCTCTCTGATGCCTTCGTCTCCTCCAGACTGAATAATGCATCGGTATCCCTGGCAACAAGATCCCAACTTTACAGTTCAGGACGGGGCTGCCAGGATGCCGATGAGAGGGCCTAAACCCGAACACATCACCCTGGTTCTCCCCTCACTTCTCTGGGTTTCCATGTCTACCAGGAGCACCTCCACCGTCTGCAGGGAGATGTTCCCTCCAAGTAAAGATCTCCTCACCCTTCACTGTCCCTCAGGGGGTCTCCACTCCTTCAACAACACCTGTCTCCACATTCCCAGGACTTGATTCGGGTTCTTCCTGTGAGCCCCCCCCCTCCCCGGCTGTGGACCGCTCTGCCTCTACAGACTGACAGGATTAAAAACAAACATTTCTTCTTATCCAATGTTGCTAAGGAGCTCAGGTCCTGTTTATTTGTTTCCCTTCTACTTTCCCTGCATTTAGTGTTTCTGAATTATTCTCATTTATTCTGACTTCTGAACTCAACCCAACACCCGGTGCAAAGAGTAGAGGATTTCGGGTCCGTGGGCCGTCAGCGCCAGAGGAACCATTGCATGGGGTCCCTTTGCTGTAAACTGGAGGTTCTTCCATGGCACCGGGTCAAACTGCTCCAATAAACGGGCGTTAGAGCCGGTGGCGTAACCTGAGCTTCTGTAGAGCAAAGTGGGTCAGTACAAGACCCGGGATTAAACTTTCACTGCTGCGTTAACGCTCCACTGACATTGCTGAGTCATCATGAACTGGTCGGCCTCACTGAGCCGTTCAGAACCGGGACCGCCCAAATCTACGGCGCTAAACCAGCGACAGCTTGCAGCGGTATTTAAGAGATTTGGCACTTTAAAATCAAACATTGAAAGATGAAAGAGTGAAAAGTCAAACATTGTTAGAAAGTAAAAACTCATGATATTCCCATTTTATGCTGCAGCTTTTATTTATTATTTATGATGTCACTACAAGCTGGCAGGGGCAGGGCTAAAGGCTCCTGCACTGACCTTCTGGTTTTCTCTCATCATCTACTTGCAGTGAACTTATGGAAAGCTGCGCTTCAAGTACCGCTGCTCGGCCACAAGACAGGGAACTATTTTCATGTCACTACAATCATCAGCTGTATAAGATAATGGACATTATATTAATGCCTTTTCTATTGTCCTCAATTTTAGAATAACTGCTCCTGCACACAAGAGAGGCTCCTTCACTGCCCGCCTTTAAAACCCGCCTTAAAATCCACTATTATTGTTAGTTTAGTTCATGAGGAGTAACAGAAAAACGGAGGGCCCATGAAGGGGCCTTGAATTTAGCCACTTAGTGACATCATAGCTGAAGGAGCTCTGCAGAGACGCTGAAAACATCCCATTGAAAAAAGCTGCAGCATAAAATGCATAAGTGCATAAGTTTTTACTTTCTACCAATGTTTGACTTTTCAATGTCTAATTTTTCAGTGCTTGATTTTTTAATGCCAAATCTCTTCAATATCACTGCAAGCTGTCGCTGGTTTAGCTCCATAAAAATCTGAACTGAACCCAAAGAGCAGCAGAACTGTGAGCCGTTCTGTTCAGGATTAGTCTAACATCTGAGTGTGGAACGTAAACAGAACCTCATTTAAGTTCCTCCCTGTTCTATGTCTCTATAAACCCTGAGCCTCCTCAGTAGGGTGGGAGAACAGGAGAGGAGCTCCGTCATCCAGGTGGTTCTTCTGATCAGGAGGCCTCCATCTGGAGGTCCCCCCAGGCATGTATCTCTGGGAGGAGACGGCAGGACGCACCTGGGCTTAGGTCAGGTAAACGTTCTCTACACCAGGCAGGTACGCCGGACAGCTTCTTCCATTTGAAACGCCTCGTGGTTTCCACACTTCCAGAGCCAGAACCCGGCGTTAAAAGCAGCTTTGTTCCTGCAGCGGTGATGGAGCTGAATGTTGAGGCGCTTTAAGGGTCTGATTTTATTCATCGTTACAATGATTTACCGTGTCTCTGTTTCAGACATCCTGATTGGTGGAGCCTTAACCAGCTGCTGTGTGTTAGACTTTATCTTTTTACCTCTGGGTTTTAATGAGACAACCCTGAACCTAGAGCTCCTTCTCTGGAATCACTGTGGTACCCTGACCCAGGGGGCGCTGTTGGACCTTCTCTGTCGTCAGACACTTTGGGTTTTTAGAACTTCTTAAAATGTTTCCCAGATTTAGATTTTTCTGTTCCTGGTTGATCCAGATCCATGACATCACAGTGACATCATAGCAGAAAATAACATCTGTGTAACACACCTGTACACAGGTAGCTCCGTCTTCAGCTCTTTCTGAGGAACATCAGCCTCTCCAGGTAAACCTCCAGCAGCTTCCTTCTCTACGTGTACCTGATGCGGTGCCTCCTGATTGGCCGAGGGATCTCTACAGTTTAGACGGACCCTGGGACAGAACATACAGTACGGGCTCTGAGGTCCAGCTGTCTGAGACCTGCTGAGATGTTTGTTGTCTGAAGCTCTGCTGGAGGAACTCCTCCACGGAAGAACTCAGCAAGAAGCAAAGTCAGGAAAACAAACAAGTCTGACCCTCGGTGGGGTTGGCGAAGGGGTCAAGGAGCACCAGGAGACCAGGCTCTACGTCCTCTGGAGACGAATCTAGGGGAGTTTTTCCTGCTCATAGAAGCAGATGGATTATTGGAGCTGGTTGTGTTTGATCGAAGGTTAACTTTCAGGAGACTCATTGATCCGGAGCAGACTGGAGTCCTTTTGGTTCAGGAACAAAACCTGTGCCTGGTTCTCTTCTTGTAATCATTAACGTCCTTCAGTCAGTCTTCTGCCCACACTCCATCCATCCGTCCACTCTGCCCTGTGTCCAGAGCTCCGGCAGTCTTCCTGCTGTAAGTACAGCCACAAAATCCTCTTTTCTGCTTGTTTTCTGCTGTAATCCTGCAGGAATTCTCAGCAGACCCTTCAGAGATTTCCGTTTTACAGCTCAGCCAGAGGACTGAGGGGCTTAATGGGGGCAACAGGTTTGGGGTGTTGAGTTTTGATTTTAATGCTCTCCTGTGATGCAGCTCAAACTCGGATCCTGAACTCTCCAGACGACTCCTGTCGTCCTCCATCTCCTCGCCAACATGGGCTTCACGGACCTGCTTGAAGAGGTGAGTCCGTTCCTTTCTCTGCAGTAATCTGATTACCTGGACACGTGTAACGTGGATTTCCTGTTGTCATGGTGAGGTGGGCGGCTTTGGCAGGTACCAGTGGATCCATGTGACCCTGATCAGTTTACCGGGTCTGCTGATGGCGAGTCAGAACCTGCTGAACAACTTTGTCTCAGGAATCCCAGCCCATCACTGCAACCCGGCGACCAATCAGAGCCTGCGAGACCTGGCTCTCACCTACCAGGTGTTACGCTGTCTGCCTCCTTTTACTCTTCACTCACCTGTATGAATGAATGGCTGTTATTGGGTGGTTGGTCTAAAGGCTGGCTGTGATTGGCTGTTTCAGGTGGATGAGCAGCAGCTCCTGAAAGTCTTCATTCCTCCGGATCCTTCAGGAAATAGACTGGACCGCTGCAGGAGGTGAGCAGGTTGCTCCTCTGTGCGCTCCTCGGCTGTGACTGTGACGTCTCTGACATCACTTCCTGTGTTATCTCAGGTATGTGGAGCCTCAGTGGCACGTGTTGCACCTGAACAGTTCTCTGAACGCCAGCCAGCTGCAGACCGAAGGATGTGTGGATGGATGGAGCTTCGACCAATCCGAGTTTTCCTCCACCACCGTCTCCGAGGTAACATGCGGTCATGCTAACACTGGCTGGTGGACGAAAGGAGTCGCTATTCAGAAGCTCTGGTACTTACCTGGAGAAGGACCAGCAGCAGTCAGAGGCTAGTCCAGCACCTCCCTGTGTTACTCAGGGTTGCTGCAATGAAAGCCAATATGGTTTGATTTTCATCTGAACGTTTAAACTAGATGAAAAATCCCTTCATGTTTCAGATCAGCTGATGATGCATCATCAGTCAGAGTTTCTAAATGGCTCTGAAGCTTTCTGATGAGGCTCTGACCTGTAGAGCTTACCTGTCTCCACCTGTCTCCCTCAGTGGGACCTGGTGTGCTCTCTGCGTCCTCTGAAGCAGATGATCCAGACCATCTACATGGGTGGAGTTCTAACAGGAGCTATCATCTTTGGTGGCCTGTCAGACAGGTAAGACTCACCTGGATAGACCTACACCTGTCTATTAGGCCCAGGTATCTCCAAACTCACTCTCTGTCTCTTAGGTTTGGGAGGAAGTCTGTCCTTATATGGTCATATCTACAATTGGCTGTGCTCGGCTGTAGCTCCGCCCTCTCTCCGTCATACACCGCCTACTGCATCTTCAGGTTTCTGAGCGGGATGGCCGTGTCCGGGATCATCCTCAATGGAGTCTCACTCAGTACAGATTTTAATGTTGACTCGTCTCACTGTTTAGCTACAGATCTTAGGGGTAACGGTACGGAAAAGATCAAGTAGTATCCTAACACTTAAAACCTGACCCCATTCACAACATTTCTGTGTGAAACTCAAGTGTTGATTCACTTTAAGTAGCAACACCACAGAGCGAATGCCTGCTCGGTGTGTCCTCCCGCGACGGACGCATTCGTTGGCCAAATACGTCACATCGCTTCAAATCACCAACCCTTCAAAGGTTCCTTCAAAGGTTCCTTCAAATGTGTCCTTCTTTTCTTCGATTGGAAGGATGGGTCCTGTGTGTCACCACTTTAGGTCTGGAAGCAGATCTCTTCCTTTCTGTCGTACGGCTTCAGAAAAGTCTAAATAGGGGAATCTCTGACGGATGGTAGAAATCCGACGATGATGGGTCTAGGCCAGCGGTCTCAGGACGCCTGTCCTGCATGTTTTAGGTGTCTCCCTGCCTCCACACGCCTGCCGTAAATACATGGGCGATCAACAGGCCTCTGCAGCTGTTGATGGCTGTCAGGCAGTCATTGGATTCAGCTGTGGCCCAGCAGGGACATCTGAGACATCAGGACAGTCCTGAGGACCCCTGGTCTAGGTTGCTCCAATGATGTCTTTGGTCTCCTGGTTCTTTCTGTGCATCCTGGTTCTGAAGAGCTTCCTCACTTTCTCCTGAGACTCAGGGGCCTTCTCATTTGGAGACTCTTCAATGCTTTCCACAACAATATGATGCCGTCTTATTTGTCCCGCTTTACTCCAGCCTCAGCTTTCAGAAACAGAGATCCGGCGTCTACGGTTTTTGTCCACATCGGTGCCAATCTTGCTGCAGCTGTTTAAACAGTTTTTAGACTTTTTCAGATCATCAAAATCATTTCCGTTCTCACCATCATAGACATGCTGTGATCGTTCATCAATCCTCCATGAAGATCTGGACACAACTTTTGAAACCTTTCTCCTGTTGTCCCAGTAAAATAAAAATCCCTCCGCTGTCCGGTGGCGACATGTTCCTCAGTGGTGGTGCTCAAGGCTATGGGGGGAAGGTCAGGTCCCTTAGGCCTGACTAGGCCAACAACCAGCCACAATTGTCCAAAATATCCAAACTGCTTTGATCGATAACAATTTACTGAGGATTGGTCAACGTATTCCAAAAAGAAGAAAAAGAGTAGCTGAAACAAAAGATTTTTGCCAAACAGGAGCCTCAGACAGAGGCTGGTGCATCCCAAGGACAAAACGCCCAAACCTAAGATGAGCGGAGTGGTGTCTGCAGTTCAGTCAGTGAGGAATGTTCTGATCTTTATATTGGAGAAACCAAACAAGCTCTCCACAGACGCATGGCTCAACACAGGAGAGCTACCTCCTCAGGACAAGACTCTGCTGTCCACCTACACCTTAAGGACAAAGGACACTCTGTGAGGACCAAAATGTTCACATTTTGGACAAAGAAGACAGATGGTTTGAAAGGGGTGTGAAGGAAGCCATCTACGTTAAGAGAGAAAAACCAACCTTAAACAGAGGAGGAGGCCTCAGGTTCCAACTCTCAAAAATTTATAATACAGCTATAGGATTAATTCCAGACAATCATCACCTCAATTCTCACCCCCATATGGGGGATCAAAACATCGTTCCTCTAAGCCAGGCCAATAACAACCCTAACGACTCCTCGTTACAGAGGAGTGGACCAGTTTAGGTTCAATCTGCATGTTATCTAAGCCATTACAAGGCCTTTGTTTGGGCAGTAGTATAAAGCTTGGTACTCCACATTACTCCAGACTTTTTGAATTGAGAAAGCTTCCTGGAGAGGAAGCGAAACGTCTTCAACTACAGAAAATAAGTCCAGTTGCTTTGTGTTTTAACTTTTTTGGATTTTTGCCAAGGATTCTTAGATTTTTGATGGATTGAAGAAAAAGCCACATCTCTGACTATCCCAGCAGCAGCCATCTTGTCTGCTTGTCAAAGAACATTTTTATTGAATTTCTACCTTTTGCCTGGAAAAGTCGAAGGCTGCGTCGGAAATGTTCTGATTAGCTCCTAGCTCCTTTAATGGGTCAACAGCCAGAGCTCTGTGTGTACCGACTGCAGACAGCCTTTAACTGAACTAAAATGCTGAAAGCCTGAGTTCCTTTAAATCAAGACTAAAAACTCATTTGTTTAGGACTGCCTTCGACTGCACTAGTTAAACAGTCGAATGCAAGTTTTTTTTTTATATAATCCAACTGCTTTTTCCTACTTACTTTTTTCTGCTTTATTTCCTGTATTTTAATAATGTAAAGCACTTTGCATTGTCTGTGTACTGAATTGTGCTTTAAAAATAAATTTGCCTTGCCTTGCCTTCCTGCCTCCTTCCTCACTGACTGAACTATTCGGACAGAACTGATCACGGTACCGCTGACGCACGTCCGCTTTGGCTAAGAGTCCCGACCCAATGAGGGTAAGAGGATGGAGCCTTAGTGAAGGGTAGAGCGACTCAGACGCCTGTAGCACTCAGTCCCTGATGCTGGGACTGTCTCATTGGCGGGGATTTGCCTCTAGGTGGCGTGACAGAGCACTGAGGCACAACTCATATCAAAACAGCTCCAAAATGTTTTAAAGGAGAAGTCCGGTCAAAATCAGAATTCAAACTGCTGAAAGTACTTTAAATATAAAACTACTACATACTGTGCAAAAAATTATAAGTTTTTTTAATTAATAATAATTCTCATTTAATCATGTTTATGTGGAGGAATCCATCTTGGTCAAGAATAGTACTGTCACCTCCCATTTTTTTACGTCACTCGGCGGACCCGCTGTTGAGCAAGTTTCAACGCTCTGTTTGTCACGGCGCACTATTTTCCAAGATCAAACTCAGTCGGGTCCTACAGTATATATCTATACACGCGCGTGTGTGTGTGTGTGTGCGCGCTCCGCGCAGCACGGCTTTGCCGGCGCTGCGCGGAGCGCGCACACACACACACACACACAGCGGAGGAGAGATCGCTGAAGTGACTGTGTTGAAATAAGCAATGTTTTTTCCACTTTTACCAGTTGTGTTGGAACATCCGATGGCCATGCACGTGGGCATTGTTGCTTCAGCAATAGCTCTTGGGAATGTCAGCGGTGAAGTCCTCTGGAAATCCGAAATAATTATTGATGATCGCAGCTGTGTAGAACGGCTCCTATTGACTTTGCATGGAAAGCGGAGAGAAATACTGTCGCCGCTTCCGCTCTTCCACGTCGCAGGATGTGATGTCAAACGCCACTTACTGCCCATATTTGGGCAGTCATGTCAGCCCCCATACACAGTGATTCAGACGACAATTTATGTTTTTATTTTCTTATTGATTAAAGATAAGTTCATTAAATAACCACAAATGTATTAGTTTTAGTTATAGCTAATGATACCCTGATTTTTCCTTGTTGACCGGACTTCCCCTTTAAAGGGATGTTCTGCCTGTTAAATTTACATTTTTAAACACTCTTTTCAGGTGGTTGCTCTGTAACCTCTTCTCTTCTTTATCCATTTATAAAATCAAACCAAACTCCAGACAGTTCTGTACTGTTCCCTTTTTAAAATGTTAATTATCAGAAAGTGTTATGTTAAAAAAGTAATAAAATGCTTTTCTACATTTTTGTTTCTCTTAATTAAAAAGTACAGAAATGTGCTCTGATGCATCTTCTTCTGCTCTGTGTTGACCGTCTCACTGCCTTCCTGTCTGTCCTCAGAGGTGGAGTGGATCCCCACTAAAACACGGACACTAGTGGGCACGCTCACCTCCTTCTTCTTCACCTTTGGTCAGATGATCTTGGCAGGCCTTGCCTATTGGCTGAGAGACTGGAGGAAGCTTCAGCTGGTTGTCTGCGCACCTATGTTCATATTCTTTGCGTACAGCTGGTCAGTGAAGCCTCAATACCTTTCTCTGATTGGTCAGGTGGTTTCGTGTTTCCTTTCTGATTGGTCAGATGGTTTCACGTCTCCTTTCTGATTGGTCAGATGGTTTCATGTCTCCTCTCTGATTGGTCAGATGGTTTCACGTCTCCTTTCTGATTGGTCAGGTGGTTTCATGTCTCCTCTCTGATTGGTCAGGTGGTTTCATGTCTCCTCTCTGATTGGTCAGATGGTTTCACGTCTCCTTTCTGATTGGTCAGATGGTTTCATGTCTCCTCTCTGATTGGTCAGGTGGTTTCATGTGTCCTCTCTGATTGGTCAGGTGGTTTCATGTCTCCTTTCTGATTGGTCAGATGGTTTCATGTCTCCTCTCTGATTGGTCAGATGGTTTCACGTCTCCTTTCTGATTGGTCAGGTGGTTTCATGTCTCCTCTCTGATTGGTCAGGTGGTTTCATGTCTCCTCTCTGATTGGTCAGGTGGTTTCATGTCTCCTTTCTGATTGGTCAGATGGTTTCATGTCTCCTCTCTGATCGGTCAGATGGTTTCATGTCTCCTCTCTGATTGGTCTGGGGTTTCATGTCTCCTCTCTGATTGGTCAGGTGGTTTCGTGTCTCCTCTCTGATTGGTCAGATGGTTTCACGTCTCCTCTCTGATTGGTCTGGGGTTTCATGTCTCCTCTCTGATTGGTCAGGTGGTTTCATGTCTCCTCTCTGATTGGTCAGGTGGTTTCATGTCTCCTTTCTGATTGGTCAGGTGGTTTCATGTCTCCTCTCTGATTGGTCAGATGGTTTCATGTCTCCTCTCTGATTGGTCAGATGGTTTCATGTCTCCTCTCTGATTGGTCAGGTGGTTTCATGTCTCCTCTCTGATTGGTCAGGTGGTTTCATGTCTCCTCTCTGATTGGTCAGATGGTTTCATGTCTCCTCTCTGATTGGTCAGATGGTTTCATGTCTCCTCTCTGATTGGTCTGGGGTTTCATGTCTCCTCTCTGATTGCTCAGATGGTTGTGTGTCTCCTCTCTGATTGGTCTGGTGGTTTCGTGTCTCCTCTCTGATTGGTCAGATGGTTTCACGTCTCCTCTCTGATTGGTCTGGGGTTTCATGTCTCCTCTCTGATTGCTCAGATGGTTGTGTGTCTCCTCTCTGATTGGTCAGGTGGTTTCATGTCTCCTCTCTGATTGGTCAGATGGTTTCACGTCTCCTCTCTGATTGGTCTGGGGTTTCATGTCTCCTCTCTGATTGGTCAGGTGGTTTCATGTCTCCTCTCTGATTGGTCAGGTGGTTTCATGTCTCCTTTCTGATTGGTCTGGGGTTTCATGTCTCCTCTCTGATTGGTCAGGTGGTTTCATGTCTCCTCTCTGATTGGTCAGGTGGTTTCATGTCTCCTTTCTGATTGGTCAGGTGGTTTCATGTCTCCTCTCTGATTGGTCAGATGGTTTCATGTCTCCTCTCTGATTGGTCAGATGGTTTCATGTCTCCTCTCTGATTGGTCAGGTGGTTTCATGTCTCCTCTCTGATTGGTCTGGTGGTTTCGTGTCTCCTTTCTGATTGGTCAGATGGTTTCATGTCTCCTCTCTGATCGGTCAGATGGTTTCATGTCTCCTCTCTGATTGGTCTGGGGTTTCATGTCTCCTCTCTGATTGGTCAGGTGGTTTCGTGTCTCCTCTCTGATTGGTCAGGTGGTTTCATGTCTCCTCTCTGATTGGTCAGGTGGTTTCATGTCTCCTTTCTGATTGGTAAGGTGGTTTCATGTCTCCTCTCTGATTGGTCAGATGGTTTCATGTCTCCTCTCTGATTGGTCAGATGGTTTCATGTCTCCTCTCTGATTGGTCAGGTGGTTTCATGTCTCCTCTCTGATTGGTCAGGTGGTTTCATGTCTCCTCTCTGATTGGTCAGATGGTTTCATGTCTCCTCTCTGATTGGTCAGATGGTTTCATGTCTCCTCTCTGATTGCTCAGATGGTTGTGTGTCTCCTCTCTGATTGGTCTGGTGGTTTCGTGTCTCCTCTCTGATTGGTCAGGTGGTATGCAGAGTCAGCTCGTTGGCTGGTGCTGAACCGGCGTTCAGAGAAGGCCTTAAAGAGTCTCCACAGAGTCGCTCGGATCAATCGCAGACCAGAGATCGTCGACAAACTGACCTTAGAGGTATCTCCTGATTAGACACACAGGTGTGTTCTGACCAACCAGGACCTGACTTTGGCCCCACCTGACTGCAGGTACTTCACTCTCACATGAGTAAAGAGATCGAGTCGAGTCGTTCGTCATTTACAGCCTTCGATCTACTGAAGACCAGACGAATAAGACGCATCTCCATCTGTCTGATCGCCGTCTGGTCAGAAATTCATCTGTTTCACCTGTTGTATTATTATTTCTGCTGGGGTTAGGGTTCATGCTGAATCTTCACCTGAGCAGGTGTTCATCTGTCTTCCTGTCTGCAGGTTCTCCACCAGTTTTGCTTACTATGGTTTGGCAATGGACCTGCAGAAGTTCGGAGTGAGTTCTCTGGTCACCGCCTACCTGTCTCTCCTCTGACCTGTCTAACTCTGCTAAGTTCTGGCATCCAAAGGGCTGTCCTGTACTGAACTGTGTTCTGATTGGCTGTTGGTCGTTCCAGGTGAGTATTTACCTGATGCAGATCATCTTTGGAGCTGTAGATATTCCTGCAAAGTTCTTGGCTCTGGGCCTGCTCAGTTACCTGGGAAGGCGGGTATCTCAGGTGTCGTGTCTGTTCCTGTCAGCTATCATCATCTTTGCCAACATCTTTGTCCCCACAGGTACTGTGGTTCTGTGGTTCTGGTCCTGGTTCTGATATGATCCTAAATCCAGCCTTACTCTGATCCCAGATCTGATCTCTACATCCTGTCTTTATTTGAATTTTATCCTGGTCTTGGTTCTGACAGTGATTCCAATGCTTTGTGTGTTACGTGGTTCTGATTCTGACCAAGACCCACTTCAGCTCCTGGTACTGAAAATGACTCCTGAATCCAATCTTTCTTTAGATTCTGACCTGACCCTGGTCTTGCTTCCCATATATTTAGTCATTATGATAATCTCTTATCCCGTGATTCTGATTCTGACCCAAACCAGATTCTGATCCTCATTCTGATACCGGTTCTTCTCCAGATTCCAGATCTGATCTCTAATGCCTATTTTGAGCATGTTTCTGTTCTGATGCTGGCCTTGGTTCTGACAGGGTCTCTGACGCTGATCATTCGGTGATGTGTGGTTCTGATTTGGACCCTGTACTTTTGTCTTGATCCGGACCTATTCTGGCTGTAATATTTGTAGACATGCAGAACCTCCGGACCGCCCTGGCCTGCCTGGGTAAAGCCTTTACCTCGGCCTCTTTCACCACCGTCTACCTGTACACCGGAGAGCTTTATCCCACCGTCATCAGGTGAGCCTAACGGGTCTATTCTCATCAGAACCTCTGATGAGGTGATCAGAACCTGAAATCAAGCTCTGTACTTCCAGGCAGACGGGAATGGGCTTCGTCTCCACCATGGCAAGAATTGGCAGCATGGCGGCCCCTGCTGTCCTCATCCTGGACGAGGTGATTACCGATCCAGACAGAACCTGAACCAGAACATGTTGATAGATTTTATCGCTGCTTGCTTTGGACATGTTGATGAAGAAACGACTCCTCCACAAGTTATAGCATTAATACCGCTTCAGCCGGTCCGATCCATCTGCAGTGACAGCGAGTCCAGCTCAGTCCATGAATTTCAGTCCAGCTGCACCAGTTTACCTGAATGCCTTCCTCAGGTGTTTCCTGCACTGCCCAGTGTGGTCTACGGGGGCGCTGCAGTGCTGGCTAGTGGCTTCGCCTGTTTCCTGCCAGAGACGCTCAACAAGCCGCTGCCCGACACCATCGAAGATGTGGAGCAAATCAGGTGAGTTCGGACCTCGTCACAGAACCAGGGTGTCTCCAGAACCATCCAGCTTCTGCCCTAGTCCTAAAACCACCGCCTTCTGGTCCTCTGGGTTCTTTTATTTCTGTTTCTGAAGATCCCTCCCACCGTGGGACAGTGTTCCCACTGTTCTGCTGCCCTGTACGTTGTTACGGGGGTCACGGCGCCGATTAATGAGATCCTCTGTGGTCCAGAGAGCGGCGCCTCTCTCCCTGTGATGGTCTTGTACTCATCACAGATGATGCATCTGGGTGATCAGACATTCCTTTTAACCAATAACCTGACTTGTATTGTTATCGACTCTGTGCTTCAAGGTCTGGAAGAAGCTCCCCCTCCCACCTGAAAGAGGGCGTGTCTCTGAAGGAAGGTGTGGTGTCTCCTGATGACTGGGGTGTGGTCATCAAGGAAGGAGAAGCAGTAAAAGGAATCAACGATAAAGAAGGGAGTGGCCTCAATGCCCTCTGACCAATCAGAGGACACCGCATCACAGGGTCAGGACCAGTGAGCGCTGAACATCGTCCAATCAGCCACACTGAGAAAGATTTTATCTGTAATCAATAAACTGGTGATTGGTTATGGATTGATCAGAAGTCTAATAGCTAAACAGATGATGGATGACATTTGATGTCTGTAGTTGAATTATTAATAATAAACTGAATGTAACACGCATATTATTGGTTGAAGCACTTATTGGCAGCCACCAATAAAAGTATTGAGAAACTGAGCGTGAGCCGTTTGTTTTCTGCCATTAGCACGCAGGGTTCACAGGTGAGCTTTCAGAACATGCAGCAGGGATGGTGGATCCGAAGGGGCGTGGCCTCTAACCCGGACTTGATAACATAGATAAAACGTATCGGGCATTCCCCCTACAACCATAATATCTGTAACAGCTATGTGTCGGGCCTCATGCCAGCTGTCTAAATGCATCCAGGGCTCCAGATACAATCAAAGCTTCATGCTCCACATCTCATCTGCACCGTATCAGCCTGTTCCTCAGATACGCTGAAGGCTCATCCAGCAGACTTCTTCGTCTCTTCTTCTCACCCAACAACGTTGTTCCTGCTCTGTTGGCGCCTGACAAGGTGGCTCTGTGGAATAAAATCGCCTCCTTCAGTGACGGTGAGATGTAAAGAGCGTTTGAAAGGAGGTTCTGCCCTGAGATCCAGAGGGACATGTCCACATCTCCTCCCTGATGGCTGTCTTTCAGGTACCGAAACCCACCAACAAAACCCAAAGGTACGGTACCATTCGCACCTTTTCCACATGAGACACACGAAGGTTCTGATCCACGGAGGGTTCAGAGGTCAATGCCAAATGGATTTGTATGAGACATTTGCAACAGCCCTAGCTGCAAAAAAAGTGCTTTACAAGCAAAACAGCTCAATGTTAAAAGAAGTGTCAGAGTAAAAAAAGAATAAGAAAAATCCAACAAAGAAAAAAACATAAAAATTATTTTAAAACGACTATAAATCAAGACATTTGGGTCATTGTGAACTAAAAGCCAATTCACAAAAAGGAGTCTTACACAGTGGCTTAAAATGCTCCAGATTTAAAGTCTAGGAGCCGCAGCGACCCCTGACCCCTGACCCTGATGGACAGCATTCACTGGGCCTCATGGCTCCTCATCCCATAGGTAGGAGCAGATCAAATATCATGAACTAAATGTGAAAGTGGCGTAAATAAACATCAGTCATCTGGAAACTGCTCCAGTTCCTGCTGGAGTTCACACTAGGTGGATGGTTTATGTGCACATCTTATTCATTTGTGGTTTTCAAATGCTTTATTTCATATTCATTTATATGTTTTTCTCCATGTTGTGTAATTCATTTCATGTGAATTTTTCTTTATGTACATTTAGACTTTTGGTTGTTGTTTTTGGCCCGTTTTCTGGAACACAGTCCACGTCGCGTCTTTATTCCTCCGACAGAAATAATACATCTAAGTACTGACCCGGTTCTGGTCCATGTGAGCGGAACAGTTCAAAGATGAGAACAAACCCTCAAAGTGAGCTGCAGTGATCAGGTCCAGATTCTGTTCAGCTATCATCTGTTTTGATCCAGTCAGGATCCACTCCTTCACAGTCAGCTGGCTGATGGCTCGGCTGCAAGTGATACTGAGGGTGTGGGAGGAGCTTCGTTCCTGAAGGACTCCAGTCTGTTTATCTGGAGAAACAATTCACAACGGATGTCATATCAACAGGCTTTTCAGAACAAACAGCCCCAACTTGTTATTAAACGTTTATCCCGACCAGTTTGTTGTGCCAGGTGGTAAAAAGACCTCTAAGAAAATATAAATGGATCTATTCACTGACTTTGCACCAGTCCCTTAAGCAGTGATGGGGATGGAAACCCGTCTAACAGGAATAAAACCAGAAGCTGGCTTTGTGTGAGCAGCCTTCTGCTGCAGCTCCGGGTTTGAGAACACAGCGGGTTTAAGGAGCACAGAAGCAATGATGGAGTGCTTTCTGCAGTGAGAGAAAAGTAGGAGGATAACGGCAGCTCTCACTCCTCAGGGGCTTCATCCACGAGAGAAGCAGAGAAACGCTGAGCCCGTTTTCAGCCTGGAGGATGAAAGACGCTCAGACAGTCGCTTTGTCACGCAGAGACGGCGCCAAGCAGATAAACTCAAGAGAAAATCAGTGAATAAGTCAATAAAATTTCATTTTTATAGCAACAATTCATAATACACGTCACATGGGCAAAAATTATGATGATTTTCTTCTGTTACCACAGTTTTTAAAGACCCTTGTCCAAAGAGGAAGGAATAACAGACCGCATGTATTTACTGGCAGCAGTAGCTGGAAAAGTGTGGGAGGGGCCAGGTCCCTTTAAAGCAGACACAGCATTTTGTCTTCTGCACTTATTGTGTCACTAGCTGTGACACAAGTGGAATATTTCAATACAATGATGATTGCAGGCTTGTGCACAGCCTGGAGGTCTTCATGTTGACAGGAAGCAGCCGGTTAACATCTTGTTTTAGCACCGGGACAGCTGCGATATGGTCACATCAGTCACGTGGTCCGTTCTGCTGCTGGATCTGAACGGGTCTTCCCGCCTGAGATCCGCTGGGAAGCTCCGGCCTTTCGCTGCGCCGCCTGCTGCTCCGGCTGAGAAACGATGCGGAGCCACAGACTCTGACTGAATCAGCCAATCACAGAGGACGCCCTCCCCCGCCGTCGGTAACTGACGGGAGTTCAGACCAATCGGAGACGCTCTAGGCAGGCGGCCGAGGAGGAGGAAGGCGGGGCTTCATCGACACCGAGTAGATCAGTGGAACAAAATGGCGGCCGTGGCTGCTGAGCCAGGAGCTGTGGTTCCGACCACAACACGGTCCGAGAGTCCGCCCGAACCAGGACCGGAGAGCCCCGGACACCAGGAGGTCCCGGCGGAGCCCCGCGGTGCCCTGGGATCCGGTCCAGAGGAGGATTCGGAGAAGGGAGAATCCGGGGAGGGCCGCCATGTTGGTCCGGAGCAGAAGCCCGGGGCGGGACCGGTTTTACCCGGGTCAGACAGAACCACGGAGGATGTGCTGGACCGGAGCGGCGGCCACCCGGACCAAATTGCGGGCACGGACCTTTCGGACCTCCCTGTGGACTGCAGCGGTTCTGATCGGGCCTTTCCCGGACTGCCGAACTCAGACAATACCAGTACCTACCGAACCGTCCCCCTGGACCCGCAGCCCCCCGCCGTTTTCCTGCACTCGGTCCCGGACCCCGCTCCGGTCTCCGAGGCCGGACTCTCTCTGGCTGAACCGGCAGAACCTACCGAGAACACTGAATTGGACCGGTGCTACACGATTTTGGACCCAGAGGAGCTGGGTTCTGGACCTACGGGGGATTCTGTCTTGGATGCGGGTCCAGAACCAGGTTCCAGGTTCGCTAAGAGCTCACCAGGCCCCAAACACGAGGATTGCACCGGATCAGAACCGAGATCTGTGCTGGACCTAAGTCCCGGTACCGAGGTCCGGGTCATCCTGGACCACGTGATCGATGACGCGCTGGTGGTGTCGTTCCGACTGGGGGAGCAAGTCTTCTCAGGGGTTCTGATGGACGTGTCCAAAAGGTACCGCTACACTTCCAGAACAGAACCGGAGCTGGTTTCTCTGGTGTTCTGACCGCAGCTTATTATAGCGACTGGACCAGAACCAGAACTTTTGAAGCCAGGGGGGTTTATGTGAGGACAGGTTCTGTTATGGTGACACCGACCCGCCCTGATTGGTTCTGGTCACTGATTGGTTCTAATCACTGACTGGTTCTGATTGGTTCTGGTCACTTACTGGTTCTGGTCACTGATTGGTTCTGGTCACAGCTTCATTAGAACCACCTCCCATCACCTGGGCGTCAGCAGAACCTGGTCCAGATGGTTCTGATTCTCCCTTCTAATCAGAGGATGAAGTGAGGATCGGTTGTTCTCTCCTGGTACCGATCGGGTTCTCTGGTGTTCTGAGCTGAACCGGGGTTCCTCGGCTGGTCCTGGCAGAACTGGATCAGCAGCTTTGTTTTGGGCCCAGTCTGGTTCTGCTGCAGAACCGTGATGGAGGCCACTATCAGGCAGCTGTGGTTCTGAAGTTCTAAGCAGCGCTGGGCGGTACCATGAAGATTGACGTCCCGACCCGATAAAGGGGGGGCTGGAGGTTCTGGGTCCAACTCCCGCAGACCGCCACTCTGGACACCATTACTCCATGTGCTGGATCAGAACCAGAACAAAGTGAAGCTGGGCTGTAATCCCAGAGATCCAGGCGGTGGTTCTACAGAACTATTGCTCCATTGGTGCCATCAGAACAAAAACCCAAACTTGCCAACAGCCCAGGGACCACTGTTCTGATGGTACCGGTCCACTTTCTGACGGGGACCGTCTTGCCATCAGAACCTCTGTCAGAACTCTGGGACTGCAGGTGGGCAGAAGGTTCTGGAGTCATCACATGGCTCGGGTCGAGGGGGTTCTGGGACAAGAAGGTTCACAGTGACTAATAGGTTGGTTCTGCAGAAAACGGACCCAGACCCGGTTACATCAAGTGCCAGAACCTCCACGGGTCAGAACAACAGGCCCGGTTTGGAAGAGCCATCGCTGGGCTGTGATCAACACCTAAAGCAAAGACGATGGTCCAGTAAGGTCCCTGACAGAACCTGGCAGAACCTCCCAGGGGTTCTGGTTCTGATAAAGTCTCACTGGGCGGTCGGGCTGGCAGGTCCAATCTGTAAATTATCGTTTATTAAACTTAAATTAACGAGGATTTAATTTTCTGAGAACAGCCGAGCTGGAAGTTATTTTACCATCAAATTAAACAATTTGTTTATTATTTTATCAACAGATTAAAATTTTATTTATTTATTTTATCAACAGATTAAACAATTAATTAATTTAATGATCAGATTAAACACTTTTTTATTTATTTTACCATCAGATTAAACAATTTATTTATTAGTTTATATATTTTATGATTAGATCAAACACTTATTTATTTATTTTACCATCAGATTAAACAATTTATTTATTTATTTTATGGTCAAATTAAACACTTACTAATTTATTTATTTTAAAATCAGATTAAACACTTTATTTAATTGATTTATTTACTTATTTTTATTATCAGATTAAAGGCTTTAATTTATTTATTTTACCACCAGATTAAACACTTTTATTGCCAGATTACACACTTTAATTTATTTTACCATCAGATTAAACATTTATTTCTTTTATAGCCATATTAAACACTTTATTTATTTTATCACCAGATTAAACCAGCAGCAAACAGACATTAATGTGCTGCTGCGTGTTTTTCCTTCCACTTAGTTTTCCGTTCAGGGACGCACTCAGGAAGGAGGAGTTTGGTTTTGTTTCTTTGGTTCTCAGGATAGAAGTAACGTGAAATAGACCATAGCTCCTCTTCCATCAACCCTGGATCTGTTTGGGTTTCTGCCCCACAGCATGCTGGGAAAGCGTTGCGTCAGCGTTCAGGGAGAGGAACGGACCGTACGGCCGCCATTAGCTACCGATTATTAATTTGCTGTTAAATGTTGATATTTTACCAGCGTCAATATGCTGCATAACTACAATCATGACATTCAGGTAAAACATGTTTTAATACCAACAATCCAATTTGAGATCAGATAAAAAAGAATCGATTCCAGATCTTGAGAACCGATTCCTGAGCTGTGAACCGATTCCTGAGCTTTGAACCGATTCCTGAGCTTTGAACCGAATCCTGAACTTGGAACCGATTCCTGAGCTTTGAACCGATTCCTGAGCTTTGAACCGAATCCTGAACTTTGAACCGATTCCTGAGCTTTGAACCGATTCCTGAGCTTTGAACCGAATCCTGAACTTTGAACCGATTCCTGAGCTTTGAACCGATTCCTGAGCTTTGAACCGATTCCTGAGCTTTGAACCGATTCCTGAGCTTTGAACCGATTCCTGAGCTGTGAACCGATTCCTGAGCTTTGAACCGATTCCTGAGCTTTGAACCGATTCCTGAGCTGTGAACCGATTCCTGAGCTTCGAACCGATTCCTGAGCTGTGAACCGAATCCTGAACTTGGAACCGATTCCTGAGCTTTGAACCGAATCCTGAACTTTGAACCGATTCCTGAGCTGTGAACCGATTCCTGAGCTTTGAACCGATTCCTGAGCTTTGAACCGAATCCTGAACTTGGAACCGATGGCCTTCGTTACGTAGGAATAACATAAATCCTTTGCTGCATTCGCTGAGTTGACGTTCTGTGGAGCTCACTGAGCTGCTGTTTATTCCTCTGGCATCATAGCATCTCTCCCCTTTGTGCCTGGGTCTATTTTATCTGCAGATAATCATAACAATTAAACACAAGATCAATAAATACTTCAAATTAATATATAGTTTGTTTAATATCTTTCTCTGAAGGGACTCAGCTCTTGCTGCAGGGTCAGAATTAATATGCTGAGCGGTTTTGCTCTGCTTGACAGGGCATCTGGTGAAGTAGATGTAAGGTTGTAATAAGTAAGAAATGTAGAATTACCTATAATTGGTTAAATTACATGGCCAAAATTAGTTTTTTTTGTTGTGTAGAAATTAAGCCGGAGGGAAAATAAGGGGGAAAAACTTAGTTTGCAAAGAGAGAAAATCAAAATAGAGCCAAAATAAATTAGTATTAATTCATAGAAATGATAATTTGAATATAAAAGCACAAGTGTCACCAATTTAGGACATTTCTTTATCATGGAGAGCTCTGTGCAACGCACCAGACGATTGTTGGTCGCCTCACGCGTTTTCACGTTAAATCAACGTAGAGAGGCTAATAATTAGCCAGCTAAACAAAACAAGCTAGCTACCCACAACAGCTGAAAACGTCAATGACCCAGACATGATGACCAAGGCAGGTCAAATATGAGTATGAGGGATTGCTGCAGAGCCATCAGCAATGCAGACGACTGTCCCTGTGACGCGGTAGCAATGTTCACATGCACAAGATTTCCTGATCGGATTAAAATGTATCTGTATTAAATAATCGGATTGTACCGTTTATATGGTCACGCAATCAATGAATCTGAAAAATACAGGTTCTCTATTGAAACAGAGGTGAGCGTGGATGACACACGGCGCTACAGACGTTGAATACATTAAGGCACAAATCGTTCTTAAACACAATAATAATAATAATAATATTCAGGTTTACCAGCATTGAACTAAATAATTTCCGTTATAGAAAGACTCTTTGGAGCAATCAAAGCCTTCCAGACGAGCTTCCTGGCACTGATTTAGAACAGCTAGGCTCAGTATGCTGACATAAGCCTCAGTTTACCAAATCTATTTTAGAAATAATAAGTCGGATTAACAGGTTTTGGTGCCTTATAAAACCGTCTGACGGATCTGATGCAGAGATCCGACACTTTCAGGCGCTGGATACGCTGTGACGTGGTTAGGGGGGAAATATTTGGATAGATCTGTTCAATCTTGGGTGTGTGACAGTAGTTTCTATAGCTTTCCAGATTAAGTTTCTTTTTCAGAAGCTCTGGTCCAAAGATGACAACTTTCTGAATTTAAAAGCAGACATACGGTTTGTGCGGGGTAGTAAATTAAAGGTGCATAGCCACGTTATTTGACACGTTATAGACTTTTATTTATACGTCAGCAGGTCACTCTGTCTGCATACAAGGTTTTTATGAAATATCACGTCCTGCTGGTGTATTATGTTATTTTGGTTTTTTATACTTTGTTTTTTCTCAGTTTGTTAGTAAATAAAGCCTTTCCTGTTTATTTAAGATTTAAGGGAAGTACTTACTAGGGCTAACGATAATTAAATAACAATATATATCGATCGATAGACGTGTGGCGCGATAGGAAAAAAACGGTCGATAAAAATTCGATATAGAGACAGTTTTCCTCCCTTCCTTTCAGTCTATCATATTAGTTGCTGCTACAGTCACTGCTTCCTCTCGACCAATCGTAATCGCGGACCCAGGCACGCCGTCACTAAGCCCCGCCCTCTCAAACCACAACACACAGCATGTGAATATGTCGCAGCAAGGAGCGGCGGAGGAAATTGTCCCAAAACGGGGTTTTACTAGTTCATCAGTCTGACAGAAATAAACCAGTGATTTGTAAAATTTGCAAGAAACCGGTAAAAACAAAGTCTGGTAACGCAACCAACTTGTTTCATCACTAAGCCGCTCACTACCGCAGCAGCGCGAGCTGTTTCAGCCCCGCACAACTCCGCGTCGTCGGAGGAATCTTCTGGAAGTTCTTCCAAAACAAAGCAGGTACAGCAGCTAAACTGGGCTCCCTTCTTTGTGATAAAATGACAAAGCATCCAAGCGGCATAAGGACATCACGCCTGCAGTAACGTGCTTCATAGTGATGGATATGCTGCTGTTGTCTGCAGCTGAAAAACCTGGCTTCAAACAACTACCTGCCACTCTTGATCCGCGACATAAAGTTCCAGGACACAAGTTTTTCTCCAACAGCGCTCCCTAAATTGTGCAACGAGTTCAGGGAATCAGTGCAAAATGAGCTGCAGTCTGTGTCTTCCCACGCCATGACCTCTGACCTCAGCCCTGCATCAGCCTCTCAATTGACTATATAGAAAGAGAACAAAACCTGAGGAGTAACTAGTGTACTATTCCCACCTAAATAGGCTGTTCTATTTATTTATTTTTTATGTTTATTTTGGTCATTTTACTGGTCACTTTAGTTTATTCTTTGTCAGTATTTAATAACATAACTCAGGTCTCTTAAGTTTAATTATTTTTCTTTAAAAAATCAGTTATTGGTAAAAATGTTGGTTAAATAAGGATTTTATTGAGATTTAGTGTTTGTGTTCTTTAACTTATTAAAAGTAAGTCATTTAGCAATATTAGAGCCAGGTTTTAAATTTTTTTGATAATTATCGATATCGATCAATATGCATTTTTTTTATCGATAAGCTTTTTTTCTATATCGTCCAGCCCTAGTACGTACTGCATATTTGCAGCAGGGGTACAACAAGGAAGCGGCTAACGGCTATTAGCATCTCCCAGCAGAAAGGTCCAAGATCCAGTGAGAAAAACACAAAATTATGATTCTTGGAGGGAAAAGCCTGTAAAGTCTCTGGGAATCCAGTCTGAACGTTGGTGTTCACTGAAGCTAAAGCTGCCGAGGCTCAGATGTGACGCAGAGTTGATGACGTGAGTAAATGTTCTGATGTGAGGCTCTTAAAGTTGCTGTAGATGGTTTATTTAATTAATAACGTTGGTCTTCATCACGCTGAGCTGCTGCTTTACTGTGATGCGTTTCAGAGTTTCAGGCTCAGTCTGACATTATTTATTAGTGATTTATTAATTAAGCAAACCGGCGTTATGATAGTTCTGAGATACTGTCACTAGATGGCGCCACGTCTGTTTATATCTGCTAACCGCGCCTGGTGCTGGTTCTATTTATCCACAGAAAGGACCATCAGAACATTGTCAGGATGGAGGCTTGGTGGATATAACTTTATTTTATCATGATAAAATGTTTTTGGTGTTTTTATTAAGCATATTATGTGGCTATGTACCTGTAAATGAACTCAAATTAAGCCAATTGACAGGTAATAAAAGGTAACAAACAGAATTTAACTTGGTTGTCAATTTTTCATCACCCTTCAATAGATTCTTACTTTGACGCTGACTTTTTGTTTTAAGTTGGTCTAACTATAAAATCTGTAAAAGATTATAATTATTTAAGGCACTGATTGGTAGACGTGATTGGTTCTGCGCTCTGATCTGCATGCGTGGTGCTAGAACCGCGTAATATGTTGAGGCTAGCGAGTCATTTTGCGCCTCACCGTGGGAAAACGTAAGCTTTCATGGCTTTGGGTCGATGACGAGGGATTTAAAGACTGGCTGGAGCCAGTCATGGGGATGATGGAGAGGCTTTTTGTAAAGCGTGCAGAGAACTGTAAATGTGACCTGGGACGGTGTTACAGCGATCAAATCACACCAAGCGTCCACCGTTCACCAGCAGTAACCTGGGGGGAGAAGAGCCGTCTCACCTCGCCGGTAAACCCGTTTTACCAGCAGCGCGGCAGACCCCGCTGACCCCGTGTCAGCTGTCAGGGCCGAGCGCCATCCGTGCTCCTGACAACCCACTGGGGCTTAGAGAAGACAGAGCAGAGACACAGAAAGCTCAGAAGCTCACATTGACCCAGGAGTACTTTCTATGTTAGATGGTAATAGAGGATGATCTGCCTCCCCTGATGATGTCACAGCTAACAGAACGCCAGACCAGGTGTACCTTCTATGAAGAGAACAATGACAGAGAACAAAAAGTTAAAAGCTGAAATAACAACAAACAATGGAGACTGGAGAGCAGTAGGAGAACTCAGCAGAGAGAGAGAAATAGACCCTGATGTCCTCCAGCAGTCTAAGCCTATAGCAGCATAACTATAGAGGTAGCTCAGGGTAACATGAGCCACTCTGACTAGAAGCTTTGTCACAAAGGAAAGTTTTAAGATTAGTCTTAAAAGTAGACGGGGTGTCTGCCTCACGGACCAAAACTGGGAGTTGGTTCCACAGGAGAGGAGCCTGATAGCTAAAGGATCTGCCTCCCATTCTACTTTTAGAGACTCTAGGAACCACCAGCAGACCTGCAGTCTGAGAGCGAAGTGCTCTATTAGGAACATACGGGGTAATTACAGGATTTGGTCCAAAGGTTCGCGTGTGGTAAGGACAAGACTGCTTACATCATTCGGTTCGGCATCGATGCGGGACCATTGGTAGTCATGTTCGGCGAGTCTCTGAACAAGTCAGACAAAAATAAGCAACTGGACCTTCACCTTTGCGTGTGGAACGATGACCGTGTGACGTCTTCATGCTGCACGGTTCCCTGGACACGCTAAGGCTGGAGAGTTTGCATGGGACATGTTCACACCGCCGTCTGTTATTTAACTTCATTGCTTGATGTTCCTCCAGCTGATTATTTCTTTTGAGCATTTGCCATGTCATCAATATTCTGTTGGAAATAAAAAACTCATGTTAAATTTGAATGTCATTGAATTTTGTTTATGTTCTTAAAAGCCCACTTTCCTAAGTCTTCAGGAAATGCGTTTGGAGGATTTACATTGAGGTTACGCAGTGAAGTAAGTGGGATAAAGTTAGTCTTGGTTGAGAGAAGGGTCGTCATACACGGGTCGGTGCTGTGAATCCACCGCGTCTCCATTTTGTGTTGGTACTAAACTTATTCTAGAGGTGGTAAAAGGCCGTTTCATCTCTCAGTAGTAGTCCAGGGTTTTGCCTGTAGTCTAAGTTACTAGTTGTATTCATCAGAACTTATGGATAAATATAGCTGAGTATCATCAGCGTAACGTTAGAATGCTGTCTGATCATTTTACCAATTTGAAGCATATTGTAAAGAGAAAGAAAATCCTGGTTCTGATCCAGAAAAGCTTCAGACTCTCCAAAGCTTTGGGTCTCTTCCTTGGTACAACTGAGTTCCCACCCGTGTTTGTTTCTTGGTCGGAGGTTAGAGGGAAGTCAGGGTTTTAATCTCACTGATCCAATATTCTGGGTGCAGACATACTTCGGCCAAACCTGTCGGTCCTGATCAGATTTATCTACCGTGCTTGTATGATCAAAGCGTTGATTAGTGTAGTGATGATGCCAGGAATCCCTGATTTAACCAATAATGTCTGTGTCTGCAGGTTCGGACCGCACGGTATTCCCATCACCATGTTTCCCAGACGCGACGACCGCAGTCGTCCTCCAGCGTCTCTGCAGACGGTGACCGCTGGTGAAGAGCCGTCCACCAACCAGGAGGAGGCCGTTTCTGTCGCCCCACCCCACCCCAAACCCTGGAGCTCCAAACCCCCGCCGCTGTTCCAGGAAGGGGCGCCGTACCCCCCTCCTCTGTTCATCAGGGACACCTACAACCAGGCCTTACCTCAGCCGCCGCCACGCAAAATCAAACGGCCCAAACGCCGCTACCGCTGTGAAGAGCCCACTTCCATCATGAACGCCATCAAGCTCCGCCCCAGACAGGTTCTCTGTGACAAGTGTAAATGCGTGGTAGCGTCAGGGAGCCACAGGGAGGCGCGGCGAGGTGTGGTGGAGCTAAGGGGCGAGGAGGCGTCACGGCGGCGGCGACCGGCAGACCCTCCCATGTCCTCCGAGTTAAAACGTCTGAGGATCGACGACAAATCAGGACGCGCCGCTGCTGACAAGCGCTCGTCGGGGACACAGGTGACTTCCTCTTCCCGCCGCGTCTTAAGGGGCGTGGTCTCGTCCTCGGCGACGCCGTCCAGCCGCATTCAGCTAAAGCTAAACTCTAAAAAGGTCTTGAGCAAAGTTTCAGAGCGCCCCAACACCCGCAAGGTTCTCCAGAAGCTGGCGCCACACCACCGGCCCAAAGAGCAGAACCAGGACAACAAGGCGGTGACCCGGGCTGCTGCGCTGCAGAACCACAGTCAGAAGGTCCACTTCACCCGCCGCCTGCAGCACCTGGGCGGCGCCGCCACCAGCACGCCTCTGCCGCCCAGGATGCGCCTCAAACCTCAAAGGTACCGTACCGACGAACCGACGCCGTGCTCGGCCTCTGAGCCTTCGCCCAAACCTGCCACAAGCCCCGCCCACACACCGCCATCTCCTGTTGCAGCTCCTCCCACAGCACCTCCTCCCCCGTGTGTCGCCGCCGGCGCCGTAGGAACGAATGAGGAAGAGGGGGTGCAGGATGGAGTTGGCTGGCAGGAGGTGGAGCCTCCTCCGCCTTCCTCTTCCTCTTACTCTTTAGACTCCTCCCACTCAGAGTGCAGCTCCACAGAGACCTATGATCTCCCTCCTCCTGGAGACATGCCCTCCTCCTCCTCCGGCCCCACTCCTGCACCTCCTCCCTCCTCCGCCCCCTTAGTTCCTCTCTGCCCCGCATCTTCGTCCCCAGCTCCACCTGCAGCCGAAGGTGAGGACGAGGAGGACGGAGGCGACGTGAAGCGGCGCAGGAAGCTGTCCACTTCCTCCTCCTCCTCATCTTCGTCCTCCTCGTCTGTCTTCTCCAAATCGGTGTCCAAGTGTCTGTTGCCAGACGGCCGCACCGTGTGTGTCGGCGACATCGTCTGGGCCAAGATCTATGGCTTCCCCTGGTGGCCGGCGCGCGTGCTAGGCATCACCGTGGCGCGCCGCGGCGACACGGGGCTGGCGGTGCGGCAGGAGGCGCGCGTCTCCTGGTTCGGCTCTCCGACCACCTCCTTCCTCCCGCTAGCTCAACTCTCGCCGTTCCTTGAGACATTTCAGTCGCGCTTTGACAAGAAGAGGAAGGGGCCGTACCGCCGTGCCATCGCCGAGGCCGCCAGCGCCGCCAAGCAGCTGACGCCCGAGGTGCGCGCGCTGCTCACGCAGTTCGAGACGTGACATAGGCCCCGCCCCTTACATGAGCTGGGAGGAGACAACCCCAGACTGATAAAGACTGTTTCCTAAGTGGAGAGGAGGGGAGGAGCCTCTGATGGCAGGGGGCGGAGCTTGTATCTTCCACCTGCCAGGTGTTAGTGGCAGCATTTCAGCTCACTTTGCATTTCGTTTTGTAGACTGTTGCGTTGACCCGTTCTTTTCTAATTTATCAGGGGATTCTGACCGATGATTGGCTGACAGAGTTGACATCTTGATGATGTCACTCTTTCACCAGACCTGTTATAAACACTAATTCCTCACCTGCCTCTATAATGTTGAAGTTATTGATCAAAATGGCAAATGGCTATTTTTCAATGATGTTGCGGCGCCCCCTCAGGGCGGCTCATTGGTCCAACCAGGGCTTGAAATGCTGACACATCACTTCCTGTTGGATTTTGAATTAAAATATTTGTACTTTTTTTTGAAGTTCTGTTTAGACGTTTAACTGTGAAAGTGATTGTGGTCCAAACTGAGGCTGGGGGTCCAAAGCATGGTTCAGAGTTGGAGACACCTGTCCCAGGTACGCCATGCATCATCACAGCTGCTCTTTGATTGGCTCCAAAAATCAGTTCCGTTATCTGGTCAGGCCCCACTAAAGCGGGTCAGGCTCCAGTGAAGCGGGTCAGGCCCCAGTAATGCGGGTCTGGTCCCAGTAAAGCGGGTCAGGCTCAAGTAAAGCGGCTCAGTTCCCAGTAGAGCGGCTCAGTTCCCAGTAAAGCGGCTCAGTTCCCAGTAAAGCGGGTCAGGTCCCAGTAAAGCGGGTCAGGTCCCAGTAAAGCGGGTCAGATCCCAGTAAAGCGGGTCAGACTCCAGTAAAGCATGTCAGGTCCGTATTATTATTATTATTATTTTATTATTATTATTATTCATCTCTGATCACTGATTGGATCTTTAAATTTCTTTCTGCTTTGATGATGATGAAGTTCAAAGACGTTTTATTCAGGCGATGGGCCGATGTCTCACTCACTGTGTGTTTGGAAGCCCTGAGCCTGAGTCCATGGACCGAGGGACACGTAGGAGCGGTAGGACACACTGACTGTTAGACAGGATGATGAAGGTGGATTTTCTCTCTCTGCTGTGGTACCGTCGGACTCTTTTTACCGTCTGTTTGCAGATCAGAGATTCTGAACCAGTGTACATGTTTTGCTCCTGTTTTAAATCTGTTAATAAACTGTCAACCTGCTCTTTGAATCCTCGTAGTCGTCATCATTTTCACTCTGCCTCTGCGCCGCCTGGCTGTTGGGGTGCTGCCGGTGCCTTGCTCATCAGCACGCCTGGCTGCTGCCCTCAGACTTTCTCACCTGCAAACAGATGTTTGGTAAACGGGTCTGCAGAGCTGCTTCGGACCTTCAGAGTGGGAAAATACCAGCAGGCACTGGCTCAGCCCGGGGTCATCACTTTCTGTCTACAGTTGTGTCAAAAGTATTCACGCCCCTTACAGATTGCCAACTGGACCCTGTGAGAAAAGTAATCACGCCCTCAGACCTGCCATCAGGTTTGCATTTGCTCCGGTTCTGGGAATTGTTTTAGTTCAGACACATTGGAGGATTTAACATCCAGACTTTGACTAGGCCACTGTGTTTAGTCACTCAGAGGGGGACTTGGTGCTGTGACCCGAGTCCCGCTATAAGTGATGTTTTGGTGAGACGGATCTTTGTGTTCTTTTGGGTCAGCCATGGTTCTGGAACTGGCCCATAAAGCCCATCTTTGACCAGTCTCTTTTTTTATTGTTGAATCATGACCTCTGACCTTTCCTGAGGCAGTAATGGTTACGCAATCAAGCTGAAAGACAACACAAGTGAACACAAGATGCAGTTTTTATTATAAAGGGAGAAATAACTCTAAAGCTACATGTGTGAATAAGCCCCCCAGTTATAGTTTAAACATAACTAGGTTAATACACCTTTATCATAATCGCTGAGTGGCCAACCAGTTACTGGGGTCCATGCAGGTTTCCATTATTTTCCTCACTTAATGAAAAAAAACAGAAAAACTGAATTTTGTAAAATAACCCAGAAAAGAGAGACATGCCGTTTCAGCCGTTGCTGCGAATCAACAAATTCCTTTCAAAAGTGAAATGAAGTCCACCTGTGAGGATTATCGCTCAGGTTGGACATTAAGACCAGTTTACAACAAGGCAGGGAGAAAAGTAAGAAGCAACAGTGCAGCTAGTGAAGCCATGGCTGCATGGGGGGGGGGGGGGTGACCAGGTGAAGTGACCAGACTGTGGACATGTTGAAAACTATCGGATACAGACATGATCTTGTGGCACAAATCGGATTATTCGGGGGGTGAAAATGCTGAAATGAGGCCGTTCATATTGGCATGAAAAAATCCGGTTAGGTGTCATTTGCCTGCTGTGTGGCTGTAGCCTAAGAGTCACATGAGCTGTCAGGATAAACTCACCTTTCCTGCAGGCTCCACAGGTGCAGCAGCACTGAGCAGGAAGCCGGAGCACCATGAAGACCAGGGAGCTCCAGACAAGTCAGGGACAAAGCCGTTGAGAAGAACAAGTCAGGGTGGGTTAGAAAAATGTCCAGCACCATCCGGTCCGTCATCTTAAAACAAACACAACAAAGGTGCCCAGAGAGGACCGCCCACCAGAACCCCCAGACTGGGCCAGGAGGCGCTCCCTGAAGGAGCTGCGGAGGTCCTCCAGAGACCGGACGGTCTGTCCACCGTCCACAGCTGGAGTTACCGCAGAAGGCCCTGCACAGTACTGACGTCAGGAGGTGGAATATGCTCTTATTTTAAAAATAATCCAAAGTTTGCCGGCAACTTCACAGTTGGCATGTTCTGCAGACGCAATGGAGCAAACTCTCACTTTAAGTCCAGGTTGGGAGGAAACCTTTGACCCAGAGCTTTTACTATCAAGGAATTAAATCATCATTTGAAAACTTTTATTTTTTTTTGCTCCATTTATCTGATATTTAAATTAGTTTGACGACCTGAAACTTTAAATTGGGCCAAAGCAGCAAAAGGAGAGGCTTTTAGGACGTTCCATGTGTCCTCGGTATTCTCAAACTCCGGGTGGGACATTTAAGAGGAACAGCCCCTAATGTGGGTATTATGAGTCGGACAGTCGGTGCAGCAGAAAGGTACCAGGGTTCTGCGTTGATGATGGCTGCTAGCAGCAACATTGAGTAAAACCTCATCCTCTGTTTTTGGCAGCTCTGTTATTAATGTAACACGTAGTCCGTGGTCCAGGCGCTGCCTCTGTGTTCGTCAGACGGGACGTTTCCGCTGGTTATCTGCACAGAACTCCGCCTAGAACAGCGTTACTATCATTGTTTTACCAATAGTGCCAGCGTCCATGTTTTTCCTACTGTCCAACAAGAGGGAAACATCAAAAAGGCGGAGATGACGTAATCTGCGACTCGTTCGTTCTGACCTCCGAGGCAAAAGGAACCGTTTTTCACGGTGTAAATGAGAGGGCAGGTATCAGTGGGCGGAGCTTCATCGTTTGACCTAAGACCTGCTGAAACCTACCTGAGCCCAGTCTGTTGTCAGTGACGGTCCTTCATAAAAACGATTTAGTTTCTGCAGTGTTTAGGAACGCACTGGTTCACTAGTTCATGAATGCATTGATCTGTGGATGTAAACAGGACTTTCTGTGTCTCTGCAGCACGGCCATGAAGAGCTGCTGACGCTGGGAGTCCTGCACAGCGACGGGCTTTGATGCAGTGGGCGGGGTCTCAGCATGTGGAGATGGATCACATGGACATCAATAATCAATATTTAAATGAAGAGTTTATATTTATGATGAGAAATAAATGTATTAATCTTATTGCTGCGTTTCCATGGATATAAGGATAGTTTATTGCGTCCTCCAATCAGAAATATGATCAAGTCAGAGTTTCGCCCTTCAAAGCTGATCTGTGTGGAGAGTTTACTCACCTGTTGACCCGCAGTACACCTGAAGACGTCTTTAGTCAGGAACCCTGGGCTGCATCCGAAAACGTCTAACAGGTAAGGACTGTAGCCAAGCGGAAGTGCAGCGGCATTCGCCACAATGAGTCCGAAAAGGAGCCTGAATGCTTCCTCTCATTGCTACTTAGGCATAGAAACCTAAAGACGTCTCTTACTGGCGCTAAGGAGATACAAGGAATCCCACAATCCTTTGCGTGACATGATGTATCAGCACATCCACCTCACAGAAACCAACTTAAACATGCGTAGAGCAGAGAGCGTGTCTTTGTAGCTCATGTCCAGAAGGCTGTAGGATCTGACTCCTCCCTCCGTGTCTCTGACTCCTCCCTCCGTGTTTCAGACTCCATCCTCCGTGTTTCTGACTCCATCCTCCATGTTTCTGACTCCATCCTCCGTGTTTCTGACTCCATCCTCCATGTTTCTGACTCCGTCCTCCATGTCTCTGACTCCATCCTCCATGTTTCTGACTCCACCCTCCATGTTTCTGACTCCATCCTCCATGTTTCTGACTCCATCCTCCATGTCTCTGACTCCGTCCTCCATGTCTCTGACTCCATCCTCCATGTTTCTGACTCCATCCTCCATGTTTCTGACTCCGTCCTCCATGTCTCTGACTCCGTCCTCCATGTTTCTGACTCCATCCTCCATGTCTTTGACTCCGTCCTCCATGTCTCTGTGTCCGTCCTCCATGTCTCTGACTCCATCCTCCATGTTTCTGACTCCACCCTCCATGTTTCTGACTCCATCCTCCATGTTTCTGACTCCATCCTCCATGTCTCTGACTCCGTCCTCCATGTTTCTGACTCCGTCCTCCATGTTTCCGTCACTAATGACGTCAGAGTTAAAGTCTGGAATCAGCTCGGCAGCTGAAGCTCCTTTCCTCCCTGATGGAGTTCTGCTGACCAAGGAAAGGTCAAAGGTCAAGGAGTAGGAGCTAGGAGCAGGAGCTAGGAGGTAGGAGCAGGACCTAGGATATAGAAGTTTGGAGCTGTCATTAGGACGTTTTGGGTGCAGCCCTGAATGCAGGTAGATTGACAAGTTAGGCTCCGCCCCCCACCTCACATCTGGCCGTGACTTCAGGGAGTCTCACAGGAAGGGCCCACCCCCATGTTCGTACCTTGGTGTGAGGTCAGTGATCCTAGTCACCTGTAAAGGACTGACGGCTGCTCAGGTTTGGGAACAGTTGAGTTTTGGCGCCTCCACCCGATGGGACTCAGGCTACCAGATGGAGACGTGTTGCTGTGTGCTGCACACACTCAGCACCTACTGATGGAGATTCAGGAGCAATCTTGTCAATGCCCACCTGTATCCTGCTTTTTTGTTTTCTATTTTCAGTTTTTGCTATTGATGGGACAGTTTGGACCATGTGACCATGCAGTTTCTTACAGCTTTACGTCCCTCTCTTTGTCTCTCTGTTCTGGTCTCACTTCGTCCTCTATCGTCTTCTCAGTGTTTATTTCCCTTCCATTATATTCTTGTATTGGTTCCTCTGATCCAGTTTGGTCCGGTGTGTTTGTGCCTCTTCTCTGCAGGACTAAATGGATCTGGTCCATTTTGTCCTGTCTGTCCTTACCTGGTCTGCTCCAGTCCATTTCTGGGTCATTCTTTGAAGAATAATTTCTACCATGCAGACAATGGTACTTTGAAATAGATCAGCCTATCAGAGACCGCTTTGCCTACAGGAGGGTAAAGATAAATTGCCGGCCGATTTTCCGCGACCAGGCAGACCGGCTCAGTTCCTATTCCAGTGAACAGACCAAACTATTTCTCTGGGCACTAACTGATTTAATTGGGTCAGAACAGACGTTTAAACTGGTTTCAATTGGTTTGACGCCATTTATATTTTAAACAAGATCAAGAGTTGGTTTAATTTGGTTTTAACTGGTCTAAAGTAGTCTTAATGTCTGGATTTATTTGAATATTTATTATATGATGAAAACTGCTATTATGAAGTTTAAACTTATCAAAGCTGGTTAAAAGTTGTTGGAACTGGATTAAACCAGTCTTAAGTGGCTAAAATTGGTGTGAAGTAGTTTAAGCCAGTTGGAACTGGCCAATAAATTGAGTCAGAACCTGTTAAGAATCTTGTGAACTGGTGTGAATCAGTTTAAATGTTCAGACCCGGTCAGAACATCCAGAACGGTCCAAACTGGCCATAGCTGCTCTAAACTGGCCTAAACTGGTTTCAACAGATTTAAACTGGTCCTCCATGTCTAAAACGTTTATAAAATATTTTACTGGATAATACTGGTTTGACCTGGTTTAATTGGGTCAGAAGTAGTTTAAATAAGCAGGTTGAATTGTTCTCAACTGGGTAGTTTAAAATGGTCTGAATTGACCTAAAGCTTTCTGAGCTAGTTTTAATGAGAATGTTCTGGTTAAAACTGATGTTAATTGGTTTAAACTGGTCTGATCTGGTTGTCGTTTATATTTTTCTTTGTTTCAGTTAAAAATGTTGCAGATTTTTTTATTCTAATGTTTACAAACTGATGGTAAATGCAATAAAGATGCTGCATGTGTGAAACGCTTTGCTCTGTTGGTGGGTTATTGATCAGAGGCGACAAAGTGAGGATGTTTCCTACCTGCTGATTTAATTTGTTGGAGAAACAATCCGATTAGGTAACTTTAGCATGATTATAACCGAACAAATCCATAAAAACATCCAGATGAAGATTACTCCAGTTATAATCAGAGTGACTGTTTTCACCAACCTTCTGTCACACAGCTGCTGTATCTGCAAACAAACAGCCTTACATGGCGAAGCAGAAGCAGTTCTGGGCTTCATCGTGTTTCCTCACCTGAAGCCAGCAGAACCATCCAGGACGCTGCAGCGGCAGGAGTGCAACCCTAATCCTCCACCTCAACATGTTGGTCTTCTCACTTTACACTAGTTGCCTTTCCATCAGAGTTTTTAATGCGCATTTTGAAGAACCGCATTTGAAGGGGTTAATGAAACTGCAAGACTTGAATGAACTCACCAAATTTCCGCTTACGTCAAAGCTAACGCCAACAGCATGGGTCATGTTGAGCAGCCCTGGCTCTGCTGAATGTGCACGCTACACCTGCCTGCAGGTGCACACTACACCTGCCTGCAGGTGCACACTACAGCTGCACCCATGCAGCGGCCTGTTGTTTACGCTGGAAGCAGCATTAAGGATACGAGGCATAAAAGCTGTTACAGCGGAGCACGCTCTGGATGCTACCCGGCGATCTGACCCAGATTCACCCAGAAGTTGGCCATAAAATTCATTACAGCGCTTCAGCTTCTCAAAAGAAGATACTTTTGAGAATACAAAGACATGCTGGAGCACAGTAAGGCTGTTGGTTGGTCAGGAATGGAGAAATATTAAACACACTGAGCAGCCGGATCTCTACACAATAGAAACAGAGTCCCATGACCTGTCAGTTATTCTGCTGTGCTGTGAACAACATAGAGACGCTGCAATAATGACTGAGGGGCAGAAAGCACTGAAACGCTCACAAGGCTGCAGCATTAGTGCTCTGCCTGCTATGAATACCCAGCTGGATGAGTTACAGCTTCCAGTATGCGGGCCACCAGTTCAGAGAGCCCAGCCCTGACAGTTGTGAAGCAGGCGTTTATTCCAGGCAACACGCCGTCTACAGTACAAACACGATGGGGTGTGAAGCACGAGGCCGAGGCTCAAAAGGCACACATTAAAAGACAGCCAGCAGCCACAGAAATCTAGAGGTAAAACCACGTGGGCTCATCATAATCACCAGCTTCCCTGATGCTGTGGGAATGACGCCTGGAGACAAAGTGCCATTTTCAAGTCAATTAAATTCTTTCATTTAAAATCTGGAGCAGGCTGCATCCTGCAGGCCTCATGCAGAAGACAGAAACTTTTGCCTCCAGCTGTCTGTCGGTGAACTTCACATGAAGAAGCAACATCCATACTACATACAGAGATTTCTGTAACTTACTCCAACCACTGCGACCTTGTGTGCACCAAGAGTTACATGGCGACGCAGTATAACTCCATATTTAATCCAGCCTAGGGGAGAGACAGTTTATTCAGTAATACACAATTCACTCACTCATCAGCATGCTCTCGGTGTCAAAGAAGGAAACAGACGGAGTTTATATTGATTCCTAGCAGTTGTCCTTCCTGACACCATGAAACCTGCTGACACGTCTGCCACAGCTTCTGTCCGCAGGTTTCACAGATATGTTTAGCAGACGTCTCAGCAGACATTTCCATGGTCCACTGACCTTAGAGGAAGCTCACAGTTGTCTTAGCATGTGAGCATTTCATTACAGAAACTTAATCCTTTACATATTTCACAAATATAATCACTTTTTCCTCGGCATACATCCACCCTGGTGGTGCTTCCAGGCACTACAGGTTCCTAAAGGCAGGGAAAGGTGGACTCACGTCTGGAGAAACTGAGCAGAACTCATCAGGTCAGTTTCTCAGACATCTTCAGGGAACTTCCCAGTTTGACTGGAAGGTTTTCATCTCCTGCTGTGATTGACTAGAGGAGCAAAGCTGAAGGAGAACGGCAGCGTCAGCGAGCTTCATCCTGATAGACCCAGTAGAACATCTCAGAGGTGAAACTAAGCGGCTAAACAGATTCCTGCAGCAGCCGTCAACATTTCAGCATTACATCAGAGTCCTCAACGCCCCCCCCCCCCCCATTGAGAGTCATAAATGTTTGTGATCTGAGTGGGTGGATGAGAGGGTTCCTGTCCTGGGGGCTGGGAGCCGGCCTCTCAGGTGAGATCAGGTGTCAGCTGGGCTAAAGGTTTCTCTGCTGATGGTTAATAATCTGTTGATAATCTGCTGGACTTTATCCTGAAACACTGGGACACAAGTCCTGTCCCTGAGCCAGTGTTCAGTCTCCAGAGGCACACACGGCAGCTCAGATGGAGGAGGACACGAAGGTGAGTTCATGTGTTGTTATCGGGCTCTTGGTCCACATCAGATTCTCAGGCCTTCAGGTGAGGCTTTCACAGCCCAGGGACTTTATTCTGTGTCAGAGCTTTCTTTAAACTTTAACTGGTTACGTTTCACGTTCGATCACATGACCACACTGATCCAAAATCAGTTTCTGCGTAGAGAAAGTCGTCTGATCCTTAATTAAAAGCCACAGACGGTCACAGATGGACTTACCTGTCTGCACACCTGGACCGGGCGTCCCTGTACGTCCTCAGAAACACACGCGCCTTCCTGGGACTGTAGCAAAGTTAATCTGTGCGGATGTGGGTCACGGTGACCTAATCAGCAGTTTATGGTCCATGCTGATGATTTACAGAGTGACTGAGTTCCTCAATCAATCAGAAACACCTGAACCCACCTGGGGAGAAGGAAGTCCGTCCTGTCAGGAAGTCACCTTCTGCTGACGTGAACACAGCTGTGGACAAAACATGCAACTTCTGGCTGCTTCCTCTGGATGAAGAGTTCAGACAGGAGAGCATTGCTCTGCTGATCATCATCATCATCATCATCATCATCAGCCGGTGACCCCTCGCTCTCCCTGCCGTGATGGCTGTCCCTCCACGCAGCTCAAAGCTCGTCTCCCAGCTCCTGCAGACGCCATGTTGTCTCATTCTACCTCAGCCTCCTGCTACATCGTCTTCATTTATCCCCCTGTTGACGTCGCCTGCAGAACGCTCAGCTGATCACTGTCAGAACACTTCAGGCTCCTTTTCCGGCCCGGATCGTTCACATCTACCATTCAATGACTTTGTCGCTCCTCTGCTTTGAAATATTTAGTAAAAATGCATAAAGTGGCTGAATGTCCGTTTCATTCCAGCGTTGATGCTGTGTGACAATAAATGTAATTAATACACTTCATCATCAAGTGACACATTTCTTAATCCAGTTTAATCAGTTAATTTTTCTCTTTTATTCTCTTTCACCATCAGCCAATCACAGCTCTTAGAAGACAGCATCACGCCTAGCAACAGGGTCAACCCCACCTGGCAACGGGGTCAACCCCACCTAGCAACGGGGTCAACCCTTCTCACTGACATAAAACACATATCTCCATAAGTTATGATCAGGACCAGTTCAGTGACACTTTTTACAATGATAATTTGTGTATTTAACACGATTTAAAGCCATTAGAGCCGCTGGTGGTGCAGAGGTGGAGCGCTGCAGCCTCCGCCCTCGGCTCAGCTGACCCAGGTTCAGTTCTTTGCTGCACGTCTTCCTGCTCTCTCCATACAAAGGGCCACCAGTGCCACAACGGATGCTCTTAAATACACATTTAAAGATAACCTACAGTTTTTCCATGTGAAACATGTTCTGCTAACTGGTTTACATTTGACTATTTTTTCAGAAACATTCTGCTAACCACAGCTGCCAAAGTTTTCCTGTAAAAACAACAGATTGATTTTTATGGTGTAATGAAATTAATCCAGTTTACCCACATACTGAAGATAAGGAAATCTTTTATTTCTTAAGACTTTTAAAAATAGAAAATGGGTTCTGGATATTTCTGTTTATGACAGAAGGTACCGGTGGTCAGGAAGCTGAGCATATTACTGTAGATGTCAAACACTTCAAAGGAAATAGACATTATTCACTGGTTATGCATAAATAAATGTACATACTACTCAATAAAAAACCTTCTATCTGATGATAAAAGGTTGTCCTGTGCCTAACAGCACCATTGTTAGGCACAGGACACTCATTTCAGGCACTAAAGTAGAAATCTTCACATTCTTCACCAACACTGACTTTACCAAATTTCAGAAACAAGTTTCATATTTTAAATTTTCTCTGGAAAGATTTTATTATTCTTTGTCTCAGCGACTAAGCCTATTAATACTAACAATCAAAACCAATATGGCATCTTGAGTCGGTGCAATGGTGTCCTCGTGCGTCTGTGCATTAATAATTTAAACACATTTTATAATAAACTGTTCCTTTTTGATACAAGAATGTAAGAAGTGACAAATAGCAATGACTGAGTCTTTTATTCACTTGAAATTCCCATTTTTATGAATTGTAAAACAAGCAATTTTACGTACGCAGATAAAGAACTGAAAAGAAAATATAGATTATATAGTTTGTTTCCTTATTGTTACTTTTTAAGATCAGTGTTTACTATCCAACCTACTTTTAACACAGTTAAAACCAGTGTTGTAGTCAAGTCACTATGCCTCGAGTCCGAGTCCAGGTTCGAGTCTCCAGTGTTCAAGTCCGAGTCATTAAAAAAAAAATCTGAGTCGAGTCCGAGTCGAGTCACTATTGATCCAAGTTCGTTGTAGGAACATGCCGTGACGTGTGATGTATGACATGAAGCAGTAACATTTCATTGCACTAATAATGGCGTTCCGCTAGCGAGCTATTTTTAGAACGTGACGTCATATCACGTACAGGTAGGGCAAATATGCGTTGTCCTCCACTCTTTCGCTGTAGTTACCCTTGGTTTTACTCGGTAAAACGACCGCTTTTTCTAAGTCTAAGACGTCTCCTAACCATGGTTTTTAAACATTGTTGCTATGGAACGTGCAACAGCGACTCGAGGTACGCTGATAGGCCGCATATGAAGGATGTTAAAGCCGCAAGCGGCGTCGATCGGCCCTCGCAGCCAAGCGCGCTCCGGCCTATTGGCCACCGCCGTGGTGCCGGCCGGCGGGGTTCCCACACCGCCGCGGCTCCGGCCGGCAGGGTTCGGTGCCGGTCGATGCAGCGAGAAGATACAGCCGTTGGATAATGATAATGCATTTGGCCACCGGACCGGACTAAATTGTTCGGCGGGCCGGACAATTTATACCGATTCCTGGACGGTGATTACAAAAAACGCAGATGACGCCATGAACGCCGAGCAGGAGAAAAACATCGACTCACCTTTCTATCAACTCGGCCCGTTTTCCAGTCTAAGTCCTCGACACTCAATCCATCGTTTGAGCTGAACGTTGGTGTGTTGTTCCACAGTTCTACCAGTAAACCAGGCGCCTGGGACATACTCTTACGATAGTTTAACAGCGGGAAAGTCGGTCATATCGTATCTGTTGCATGTGTAATGGCTGGTTGCTACGTGCGCTCTCACACTGTTTGTCCTACCTTAGCGGCAAGGGGCGTTGCTCATGAGATGGCGACGTCACGTGCGCGGTACGCCATTTAGATATTAAAATCATACACCAAATAATACTCTAATGACATATTAAAATTATAGCCTAATGATATAAAAAAAAAGTTGAGTCTTTTTCTCAATTTCCGAGTCAGAATGATCTGAATGTAGGAGTCTGAGTCCAAGTTCGAGTCATCAGTGCTCAAGTCCAAGTCAAGTCACGAGTCTCTAAATTTAGCTAATGACTCGGACTCGAGTTCGAGTCTCGGACTCGAGTTCGAGTCTCGGACTCGAGTACTACAACACTGGTTAAAACAAAACTATGATTCAGCTTTTTACCTTTATTTAGCAGCAACAGGTGATTTAAACGAATTTAATCAGTGAGAGTAAATATAGCCAGGCTGTGAGAGGAGAAGACCCGTCAGCTGCAGACAAACATTGATTCAAACCAATCAGATTTCTGTGGCTGCAGAGATGTGACCCACAGCCTTTGGTCAGAGAGGCTGAGACACAATCAGCGACATCCGTGTTTGTCAGAATCTCAGTGTCACCTGTTTTCTCACGTTAATGTTTGCCGTATGTGGCAGTCTACTTTTATAAATCCTTCCAAATCAGTCACTTTCTCATGAGTTTGTGTGACACTTTGATCCACTCAGTAGGCATTTCTGGTTCTGCTAACCCCTGTAATGATCTCTCCTGTAGTGCAGCTGTTCTGATTCGTTGTCTTTCGTAAAGCCAAGCGATGGTGAAACCAGTCTGTTGCTCTGGAAGCCAAAGTCTGTTCACAACCAGGGAAGAGCGTGTTGTAGTCTTCTCCACCTTCAGCCGCTCTAAAGGAACGTTTTAGCTGCTGCATCCAGCCTCTGTCTCTTCTTTTTGTTGTCGTCGTTTTTTAGCTCCTCACGCCATCAGGAACGCATCTGAACATGCTGATAACGTTAATAAGAAGATTAGGAAGAAGAATAAGACTAAAATGAAGAATGAGATGATGAGGAGGAGGAACAACAGGAGGAGAACTCTATGTGGAAAATGTGTGAAGTAGAAAAATACCAAAGAAGAGGGAATCAACTTCAGGGACGACCACTGAACAGTAAACCTAACCAGCTCAGCAATTTGGATTAAATTCCTGAAAATGGGTCAAACACATTTTCTGGACTGGCATTATGAGGAACCTTGGCTTGGTTTTCCTCCAAAAATGTACAACGATGAAATATTTCTTCTAGTTATAGTATAAGTGACCCTTGAACACATTAGTGCCATTACACATCAGACAGGCCTCTTCACTTTCTGTTAAATCTCCTCTAAAAACCCACCTTTTGTCATTAGATTTTAGCATAAATGGGCTCACTTTATCTGTTTTATTCAGGTTTCGTACCACATCTTTTATGTGTTTATATCGTATTTTACGGTTTTATGCTTGTAACATCGTTTATGTGTTTATGTATCCTCTCTATATTTGTTCAGCATTTGGTCAGATGGGCTGTTTTTAAAGCGTTTATAAATAAAGTTGGCTTGGCTAATATGAACAGAGATTGTTGTCACCTCTTAGCATTTTGGAGAAATAAATTCCTGAAAATGAGTCAAAAGCACATCCCAAATTGGTATTATGATGAAGCTAGGTTTGGTATTTCTCCAAACAGTAAAATTATAAAATAATTATTAAATTTATAATATAAGTGTGTGTTATAGTTTCATCGTAAATATTAATTTTATGAGGGTCATGCTTCTTTTCTCTTTATCTATATCTTTTTCTCTCTTACCGTAATGCAACATGTATGCACAAAGCTAATTTTTAAGAGACAGCTAATGTCGGCTAACTTGACCGCAGTCAGAAAATCGGGGACGACTCCCTAATGTAGATCTATGAGAAATCGTCTTGATCTGCGGTTAAAGCGACTCGTCCCTTTTTCAATTCAATTCAATTCAATTCAATTTTATTTATATAGCGCCAAATCATGAAACATGTCATCTCAAGGCACTTTACAAAATCAAGTTCAATCATATTATACAGATTGGGTCAGATTATACAGATTGGTCAAAATGTCCTATATAAGGAAACCAGTTGATTGCATCAAAGTCTTGACAAGCAGCATTCACTCCTGGGGAACCGTAGAGCCACAGGGAGAGTCGTCTGCATTGTACATGGTTTTGCTGCAATCCCTCATACTGAGCAAGCATGAAGCGACAGTGGGAAGAAAAACCACCCATTAACGGGAAAAAAAACCTCCGGCAGAACCGGGCTCAGTATGAACGGTCATCTGCCTCGACCGACTGGGGTTACAGAAGACAGAGCAGAGACACAACAAGAGAGACAAAAAAGCACAGAAGCACACATTGATCTAGTAATCTGTTCTACATTAGATGGTAGTAACGGGTGAGCCGTCTTCTCTGGATGATGTCAAAGTTAACAGAACGCCAGACCAGGTGTACCTACTATGAAGAAAAAGAGAGAGAGCAAAAAGTTAAAAGCTGAAATGACGACAGTCATTTCAATGTAATACAATACAAAACTGGAGAACCGTAGAATGAAGAACAGTAGAAATCAGTAGAGTGAGAAAATTAGACCCTGATGTCCTCCAGTAGCCTAAGCCTATAGCAGCATAACTATAGAGGTAGCTCAGGGTAACATGAGCCACTCTAACTATAAGCTTTGTCAAAAAGGAATGTTTTAAGATTAGTCTTAAAAATAGATAGGGTGTCTGCCTCACGGACCAAAACTGGGAGTTGGTTCCACAGGAGAGGAGCCTGATAGCTAAAGGATCTGCCTCCCATTCTACTTTTAGAGACTCTAGGAACCACCAGCAGACCTGCAGTCTGAGAGCGAAGTGCTCTGTTAGGAACATACGGAGTAATCAGAGCTCTGATATATGATGGAGCTTGATTATTAAGGGCTTTATACGTTAGAAGGAGAATTTTAAATTCTATTCTTGATTTAACAGGAAGCCAATGAAGGGAAGCTAAAATTGGAGAAATATGATCCCTCTTGTTGATTTTCATCAGAACTCTTGCCGCAGCATTTTGGATCAGCTGAAGACTTCGAACTGCATTTTGTGGACTTCCTGATAGTAAAGAATTACAATAGTCCAGCCTTGAAGTAACAAATGCATGCACTAGTTTTTCAGCATCACCCCTGGACAGAATGTTTCTAATTTTGGCGATATTCCGGAGGTGAAAAAAGGAAACTCTGGAAACCTGTTTAATATGGGATTTAAATGACATGTCTTGGTCAAAAATAACACCAAGGTTTTTTACTTTACTACCAGAGGCCAAGTTAATGCCATCCAGATTCAGTGATTGATTAAGAAGTTTATTTTTTGAGGACTCTGGCCCAAAGATTACAACTTCTGTCTTGTCAGAATTTAAATGCAGGAAATTTAAAGTCATCCAGCTTTTGATGTCATCAAGACATGACTGCAGTCGAAGTAACTGATTGGATTCATCAGGATTTATGGATAAATATAGCTGAGTGTCATCAGCATAACAGTGGAAATTAATCCCATGCTGTCTGATAATTTTGCCAACCGGAAGCATATATATAGTAAATAGAATTGGTCCAAGGACTGAACCCTGTGGTACTCCACAGGTGACCCTAGAGTTTGAAGAAGATTTATTATTAACATGAACAAACTGGAATCTGTCCGACAGATAAGATTTAAACCAGCCTAATGCTTTCCCCTTAATCCCTACAGTATGCTCAAGTCTTTGTAGGAGAATAATGTGATCAACTGTGTCAAATGCAGCACTGAGATCTAACAGGACAAGTACAGACACAAGTCCATTATCTGAGGCCATGAGAATATCATTGGTGACCTTCACCAGAGCTGTTTCAGTGCTATGATGAGCTCTAAAGCCTGACTGAAACTCCTCAAGTAGGTCATTACTTTGTAAATGTTCACAAAGTTGATTAGCAACTACTTTCTCAAGAATTTTAGATAAGAAAAGAAGATTAGATATAGGTCTGTAGTTTACTAGCTCATCTTGATCAAGAGAAGGTTTCTTAAGTAAAGGTTTAATAACAGCTACTTTAAAAGCCTTTGGTACATATCCATTTACTAAGGATAGATTAATCATGTCTAAAATAGGACCACTGATCAGAGGGAATACCTCCTTAAACAACTTGGTTGGGATTGGGTCTAACATACAAGTAGAAGGTTTAGATGAAGCTAAAATTTTAGATAGCTCAGAAAGCTCTACTGCTTTTAAACAGTTCAGACACTGCGCAGGTTCTAAGGATTCCTCCAATGCTGCCTCACTTACTGAGGACGAGGTAATCATGTTTGGGAGGATGCCAATTATTTTATTTTTAATGGAATCAATTTTATTTATGAAGAATCCCATAAAATCATTACTGCTAAGAGCTAAGGGGATGGCTGGATCAACAGAGCTGTGGCTCTGGGTAAGTTTGGCAACTGTATTGAAGAGAAATCTAGGATTATTCTTATTCTCCTCAATTAATGATGAAAAATATGCTGCTCTAACTCTGCGAATGGTCTTGTTATACAACAATAGACTGTCCCTCCAGATTAGGTAGGATTCCTCTTGGTGTGTAGAGCGCCATTTTCTCTCCAATTTCCTAACATTGTGCTTCAAGGAATGCAGCTCTGAATTAAACCAAGGAGCCAGCTTCCTGTGAATAATCACCTTATTTTTCAAGGGAGCTACATTGTCTAATGCAGAACGCAATGACAAAGTCATACCGTTTACAAAGACATCTATTTGTGAATTGGAAGAAACAACATTGCTGCCATCTACAGGGCATTTCTGCAATACGGAGGATATTAAAAAGGGGACAGACTCTTTAAGTTTTGATACAGCATTATCCGATAAAGATCTACTATAATGGAACCCTCTTTTGGGGGTGGAGAACTCCGTTAGATTAAACTCAAATGTTATTAAAAAATGATCAGATAGGACAGGGTTGTGAGGAAATACTGTTAATTCTTCACAATCAATGCCATATGTCAGCACAAGGTCTAAAGTATGGAGCCAAGAGTGCGTCGGTTTATGCACATTTTGAGCAAAACCAATTGAATCTAGGATAGTTTTAAAGGCTACACTAAGGTTATCACATTCTGTGTCAACATGGATGTTAAAATCACCCACTATAATAACCTTATCAGTATTTAACACCAAATCAGATAAGAAGTCTGACAGCTGATCCAAAAACTGAGTGCAAGGGCCTGGTGGACGATACAAAACAATAAACAGAAGAGGTTTTATTGCTTTGCAGTTTGGATGAGGGAAACTGAGGGTTAAATGTTCAAAAGAACTGTAGTTATTAATTGGCCTGGGACTAATTAATAAATCAGACTGAAAGATGGCTGCCACTCCTCCTCCTCTTCCCACAGATCTGGGAATGTGGAAATTTGAGTAATTGGAGGGAGTTGACTCATTTATACTAACGTAGTCCTCTTGTAGCCAGGTTTCTGTGAGACAAAACAAATCAATCTGTTTATCAGAAATCAATTCGTTAACTAACAAAGTCTTTGGAGGGAGAGACCTTATATTTAATAGACCACATTTAATTGTTTTATTTTTAGGTTCAAGGTGAACCGTATTGATTTTTATTAGGTTTTTATGATTTGTTCCTTTTAGATAAGTTTTTGATCTGTTAAGTTTTGGCCGTGGGAAAGACACCGTCTCAATAGGATAATGGGTGGGTAACAGTACAGAAGCTGCAGAGAGGTGTGTTAAACTACGGCTCTGCTTCCTGGTCTGGACCCTGGGTTGTCAGCATTTAGGAGAACTAATAAAACCGGCCAGATTTCTAGAAAGAAGAGCTGCACCATCCAAAGTGGGATGGATGCCGTCTCTCCGGATCAGACCAGGTTTTCCCCAGAAAGTTCGCCAGTTATCAATGTAGCCCACGTCGTTTTCAGGACACCACCTAGACAACCAGCGGTTGAATGATGACATGCGGCTAAACATGTCATCACTGGTCAGATCAGGCAGGGGACCAGAGAAAATTACGGAGTCCGACATTGTTTTAGCAAACTCACACACCGAAGCAACACCAACTTTAGTGACCTCCGATCGGCGTGACCGGGTGTCATTACCGCCAGCGTGAATAAAAATCTTACTGTATTTACGCTTATCCTTAGCCAGCAGTTTTAGGTAAGATTCTATGTCGCCCGTTCTGGCCCCTGGCAGGCATTTAACTATGGTCCCTGGTGTCTCTAGTGCCACGTTTCTGACTATTGAGCTCCCAATCACCAGAGTCGGCTTCTCAGCGGGTGTGTCGCTGAGTGGGGAAAATTTGTTAGAAACGCAGACGGGTTGGTGGTGAACTGGGGGCTGAAATCTAGAGCTATGCTTCCTACGAACTGTCACCCAGCCGGCCTGCTTACCCGGCTGCTCGGGTGCTTCTGGAGGACCACTAAGTGAAGTAACGCTAGGTCTATGTGGCTCCGCGCTAGCAAAGGGGCGGCTATCAGCTGGTCTTTCCATAGCACGGAGCCGGGTCTCTAATTCTGACACCCTCGCCTCCAAAGCTACAAAAACACTACATTTATTACAAGTACCATTATCACTAAAGGAGGCAGAGGAATAGCTAAACATCTGACACAGAGAGCAGGAGATAAGGGGAGACTTAGTAAGAGACGGAGAAGCTGAAGTAACAGTAGGAGAGGAAGCCATTGTGGAGCTAAAGCTAGGCTAGGCTAAAGCTAGGCTAGCGCCCTTCTACCACGCCAAGAGAGCAAACCGTGAAACACGAGGAGTTCCCAAGCGTGATGTGCAGCAACAGAAAATGTTTTAAAAGTGCTTATGTGTTAGAAACAGATGTTACAGCAAAGAGATTAAAGATAAAAGCGAGAGAATCTGGAGCAACAAACCGTTGCTCACGCAGTGAAAACAGGAAGTGATGCAATACGCCTTACCGCAAACAGGAAGTTTTTCATATACAATGTGGGACAATTGAAAGGAAAAGGATCGTTTATAAATGAAGTTATGAGTGACGACTGAAGTGATTCAGTCTCAACAGGCAGCAGCAGGAAATAGCAAGACGCAGCTTTTATTTTGGTTCTCCACGTCCGCTAATTTGCATATTAGCTAAACCTTTAGATCCAATCTAAATATTTAGCTAGCATCAAGCAAGTTAGCTAAGATTTAGTCAGCATTAAGCTAGCTTAATGCTGACTAAATGGTTGCCATATGTTTAATTGTACTTATCTGCTATTTTGAAAATTGTATTTTGGATTTACTTAAAAAATTAAATAAATAATAATAATAATAAAAGCATTAAGCTAGCTAGCTAAATATTTAAGCACTAGGCGCATAACGTAAGCAGCGCAGCTTCCAGGCGTGTTTTTAAAAGCATAAATTTACACCAGAAACTGCAAAGAATGCTACAGCTGCCTCATGGAAAGAGCCCCAAGCAGAAGGCGATCCTTGGCTTTCCTTCTGCTGGTTGACGAAGCGTAGCGCAGGGAAAGGCAGACTGCTCAGCAAAAATTAGCGCATCCCACTATCCACAGCGTCAACAACAAAGTGACTTCTACCACCTTGTGGCCCAACTCTGTGTCTCATTCTGCCTACTTCCGTCAGTGCACTGCTGATGTGCACTGACCACTTACTGCCGTAGTGCCCACTTTTGACCGTTAGTAGTGTTCCAAAAGGAACACTTATGTTAAAACACTTACCGGAAATGACGGGATGACGTGATGAACGCAACACACGTGACCGCAAATTTTTCAGACCGCCAAAAAATATATGCTGGCGTTTTTTTTTTTATAAAAACAACAATCGTTTACATTCACAGCATGTTGAAATTACATCGCCTCCGACGTCAACGCAGGATCCTCCAAATATTGGCTGAACATGAGGTATGTTCGTGTATTTTACAAACACCTATCGAGTACAATGCCTCGTATTACCACCATTACTTACATTTATATGATCGCGGTGTCGCAGCTCCGGCTGTCTCGGCTGAATTGTCCGCCATTATTTTCAAACTGGGAACATCTTCCCGACATCCTTAGCCCCTCCCTTTCCGCTTTGTAGTCAAGATGGCGTCCGTTTAGTGCGAGTAGGGTCCATCGTTACACACTGCATTTTGTGCCCGTTTTTAGGGGGTCATCCGGGTACTTTCAGTGCACTGACTTTTTGTGTTATCTACACTACCTACTTAAAACTAAGTGTTCGAAGTGTAGAAGTAGGCGGATTGAGACACAGCCCCAGACTCGACTATTATTTTTTGGGATACCTTCAGAAGTGAACTTTGACACAGGAAGTTGTTTCCCCGTTCATTCCCTGCCAAACAGGAGAGTAAATAAATTAGAGCATCAATCTAATTTAGGCGTTGCGTAGCGTAAATATGTGCGTTGTATGCTCATGCTTGTAGTGTAAATTCATAGACTGATTAAGATGAAAAGCTAACCTAGCTAGCCATGCTGCTGTGTTGCACTTACAACACTCTGGTGTATTTCTTCCTTTACGTCTGAGCTAAATATTTAGTTTTCAAATAAAATATTTAGACTGGATATTAAATATATAGTTTGGAAAATAAATCTTTAACTTGGAGCTAAAATAAATAAAATTAGCTTGTAAATAAAATATTTAGCTTGATAATTAAATATTTAGTCAGGAAATTAAATGTTTAATTTGGAGCTAAGTATTTAGCTAGCTAATTAAATATTTAATTGACAAGCTAAATATTTAGTTTGTAAACTAAATATTTAGTTTAGAAGTTTAACATTTATAATGTATGAATGGCAGCAGTGGCGTCTCTGGCATGATAAATTCAGTGGGACACAAAAAGTCAACACCTGTTAGCAGCAACTATTTTTTTGTGATGAATACAACCTGACTTTGATCTATGTTAAATTAAACAGATAAATTAGCATAAACCAGCACACTAGAAAATACATTTTATATAAGCTAAATGTAATTAAATTTTTATACATAAAATTACAAATAAAGGCTCACTCATATTGTATATTTATGAACAATATGAACGGCTGTCTACTGAGAGCATACTGGGCATGCTCACTGCGATTTCAGATGTTCATTATTTAAACAAGCGTTGGTGGATCGGCCCCAATATCAAGGCTCCTCAGGAGGATTTAGCTGCTTAGCTGTTAGTTTTCTGGCAGATTTAGATATATAGACATAAATGTTTCTAACAGGATTTTATTGGTAAGGGAATCAGTCTTTTTACAATATTATTTTAAAGAACGATCCTGTTCCATTGATTATAGGGAACATAGAGCTCCACAGCGACACCTGGTGGGGCAACCACAGAATTACATGACAATGACTAGTCATGCTTCTGATGCTTTGGTCTTATCTGCTGGTTTATTTGCGCGATTGTATGTGTGAAGGTGTCAACGCTCTTTTATGGATCAGCTTTAATGGAGCAATATCTGTTCACTTGTTAATTTTATTCAGATGATTTTTATTGTTTATAGTGAATTTAATTGTTGAAGCAGCTTTGCTTAGTGTACGATGTCCAAGACAAATTTCCCTGTGGAGACAATAAAGTATCTATCTATCTATCTATCTATCTATCTATCTATCTATCTATCTATCTATCTATCTATCTATCTATCTATCTATCTATCTATCTATCCATCCATCCATCCATCCATCCATCCATCCATCCATCCATCCATCCATCCATCCATCCATCCATCCATCCATCCATCCATCCATCCATCCATCCATCCATCCATCCATCCATCCATCCATCAAAATATGACTATAAAACGAACCCCTATTTTTTTCTTATGACACACTAAATAACCCAAAAATGTTTGTGTTAATTTTTGACTGTGTAACTTTACAAGCAGCACCCATACTCAGACAGCCATAAAGGACCCCCCCCCCCATCACACTCAATACTAGTCTCTGTGTTGGTCACTGTGAACTCTACTGCACTGAGTAACTATCTGCACCATCATATGGTCCTTTCATTGTTACAATACATCCTGCTGCTATTTTGCTCTGTCTTACACACAACTTTACATATAAATTAAAACATTTTGATGTAAAAATATATGTTTGATCAGAATTAAGCAGTTTCTTATCCTTATGATATGTTTATGCCGCTGCACATTTACTCTCTTCTTAACACCTTCTTCCTTTCTACCTGATACACCTGGATGAACCTGCTACACCTGTATTTGTCCAAACAGAGTCAGGATCACTCGGAAGATGTACGAGGCCACAAGCCGGGCAATGCCGACTCATCTATAGGACGGCTGAGAGAAATAAACCAGCCAATCAGAGCAGAGAAGGCGGGACTAGATATGATTTACACCATTGAAGATGTTCCACCATGGTACTTGTGTATCCTACTGGGACTACAGGTGAGCCTTGGATTCAATTTCATGCAGAATGTTTCTGTTAGCAATCTACAGACCATGATGACCCGGTTAGAGTTGGGTCAGTTCAGTTCAGTTTATTTATAAAGCGTCAATTCACAACACATGTCATCTCAGGGGTCAGAGAGACAAGGACAGCATTTTCATTTACAACAGTAGCTAAGCCAATCTGGCCCCCAGGATATCACAGAACAACAGACCAGGTGTACCTTCTATGAAGAGAAAAAAACCAGAACAAAAAGTCAAAAGCTGAAATAACAACAAACAATGCAGATTGGAGAGCAGTAGGAGAACTGATGACTCAGGTCTTCTGGCTCCAGCCTGCTCTGCAGAACCAGAACCAGAACCAGACATGGAGAAGCAGCATTTAGTTCCTATGCTCCACTGATCTGGAACAAACTCCCAGAAAACTGTAAAAGTTCCTTTAAATCAAGGCTAAAAACACATTTGTTTAGAGCTGCCTTTGAATGTTCATGTTTTAGTTTGTAGTCTAACTTGTCTAATAGCTGCTACTATTCCCTCTGTGATGTTTCCTTTTCTCATGTTCTGTTCATGTTCAGCACTTTGACTTGTCTTTTTACTGAAATGTGCTTTACCTGCCCTGCCTTGGATTACAAAATCTCCTGCATCTAAATTCTGACAAGACAGAAGTTGTAATCTTTGGGCCAGAGTCCTCAAAAAATAAAGTTCTTAATCAATCACTTAATCTGGATGGCATTATCTTGGCCTCTGGTAATAAAGTAAAAAATCTTGGTGTTATTTTTGACCAAGACATGTCATTTAAATCCCATATTAAAAAGGTTTCCAGAGTTTCCTTTTTTCACCTCAGGAATATCGCCAAAATTAGAAACATTCTGTCCAGGAGTGATGCTGAAAAACTAGTCCATGCATTTGTTACTTCAAGGCTGGACTATTGTTATTCTTTACTATCAGGAAGTCCACAAAATGCAGTTCAAAGTCTTCAGCTGATCCAAAATGCTGCAGCAAGAGTTCTGATGAAAATCAACAAGTGGGATCATATTTCTCCTATTTTAGCTTCCCTTCATTGGCTTCCTGTTAAATCAAGAATAGAATTTAAAATTCTTCTTCTAACGTATAAAGCCCTTAATAATCAAGCTCCATCATATATCAGAGCTCTGATTACCCCGTATGTTCCTAACAGAGCACTTCGCTTTCAGACTGCAGGTCTGCTGGTGGTTCCTAGAGTCTCTAAAAGTAGAATGGGAGGCAGAGCCTTTAGCTATCAGGCTCCTCTCCTGTGGAACCAACTCCCAGTTTTGGTCCGTGAAGCAGACACCCTGTCTACTTTTAAGACTAATCTTAAAACCTTCCTTTTTGACAAAGCTTATAGTCAGAGTGGCTCATGTTACTCTGAGCTACCTCTATAGTTATGCTGCTATAGGCTTAGGCTGCTGGAGGACATCAGGATCTATTTCTCACTCTGCTGATTTCTACTGTTCTCCAGTTTTGCATTGCTTGTCATCATTTCAGCTTTTAACTTTTTGTTCTCTGTCATTTTCTCTTCATAGAAGGTACACCTGGTCTGGCGTTCTGTTAGCTGTGACATCATCAGGGGAGGCAGATCATCCTCTATCACCATCTAACATAGAAAGTACTCCTGGATCAATGTGAGCTTCTGAGCTTTCTGTGTCTCTGCTCTGTCTTCTCTAAGCCCCAGTGGGTCGAGGCAGATGAGCGTTCACACTGAGCCTGGTTCTGGTTCTGCTGGAGGTTCTCCTCCCTGTTAAAGGGGAGTTTTCCTCTCCACTGTCGCTTCATGCATGCTCAGTATGAGGGATTGCTGCAAAGCCATCAACAATGCAGACGACTGTCCACTGTGGCTCTACGCTCTTTCAGGAGGAGTGAATGCTGCTTGGAGAGACTTGATGCAACCTGCTGGGTTTCCTTAGAGAGGAAACTTTCTGACCAACCTGGAGGATCTGATGGAGTCTGACTTTTAAAGAGCCTTGAGATGAGATGATGTTAATTGGTGCTATATGAATAAAATATAATTAAATTATTATTAATAATAAAAATAATAATAGAACTAATAAATGGATCAAAGATGAAATTGTTATTCAACTGCTAAAAAGATTATGTATCTCTAAGTGCTCATGGGTTGTGTTACCAAGTAGAAAGGAGGGTTTAGGTAAGGCTGAGGAGGTTCTGGTGAGACTAAGGGTTTGATAATTTCCTTCATGCCACCTTTGCTGTTTTTTGATTGGTTCACAGCATTACCTGACATGTTTCAGTGGCACTGTTGCAGTCCCGTTTCTTTTGGCCGAAGCGATGTGTGTCGGACGAGACCAAAACACTGTTAGTCTGCTGATCGGAACAATTTTCACCACTGTTGGAATCACAACTCTGATCCAGACCACCGTGGGAGTCCGGTAAGCACGAGGAGTTAAGAGTCTCACTTTGAGAGGAATCTGAGAAGCTTAAAGTGACATCTGTGTTTCCAGGCTTCCTTTGTTCCAGGCCAGTGCTTTTGCCTTCCTGATTCCTGCTCAGGCGATCCTCGGCCTGGACCGCTGGAAGTGTCCCAGTGAAGGTGATGCTCTCTCTATAAGCACCAATGTTTTGTTTCTACAATATGGTGACCTTGACATTTCGGTTTTTATCTCCAGACATGATTTATGGGAACTGGAGTCTGCCCCTCAACACCTCTCATATCTGGCAGCCTCGCATCAGAGAGGTATGATGGTCCAGGTGGTCTCAGTCAGGGACTAGATGTGGGTTAGGACTAAGGACATTCAAAGTTTGAAGGTGTACATCGGAGTCATAGTGTCAGGAATGTGGTTCAGTGTAGCGGAGGTGTGGTGTTGTTCCTGCCTTTTCCAGCAGGATGCGACAGGTGGACGTCAGCCCAGGTGTTTCCCGTCCACGCCTATTAGGATGAGCATTTAAGGTGGCTGGAGATGGATGGAAGGGAACAGAGTTGTGCTTCGCACTCTTTCTCTGATGACAGTTTATTTTATTATCAAACTTCTGAGAGGCCAGGCCTTATATTGGACTGAATCCATTATAGCGGCTAAGCTAACTTGTTTTAGCTGCTGTCTCTGATGCATGGATGGAATAATGTTAGCTGACATGTTGGCTTACTGTTTGTTTGAAGCAAGAAAGCAATCCACTGGAGGCATCTTCTGCTTCGTGCATTTATTTCTTGAGAGAAGATGTGTCCATACAGTCTTCTGCATGTTTCCATTTCATTTCCATAAAGGTCACCATGGTATTACTGTTCATTCAAACATCCTACATCCAGTGTTTGAAATGAACTTAATCCTGTGATTCACCGGCCAAGATGGCCGGTAGATGTAAAAATCATTCGGCCAAGCAAATTTTTCACCGGCCAAAATATTCATTCTGATTCCTGCTAAATGTCTCCACATAATGCCGCTACGTAATTAGTCGGAGCTAAACGCTAGCTGTTAGCAAACAGACATGACGTAGCTGCTGTTGTTCTCGTGTCACATGGGTGAATGTTTGAGAACATTTGTTGTCATACGAGCTGAAAGCAGAGGAACATAAAGAAGCATCCACCCAAACGATGACTGAAAAACATTTACTCGACATGTGGCAGCTAGCTCTCTGAAAGTTACTCGCCAAGCAGAAAATTTACTCGCATTTGTTGCTGCCGAGTGTTAATTTCGGACCCTGGCACATCCCAGTAAAATGGTCAACAAAGTGTTTGCCCTTCCGTCTAGCAACCTGCCACCCATACAAAGGTACCTAGCAGCCACAACACGATGCAGAACGTTTTATGGCTCATACATCCATCATTGATGAGGCACCCATTGATACGTACACCTATTCACAATTTTAGGACTTATTTATAAAACATTTTCTCCTAAGGCTAGCAAACAGGAGTCTGAAGCAGGATAATTGTAGCTGCTCTCGCGGTCGAGTTTAGGGCCCTAGCCGCTGTTTCAGGTTGGAAAGCTCGGCGCTAACGAGCGTGTTCAGGCATGCGCCAAGTGAGAAAACGAAGGACGAGCTCGCTAGTCAAGCCTCTCAGTTTGATGAACTTATTAAAGACTTCCTCGTGAATGCACTTCTGATCGTTTTTGGTACTGTTATGGCACGGAGCAACATGGGGACCCGCTCATTTTAGGGTGTGTTCTTCAGACCAGAATCAGGAAACTGAAAGCAACATCACTGGTTAGAGAGATTTGTCATACTTACTCCTCACCTCCGCTCACCACAGGGCCCCAGTTACACCCACTCTTTCCAGGAATGACCCCCTTGGCTGGGTCAGAGGAACCTGTTCCTCAAAGGTCATAAAGCACCTGTCATGTTTCTGTGTGATTGCTTGTTAGGGACCAAATGTCGGCATCATTACATGTTTATTTACAGATTCAGGGAGCCATCATCATGTCCAGCCTGGTGGAGGTCGTGATTGGTCTGTGTGGATTACCCGGTCTGCTGTTGGACTACATCGGCCCTCTCACCATCACGCCAACCGTCTCCCTGATCGGTCTGTCTGTGTTCACCACCGCTGGAGACAGGGCCGGGTCCCACTGGGGCCTGTCCACTTTGTAAGACACCTTTCCATCCGTCTCTCAAACCTGTTTAAAAAGCCCCTTTTACATCGGCTCTACTCTAATTTGTCCACTCGGTTCTGCTTGACTGGGCTCCAGTTTACTTGTGTTTGTTTTCAACAGACCGGAATGGTCAGAAAGTGCTAACGAGACATCGTCCTCTGTGGAGACGTTCTAACGAGACAGCGTCCTCTGTGGAGACGTTCTAACCAGACAGCGTCCTCTGTGGAGACGTTCTAACGAGACAGCGTCCTCTGTGGAGACGTTCTAACCAGACAGCGTCCTCTGTGGAGACATTCTAACGAGACAGCGTCCTCTGTGGAGACGTTCTAACAAGACAGCGTCCTCTGAGGAGACGTTCTAACCAGACAGCGTCCTCTGTGGAGACGTTCTAACGAGACAGCGTCCTCTGTGGAGACGTTCTAACGAGATAGCGTCCTCTGAGGAGACGTTCTAACCAGACAGCGTCCTCTGAGGAGACGTTCTAACCAGACAGCGTCCTCTGTGGAGACGTTCTAACGAGACAGCGTCCTCTGTGGAGACGTTCTAACGAGATAGCGTCCTCTGAGGAGACGTTCTAACCAGACAGCGTCCTCTGAGGAGACGTTCTAACCAGACAGCGTCCTCTGTGGAGACGTTCTAACCAGACAGCGTCCTCTGTGGAGACGTTCTAACCAGACGGCGTCCTCTGTGGAGACGTTCTAACCAGACGGCGTCCTCTGTGGAGACGTTCTAACCAGACGGCGTCCTCTGTGGAGACGTTCTAACCAGACAGCGTCCTCTGTGGAGACGTTCTAACCAGACAGCGTCCTCTGTGGAGACGTTCTAACCAGACGGCGTCCTCTGTGGAGACGTTCTAACCAGACGGCGTCCTCTGTGGAGACGTTCTAACCAGACGGCGTCCTCTGTGGAGACGTTCTAACCAGACGGCGTCCTCTGTGGAGACGTTCTAACCAGACGGCGTCCTCTGTGGAGACGTTCTAACCAGACGGCGTCCTCTGTGGAGACGTTCTAACCAGACGGCGTCCTCTGTGGAGACGTTCTAACCAGACAGCGTCCTCTGTGGAGACGTTCTAACCAGACAGCATCCTCAGTGGAGACGTTCTAACCAGACAGCATCCTCAGTGGAGACGTTCTAACCAGACGGCGTCCTCTGTGGAGACGTTCTAACCAGACGGCGTCCTCTGTGGAGACGTTCTAACCAGACAGCGTCCTATGTGGAGACGTTCTAACCAGAAAGCGTCCTCTGTGGAGACGTTCTAACCAGACAGCGTCCTCTGTGGAGACGTTCTAACCAGACGGCGTCCTCTGTGGAGACGTTCTAACCAGAAAGCGTCCTCTGTGGGGACGTTCTAACCAGACAGCGTCCTCAGTGGAGACGTTCTAACCAGACAGCGTCCTCTGTGGAGACGTTCTAACCAGACAGCGTCTTCTGTGGAGACGTTCTAACCAGACAGCGTCCTCTGTGGAGACGTTCTAACCAGAAAGCGTCCTCTGTGGAGACGTTCTAACCAGACAGCGTCCTCAGTGGAGACGTTCTAACCAGACAGTGTCCTCTGTGGAGACGTTCTAACCAGACAGCGTCCTCAGTGGAGACGTTCTAACCAGACAGCGTCCTCAGTGGAGACGTTCTAACCAGACAGCGTCCTCTGTGGAGACATTCTCCCTGTAGGTGAACAGCAGGCTGTCCAGCAGGGACGGCGTCCTTGATGGACTTTAGGAGGATCCTCTGGAAGCTCTTCATGATGACGGGGGTCAGAGCGATGGGATGATGGTCACTGAGGCAGGAGATGGTTGGTTTCTTGGGGACAGGAACGATAACGGAGGATTTCAGACAGGCAGGAACCGTGGAGAGCTGCAGGGAGAGGCTGAAGATGTCCAGAAAGACTCCTGCTAGCTGGTCAGCACATGTGTAAGTGTCCGGGCTGACACCATGCCTGGACCTGCAGCCTGGTTGGTGTTGACCTTCTTCAGGGAGGAGGTCACCTGGTGGAGCTGCAGGGAGAGGCTGATGGTTCTCCTCTGGCTGGGGGAGATGTTCAGGCTCCCTGCAGCTTGGAGAGTCAAAGAAGCTGTTGAAGGTGTCAGAGAGAGCCGGTCATTGCTCAGCCGCTGGTCGCTGTGCTGGTAGTCTGTGATGATTCTGATGTTTCTCCACATGTCTCTGGATTCTTGCTGCTGAGGTGGTCCTCCATGCGCTGCTTCTACCTTTGCTTGGTCTTCTGGACCTTTTTAAGTTCACTTCCTGTCCTGCTGTAGGCCAGTCTGTCTCCAGATCTGAAGGCTGCATCCTGGGCCTTCAGCAGGGACCGAGCTGTCCACCCAAGGTTCTGGTTAGGAGACACTCTGATTGTCTTTGTGGGGAGGACAGCATCAGAGCAGGAGTGGAGATAGGAAAGCATCAGTGTCCACTTTAAACACCCCCCAGTCTGCGTCTTAAAAGCAATTCTGTAGAGCTGAGCAGGCCTCGTCAGTGTCAGGGTTCTCTGTGTTTCCATGCTCTAACTCTGCTCCACAGGTGGTTCTAGTTGACTGGGGGGCGTGGCCCACACCTGCGGCTCGTTTGGAGCGGCTTCCACTGGCTTTTTAAAGAGTGCTCAGACAGACACTGGAGTGTTAAACCAGTCGTGGTATGCCGTGGCCTCAGACCTGAATCCTGAACTCCGTATTTTGTCAGTCGTTTTGAATCCCGTTTTTGGACTAATGTTTTTGTCTCCTGTTCTTCTCAGTTTTCGTGTTTGGATTTACTCACCTGCCTGGACATCGTGTTCGAAGAACCAGATCCACAGAATCCCTGCCGCTCAGATTTTGCTCTGGCATCTCCACTCAGACTCACTTGGTGATACCAAGCCGGGCCTGAGATCCTCTTCCCTGGATTCTTCTGGTTCACCTGCAAACTCTCTGGTTACTCCATCTGCTCCTCTCGTCTGCTGTGGTGCGCTCCGGATCCCTCGCCAGCTTACCATCTGTCAGCCCTCCAGTCACTACCACCTATCACCACCTATGAGCTACGATCACAGAGTTCCCTCGTCATTATTCTCCTCGGATAGGTCAACCCTGCTAAATGGTTAGCGGCGTAGCTTCTGGTACTTTCCACTGGTTCGTTCACACGTAACCTTATTCCTCTTTCTTTCCGTAGTTGCTCCAGTACCGACGTTCAGACCTCGCCCGAGCCACACGCTGTGTCTCTTCCTGCAGCCTGAACCTTTAAATAAACATCTTAAAACTGTGCTTGTCTTCCGTCTGTATCTGCATGTGGGCTAAACACTTAAAAACCATGACAGAAGAACACTCTGGCCAACAAAGCCCAGCAGATGCATTCGGTTGGCAGTTAGCAATTACAATCGCTCGGTCTAGCAGTTAATTCGACACACGAACAATTACAGCTGGTAGCCGCTCAGCTTAGCCAGCTTACGGCGTCCTTTACTTCCGCATCTACTCAGCCTGTCACTCAGGCATCTAGCTCTCCGCCCCCTGCTACTCGGACAGCTGAGGTCGCCGGTCAAACCCCGCTCTCCGAGAACTCGTCACCGAGTCCTGAGAAATTCTCAGGAGACAGTGGAGATTGTGGAGGGTTTTTGTTTCAGTGTAACCTCGTCTTTAATCGTTCCCCCCGAACTTTCTCCACCGACCAGGCCAAGATTTCATTCGTGTTACGTCTTTTAACCGGGAGAGCCCTTAGATGGGCAGAAGCTCGTTTCCCAGATTGTCAGTCATTCGGATGCACCTTCCAGGAGTTTATCACCGAATTTAAGACCGTTTTTTCAGCCGAATTGGATCCGGTACAGCAGTCTCGTTCAATACTCTCTTTAAAGCAGCGTGGACGGCGTGTCTCGGATTTTTTGGTTGAATTTCGGATTTTTGCCGCGGCCGCTGGCTGGGAAGCCACGCCGTTAAAGGCAGTCTTTTTTCAAGCTTTGGATGAGAATTTAAAGGATGAATTAGCTAGCGTTGAGGAGCCAAGCACGTTCAAGGGTTTTGTCGCGTTAGCCATTCGGCTCGATTCCTGGTTACGTAGCCGAAACCGGGGCCGAACGGATAGACCTATACGGCCTCTCGGATCGGCGGTACAGGGAGTTGGTTCTCAGCGGCCGGTAGTAATGCCCCCATCGCCCCTCGAACCCATGCAGATTGGCCGAGTCCACCTAACGACAGAAGAACGTCAACAACGGTTCTCTGAGAATCAGTGTTTATACTGTGGTGGTGAGGGGCATTTTGTGAAGTCCTGCCCAGTGCGACCAAAAGATCGAGTCCGTCGCCTGTAGTGGGGAAGACGGCGGACCGTTGTGTTATTTCCTCCCCAAAGATGTGTAAAGATCCGACTCTGTCTCGTTTCTGTCTCCCGGTAACTTTAGGTTTTGATCACGACAGTATTAATGTTTCAGCATTAGTCGACTCTGGGTTTGATTTTAATTTGATAGACCAAGGATTGGTAAACCAGCTCCGTATTCAGACCGTTATCCGTGTCTTTCCAAGTCTCCGCTCTAGATGGAGGAAAGTTGCCTCTCATTACTCATCAGACTAAGCCTCTAGAGGTTATAGTGTCCTGTAATCACCGGGAACAGCTTTCGTTTTTTGTTTTTCCCGTTAAGCACTCCCCTGTTGTTTTAGGACTGGCTTGGTTATCTGTTCATAATCCCCATTTAAACTGGGCTGAATCCCGTCTAGAATCCTGGTCCTCCGCCTGTCATTCACGATGCCTTCAGTCCGCGCAGCCAGTTTCTCATCCCTCTAACCCCTCCACTGAAACAGAGGATGTAATCGACTTAACCCGCGTTCCTGAGCAGTATCACGACCTGCGTCTAGTTTTTAGTAAGAGTCGAGCATGCTCACTTCCTCCGCATCGCCCATACGATTGCGCCATAGATCTGTTACCAGGGGCTCCGCTCCGACTCTACAACATGTCGAGGTCTGAACGTCAGGCGCTGGAGAAGTACATTGGTGAGTCCCTTTCGGCTGGTTTAATCCGCCCTTCCTCCTCTCCTTTAGGTGCGGGTTTCTTTTTTGTAGGAAAGGGTTGGAGTACCACAGGGTTCAGTCCTTGGACCAATTCTCTTTACTATATATGCTTCCGATTGGCAAAATTATCCGACAGCATAGGATTAATTTCCACTGTTATGCTGATGACACTCAGTTGTATTTGTCCATAAATCCTGATGAATCCAATCAATTACTTCAACTGCAGTCATGTCTTGATGACATCAAAAGCTGGATGACTTTAAATTTCCTGCATTTAAATTCTGACAAGACAGAAGTTGTAATCTTTGGACCAGAGTCCTCAAAAAATAAACTTCTTAATCAATCACTTAATCTGGATGGCATTAACTTGGCCTCTGGTAATAAAGTAAAAAACCTTGGTGTTATTTTTGACCAAGACATGTCATTTAAATCCCATATTAAACACTTTTCCAGAGTTTCCTTTCTTCACCTGAGGAATATCGCCAAAATTAGAAACATTCTGTCCAGGGGTGATGCTGAAAAACTAGTCCATGCATTTGTTACTTCAAGGCTGGACTATTGTAATTCTTTACTATCAGGAAGTCCACAAAATGCAGTTCAAAGTCTTCAGCTGATCCAAAATGCTGCAGCAAGAGTTCTGATGAAAATCAACAAGAGGGATCATATTTCTCCTATTTTAGCTTCCCTTCATTGGCTTCCTGTTAAATCAAGAATAGAATTTAAAATTCTTCTTCTAACATATAAAGCCCTTAATAATCAAGCTCCATCATAGATCAGAGCTCTGATTACCCCGTATGTTCCTAACAGAGCACTTCGCTCTCAGACTGCAGGTCTGCTGGTGGTTCCTAGAGTCTCTAAAAGTAGAATGGGAGGCAGATCCTTTAGCTATCAGGCTCCTCTCCTGTGGAACCAACTCCCAGTTTAGGTCCGTGAGGCAGACACCCCGTCTACTTTTAAGACTAATCTTAAAACCTTCCTTTGTGAAAAAGCTTATAACTAGAGTTGCTCATGTTGCCCTGAGCTACCTTTATAGTTATGCTGCTATAGGCTTAGACTGCTGGAGGACATCAGGATCTATTTTTCACACTCTATCGAGTTCTACTGTTCTTCAATTATGTATTGCTTGTCATCATTTCTGCTTATAACTTGTTGTTCTCTCTCTTTTTTATTCATAGTAGGTACACCTGGTCTGGCGTTCTGTTATCTGTGACATCTTCCAGAGAAGACAGATCACCACTATTACCATCTAATGTAGAACAGATTACTGGATCAATGTTTGCTTCTGTGCTTTTTTGTCTCTCTTGTTGTGTCTCTGCTCTGTCTTCTGTAACCCCCAGTGGGTCGAGGCAGATGACCGTTCATACTGAGCCTGGTTCTGGTTCTGCTGGAGGTTTTTCCTTCCCGTTAATGGGTGGTTTTTCTTTCCACTGTTGCTTCATGCTTGCTCAGTATGAGGGATTGCTGCAAAGCCATGGACAATGCAGACGACTCTCCCTGTGGCTCTACGCTTCTCCAGGAGTGAATGCTGCTTGTCGGGACTTTGAAGCAATCAACTGGTTTCCTTATATAGGAACATTTTTGACCAATCTGATTGATTTTGACTTTGTAAAGTGCCTCGAGATGACGTTTCATGAATTGGCGCTATATAAATAAAATTGAATTGAATTGAAAGAAGGATGGATCCCTCCGGCCGTGTATCAACTACCGAGGGCTAAATCAGATAACGGTTAAGAATAAGTACCCGCTTCCCCTATTGTCCTCTGCCCTAGAACCAGTCCAGAATGCCGCCGTCTTTACCAAACTTGACTTGCGTAACGCTTATCATTTGATTCGGGTTCGACAGGGAGATGAATGGAAGACGGCTTTTAAGACACCGCTGGGTCACTTTGAATACCAGGTTATGCCTTTTGGTTTATGTAGCGCTCCGTCCGTTTTCCAAGCGTTGTTAAATGATATTCTACGGGATTTTTTGAACATTTTTGTGTTCGTCTATTTAGACGATATATTGATTTACTCTAGCGATCTTGAGCAGCACCAACAACATGTCCGATTAGTCCTACAACGCCTCTTAGAGAACCGCTTGTTTGTTAAAGCAGAGAAATGCGAATTCCACCAGAGCTCTGTTTCTTTCCTCTGCCTCATTTTAGAAGGTGGACAAGTTAGATCCGATCCTGACAAGATAAAGGCGGTAGTAGAATGGCCTACCCCAGACTCCAGAAAGCAGCTGCAAAGATTCTTGGGTTTTGCCAATTTCTACAGATGCTTCATCAAGAACTACAGTCAAATAGCATCCCCGTTCACGCATTAACATCCACTAAGGTCCCGTTCGTCTGGGGTCCTGAGGCGGAAGCCTCTTTTTCCGAGCTCAAGAGTAGATTCTCACAGGCACCCATACTCATTCACCCCGATCCAGCCAAACAATTCACCCTAGAAATAGACGCATCTGATACCGGTGTTGGTGCTGTATTATCACAACAGTCAGAGTCCGACAATAAACTCCATCCCTGTCCTTTTTTTTCTCGCCGGCTGTCTCCAGCCGAGCGCAATTATGAAGTTGGGGACCGTGAACTGCTTGCCATTAAGTTAGCTTTAGAGGAGTGCCGACACTGGTTAGAGGGATCCGAGCAGCCCATAATCATCTGGACAGACCACAAGAACCTCGCTTATCTGCAGTCAGCCCGACGTCTAAATCCCCGTCAAGCCCGCTGGTCCCTATTCTTCTCCAGATTCAACCTCACCATAACCTATCGTCCCGGTTCTAGAAACATCAAGCCTGACGCTCTGTCTCGACAATTCGCTCCCCAGGAACAGGAGAGAGAACCAGCGCCCATTCTTCCCCCCACATGTACTGTGGAGCTTTACGTTGGGAGTTAGAGGATCGCATTAGTCAAGCTCTGCACCTTGATCCTGACCCAGGCACGGGACCTACGGGGTTAAAGTATGTCCCGAGATCTGTTCGTCCCGAGGTTTTACGTTGGAGCCATGACTCAAAGTTCTCCGCCCATCCCGGGATATTCAGGACACAATCACAGGTGTCCCGGCGTTTTTGGCGGCCCTCTTGGTCCAAGGATGTGCGTGAATATGTTTTAGCTTGTCTTGTATGTGCTCAGAACAAGCCTTCGAATCGGCCTCCTTCCGGTCTGCTGAATCCTCTACCTATTCCCAAGAGCCCCTGGTCTCACATCGCTCTGGACTTCGTTACAGGACTCCCTTCATCACAGGGAATGACCACGATATTAACTGTTGTCGACCGATTCTCCAAATCCTGCCACCTCATCCCGATACGAAAACTACTCACCGCCCTACAGACCGCACAACTTCTGATAAGACATGTATTCAGGCTTCATGGAATCCCCACTGACATCCTTTCTGACCGGGGCCCCCAGTTTGTTTCTCAGGTCTGGCGCCACTTTTGTTCTGCTCTCGGTGCCTGCTACACTCTCACCTCCAGATAGCACCCCCAAACCAACGGCCAAACCGAGAGAATGAATCAGCAGTTAGAAACCACCCTTCGTTGCCTCACCTCCTCATCACCCACCGACTGGAATAAATATTTGCCATGGGTTGAGTATGCCCTAAACTCTCACGTGTCATCTGCAACTGGACATTCACCTTTTGAAATAGCCCTTGGATACCAACCACCTCTTCGACCCACCGATGAACTCCGGATACCCCTATTGTCTGTTAATGAATACATTAATCGTTGTCAAGAAACCTGGAGATCCACAGTCACTGCTCTCACTCGCACCGCAGAGCAGAACAAGAGGTTCGCCGACCAGCACCGTGTTCCTGCCCCCCAATATCGCCCCGGTCAGAAGGTCTGGTTATCATCCAGGGACGTGTTAACGAATCCATCCGCTAAGAAACTTGCCCCCCGATTCACTGGACCCTATGAGATCGAATCCATCATCAGCCCTACCTCCGTTCGTCTGCGCCTGCCTCCTCACTCCCGGGTCCATCCCACCTTTCATGTCTCCCAGATCAAACCAGTTATGGACAGTGAACTTTGCCCTCCTGCCGAACCCCCTCCACCCACCCAGGACAGTCAGAACCCCCGCATCCTCAGGATCGTGGACGCCCGTCGACGAGGTAAGGGATATCAATACCTAGTCGATTGGGAGGGTCGCCGTCCTGAGGAGCGGTCATGGGTCTCTGGCTCGGCTGTTGCCGATCAGGAGCTACTTAATGATTTTTGGTCTTCGCACCCTTCCACGTCGTCATCTGGGCCGCCAGGAGGCGAACGTTGGGGGGGGGGGGGGATAGTGTCAGGGTTCTCTGTGTTTCCATGCTCTAACTCTGCTCCACAGGTGGTTCTAGTTGACTGGGGGATGTGGCCCACACCTGCGGCTCGTTTGGAGCGGCTTCCACTGGCTTTTTAAGGAGTGCTCAGACAGACACTGGAGTGTTAAACCAGTCGTGGTATGCCGTGGCCTCAGACCTGAATCCTGAACTCCGTATTTTGTGAGTCGTTTTGAATCCCGTTTTTGGAATAATGTTTTTGTCTCCTGTTTTCGTGTTTGGATTTACTCACCTGCCTGGACATCGTGTTCGAAGAACCAGATCCACAGAATCCCTGCCGCTCAGATTTTGCCCTGGCATCTCCACTCAGACTCACTTGGTGATACCAAGCCGGGCCTGAGATCCTCTTCCCTGGATTCTTCTGGTTCACCTGCAAACTCTCTGGTTACTCCATCTGCTCCTCTCGTCTGCTGTGGTGCGCTCCGGATCCCTCGCCAGCTTACCATCTGTCAGCCCTCCAGTCACTACCACCTATCACCACCTATGAGCTACGATCACAGAGTTCCCTCGTCATTATTCTCCTCGGATAGGTTAACCCTGCTAAATGGTAAGCGGCGTAGCTTCTGGTACTTTCCACTGGTTCGTTCACACGTAACCTTATTCCTCTTTCTTTCCGTAGTTGCTCCAGTACTGACGTTCAGACCTCGCCCGAGCCACACGCTGTGTCTCTTCCTGCAGCCTGAACCTTTAAATAAACATCTTAAAACTGTGCTTGTCTTCCGTCTGTATCTGCATGTGGGCTAAACACTTAAAAACCATGACAGTCAGTCCAGACCTAAATGGTTCTGACAACACGCTGGTTCTGCAGGTCAGGGTTTTGTAGGCAGGGAGCAGCTCCTCCTGGGATGCTGCAGTAGACCTTTACATTTCAACATGATTAACATTTCCAGCCACGGTCACAGCTGCCTCTGAATTACTGTTAATTTGGGGGTTTTGGGTGGGGTGGGTGATCTACAATCCTGTTTATCTCCTCCGAAGTTTGCCTCACAGAGTTCAAATTTAGGGTTTCAGGAGAACGTTTTTGCATCAGCCATGGCAAGAAGGACGAGAAGGACTTTAGAGTGAAACCCCCACTGACTTTTGACTGCAGTGAAATTATTTTATTGGCTGAATATTAGATATTCAAGCTGTATGAAAGCGGGCAGCTTCTCTACCAAAGAACGCTCTCCCTCCTCTCACACAGTCTGTGGGCCATAAACCACTTTCTGAACCGAAATCTTCAGAAAGCCTCACTAAATCCACAGATCTGGTTTAAGTTATTTAACACAGCGTGCTCATCAGCGTATAGAAAGCTGAGCATGTCCTTTTTCTTTTCTTTCCTTCGGCTGGGGTTACTGGTTTGTAAATAGCAGATTTTGTTTGAACCACTCTGTTCATCGTGGTCCTTAATGTGGTTGCTCAAGAGCAGGGCCTAAAACTCCCAACCCTGGGCTGAAAAACTGTATTTGAAATGCTCGGTTGAGCCGAGTAGAGCTGGGCAGAAAGGAGCAGGTGTAAAATGGGCGTATGTTGTCAGTTTTTACCTATCGGCATAACACACCAGGGTTCATGGCGTGTGTCCTTTCTATTCAGGTAAATGAACAGACATGTCTGCTTCTCTCTTCAGGTGTATGTTGCTGATTGTGCTGTTTGCTCAGTACCTGAGGACGACATCATTTCCTGTTCCTGTGTACAGCAGAAGTAAAGGACTGGCAACCACCAGAGTCCAGATTTTCAAGATGTTCCCCGTAAATAAGACTCTACAGAGGTGCTGGTGTCAGTGATGTTGTGAGGTCGTGATGTTTTTCTCTGACGTTTGTTGTAGATCATCCTTGCTATAATGGTGGTCTGGCTGGTCTGTTACATTTTAACTCTAACCGACCTGCTCCCTAAGGATCCGGACCGGTATGGACACAAAGGGCGGACCGATGCCCGTGGGGATATCATGACATCAGCCCCCTGGTTTAGGATGCCCTACCCATGTAAGAGATCCACCAAGCCAAAGCCCAGAGCGTAGCCATGACAGCTGACTAGTTCTGCTGATGTTATTGATGAGTGAGAATCTCCAACAGGTCAGTGGGGATTACCGGTGGTAACCGTTGCTGGAGTGCTGGGGATGCTGAGTGCAACCATGGCGGGTATAGTAGAGTCAATAGGAGATTATTACGCCTGTGCCCGTCTGTCAGGAGCCACGCCGCCTCCAATTCATGCTATCAACAGGTGAGGCAGGAAGTCATGAGGCGGACTTAATGCCACAGGTATTCGGTCTGCTCACCTGTTGCCTTTGCCTGTTTGTTTCAGGGGGATCTTCACTGAGGGAGTCTGCTGCATCATTGCAGGCCTGTTGGGGACAGGAAATGGATCAACCTCCTCCAGTCCCAACATAGGTGTCCTTGGAATCACCAAGGTAAACAAGTTTACCTGAACGAATAAGGACCAAGGTTTACTGACCCACACTGCATGAAAAGTGAGATTTTCGTCCCCGTAAACTACCGCAGATCTCCCTCATTTTCGGCAGTTAACGACAATTTGCAACCCGTGCTTGTTGCCGTTTTCAGTGCCACAAATTGTCGGAACCGGACTCTGACGTATGTGGAGAGCGATCAGCTGTACTAATGGCCCTAATTAGCATATGAATGCAGCGAACCCGCGCGGCTGGCCAGGTCTGGCTTGAATAACCTACTCAGTATTGGCTGAAACCACTATTTTTAAATAAGTAAAATCGCTCCTGATTGGCAGCAAAACCACACGTGGCCAAGCCAGGCTTGAATGTTCTTACTGAGTATTGGATGGAACCACTTCTTTCAAACAAGTAAAATCACTCCTGATTGGTTGGCAGATCCCCAATAACTTATTTACATATTTATATATATTTATTATATATATATTTATTTATTCATTCATATTATGCTGTATATTCATGTTATCCTATGTAAGCTACTACACTATTATTAGGCTACCATCAAGGACATGAATGAATTTATACAGGAAATGAACATTTGCCAGGAAGATGTTTATGCAAAGAAAGAGCTTTATTAAAACAAACAACTATATACAACGCGAGGATCCAAAAATTACAACCCCGTGAACTGTCCGTTTGCCTCCTCGGGGTTGTAGGTAACTGCTGGCGGCGTTCTTTCTGAGGCAGGTCCGATGTGCAGACGCCTACTGTGCGTGGCTCTGTACTTCGGCGTCGCCTCTAACCGGGACTGCAGCTTCACACAGAGTTCAGAGAGATCCGGTGTTGTGCGCAATTCTGTTCCCCCGTGAAAATCTGTTTCCCCTGTGTCGGGAATGCGCTTTGCAGCCGTTTTCCCGGCGCTTCTAATTGATTTCTCGGTAAAACAACTCATATAATCATGTCAAGGTTGTAACAGTCAGTTTAATCGGCAGTTGTTTACAAAATTGTAGAATACAAATAAACAAACTATGTCTTCTTACGCTGTATTGTGTTATAAATGGCAAGATAAACGGTCTTTTTCCAACTTTTGTCACTTTAACCTGACAAATAAAAGTAAGCCATAAAACACTATTCCAGCACCTACTGTGTATTTATGATTTTACATTGCTGAAAGAGGAGGATGGGATGGCTGATAGCAGGACACAAACATTATGCAGGGTTTCCCGCAGCGCTATCTTGGCGAGGCGGCCGCCTCGCCAAACTCACGCTACCGCCTCGCCAACATTCCCAAAAAAAAAAAAAAAAAAGTGACGTTAACACGCGGTTTGTTGTTGTTGCTTTCGCGCGTGCGTGAATGGCAGGGAAAAAACACATGGATACCCCCCGGCGATTCGGTCCGCGGGCAACGTGTCGTCCAACAACCCCCCCCCCCCCCCCGCTCCGCGAGTCGGTCCGCGGACAACGTGTCATCGTCTCCCCCCCCCCCCCCCCCCGCTCCGCGGACAACGTGTCGTCCCCCCCCCCCCCCCCCCCCCCCCCGCGAGTCGGTCCGCGGACAACGTGTCGTCCCCCCCCCCCCCCCCCCCGCTCCGCGAGTCGGTCCGCGGGCAACGTGTCGTCCAACAACCCCCCGCCTCGCATAACCAAATTCCTGCGGGAAACACTGTTATGGCTGTTTCTCAATTCACGAGAATGCGAGCGCGTTCTCGTGAATTGAGAAACAGCCTAAGACTTCCTGAAAACACAAGAGTGTAGACTTCCCAGTACATCCCTTTGTAATATAAAATATGACAGTTTACTGGATTAAGGAAATTTCTAGTATACTACATGCTATCACACATAATTTTTGAGAATTTAAAAACATTTGCTCTTTATTTCCCAAAGTTTTCGGGAGATGTCTGAAAGACCGTTTATTTTTATTTTACAATTTTGTAAACAGCTGCTGATTAAACTGAATGTTACAACCTTGACATGATTATAGGATTTGTTTTACCGAGAAATCAACTAGAAGCGCCGGGAAAACGGCTGCAAAGTGCGCTCCCGACACGGGGGAAACAGAATTGCGCACAACACCGGCCTACGAAATGGCGGCGGCCGTCCAATCCATCCAGAGCCACGCCAACAACGCCATCTTCTTCGCCAGGCTGGAAAATAATTAAATGAAAGTGGTATGAATAAAAATCAAACGCAAGTCACAATAACATTAAACAAGGAAGGAGAAGCAGTGAAAACAAGTCACTTACAGATAATGTCGTCTTTATCAACATCGTGTCAATCTGGAATTGCAGACATAGCTCCGAGCAAATAGGAGGCCACCGCCTCGCTCCGGTTCATAGCGCCTGCAATTTGTCTCCGAGTTGTGAAGACGGCATACTGCTTCCTGTAAATGAAAATACACTTTAATAAAGCTTGTTCTTTTGCAAGGCTACTAGGCTAATCTTAGATTTGGTTGTAGGCTAGGCTACTTTTAGCTTAGCTAGCAGTCACCGAACATATTCTTACCAAAGCTTGGGATTCTGCACCCGTCTTCTCTTCTTGGAGTTAGTCTCTCCCGCACAGTTGTTCGACTGCAGAGCCGCCAACTTGTCCTCTATGGACAGCAACCTGGAGTTTACCGAATTCTGCAGTTAAGTGAACCGCTCCTTCATATCGGCACTATTAGCTGACGAGACGGTCCACTTCTTCTTCTTCTTCTTCTTTCGGTTTTTATGGTGGTTGGCAACTAACTTTAATGGTGCATTACCGCCACCAACTGGACTGGAGTGTGGTACTGGAGTCTAACCTTCCCTAATAGGTTGCAAAAAAATAAAACAAACACACAAACAAACATAACGAAACAAACCAATCAAAACAAAACAAACAAAAAGATCATACTAAATTATTTTTTATTAGTCCTGTATTCCTCAGGAAGCCAATTACGTAGTTTACACTCATTTCCCCTGTGTTTTTTTTGCAGAATTTCTTCTAAGTTTAGCCTCATCTGTTCTCCTTGTAATTGTAAGACTAGTCTTTGTCTTTCTTCCTGATATTTATTACAGTGTACAATAACATGCTCTATAGTCTCTGGACTACCACAGAATTCAGTTGCCATCAGCATGCTTCTTCATTATTAACAAAGTTTTATTTAGACGTGTGTGTCCATACCTCATTCTAGAAAATACATCCTCCTCCTCCTTGCTTCTGTTTGTATTTCTGCTCTTTCCCACTTTATTCTGAATGTTATAGAACTGTCTTCCAGTCTGCCCACCGTCCCATAATGTTTGCCATTTACCCTTAACTATGTTTTTGACCATACTTTTAATTTCTTCTTTGCTGTAGTGCACTTCAACATCTATATTAGAATGTCTAGCTGCTTGCTTAGCACTTTTATCTGCTAACTCGTTTCCTATTACTCCTATATGAGCTGGTACAATACCAGAGTTATATTAATTCCTGACTTTATTAGATTATTTGCAGCTTGCAGTATATCATACACAATGTCTTGCCTTGATTTTGACTGAAATGTTTTAATACTGATTAAAGCTGAGCTGGAATCTGAAGCTATTGTCCTCCACCCAAAGCAAAGCTAGCCACACAGCAATCAATTCCGCTGTGTAAACTGCTAAATCATCACTCATTCTTTTTCCAACTTTAATGTTTAATTTTGGAATGACATAAGCAACACCCATTCTTTTATCAGTTAGTTTAGATGCATCTGTATATAGTTAAATCCTCACTATACCTCTCCATTAAAGTGGGACTTATTTTTAGTTCATTAAACCCCATTTCATTTACTTTAACCTGAATGACCCAACCAAAACTTCTGACTTGAACATTTCCACGCTCTTGGCATTTCTTCAGTACCGACTGACTCATATGAGACAGTCCACTGATAGCAATCAGCAGTTTCTTCTCGTCAGTCTGCGGACTGGCTGAAAGTTGTAGATCGCGTCCAAGAGGAGTTGAAGAGGAGTTGAATGCGAGACATGGGTAAACTCCCCCTGCAACCCTGATTTGCATTTGTATAGCTCACAGCATTTTCATTTACATGTTAAAGCCTCCCCTAGAATTAGGAGGAGGGGGGGTCATGGGGGGACCACGCCAAGCAAGGCCCACGTCAATTTCTGACAATTCACGGCAGTTTTCGGTGTTGCCTGCAAATTACCGTGAACAGCCGTTAACCTGAACTTCCACGACAATCTACAGTGCCGCATAGTGACGAAAATCACACTTTTCATGCAGTGCCAGTTCTACTAGTTCTAGATTACCTGGTCTTTGATGTAATGCTGCTAAACAGCAGGAAGGCGCGTAAAGAGTGACGTGGCATCAAAAGAGACGATGATTTCATTCGTCTCATGATTACGTCTCTCACCCTGTCCACAAAGTCCAGGTGTTCTGTATGCAGTGTTCTGAGCTGCCAACTAAAGACCAGGTACAGACGGCAGATATTTGGATACACTGTAAGTGACGGTGCAACAGTTATGGAGTTGGTCCTGTAACTGCCGGGTTGCCGGTTGGATCGCCCGCTCCAACCATCTCAAGGCCCATTCATACCTCACGTAAAAGACGGATACGGATACGTGTGGAGTGTTTCATACGTTCCAACCGTCGATTTCGTCCGTATTTTGACACGAAAACTGGGAGCTTACGATTACGGACGAAACGGATCAATACGGAGCAATACTACCGGAAACGGTGGGGGCGCTATTGAGTTTGTAGTACAATATGGCAACAAAATCACGAACAAGGTTAGAATTCTGGGCTTTAAACAATGGCGGGATTCGGGGAACAACTTGCAGAGCTTGTCCGCAACTACCCACACATATGATGTGTCGTGTCCGGGACACAGGGACAAAAAAAGTTTACCTACGGAGCAAACACAACAAAATCACGTCTTGGACCGTCGCCATGTTTGATCAGTGACGAATCATTGGCGCCCAGCACTGCCACCTAGAGGACATATTGGTTATTGCGCACCTCAACGGACGGAGGTATGAAGGAGTCAACGGATAGAACGTACGGACAGAAATACGGACGTGCAGGCCAAACGTAGGGTATGAATGGGCCTTCAGTCGTTGTCTCCGATGTCTGGCAGCTTCTGTCAGTCTGGCCAGGGCAGCTGTGGCTGCTAGCATAGCTCGCCTCCGTCAGAGCGGAAATGATTGCAGTGTGAAGCGCTTTGGGGTCGTCGGACTTAATACAGTGCGGTACGAGTACAAACCATTTACCATTTACAGAGTTAATCATGCCAACAGTGGGTCTTCAGTCTGTGGTACAGAATACTGCCAATAGCCTTGTCCTCCAAAGGTAAACTAAACTTTATTTGATTGGTTGGTAGGCTGATGGTCTTCTTTTGCATGTGAGCAACTTGTTTTTATTGTCACCATTAAACTTGTTGATCCACTATGCAAAGGTACGCTAATAAAGACATAAGAAGTCTCCAGGAGAAGAGACAACACGTTTCCATCCAGAGATGCACCAGGATATCAGTAATCACATGTTTTTAGAATCCAAATAAATCCCGGACGTCTTTATATAAGTTTGCTAATTAGGAAGTTAAAATATCAAAATATTTTGCTTTAATAAAGTCAATTTTGTTTGAGGACATTAGTTGGTAAACTCTTCATTCATGCAAACTACAGACAACATCTGTAGTTTGCATGGATTCAAATAACTAAATTTAATCTATTATTATTATAAACAACTGTTTCTGACTAAAAATCAGTGGCTCTTCTTTTTAATAACAAGCCTCCCATCCTGAAGTCTGTTAGTTGAGCTGTTGAGCAACTGTTTTTCATTGCAACAACCACAACAACCCAGGGACTGTTTAGAAAGGTGGACCTGGACTAAGATTCAAAGCTGTGATCTGGAAGGCCATGAGAGCATCTGCTGGCTTTCACCAGATGGAGCGTTGTTCTGTTCACATACCTGGGATAGGATCGTTCTGCCTACCTTTATAGGCCCAGGTGTTCTGAGGTGTCTGACGCTGCCTGTCATGTAGATGTCTGCATGGCTGAAGGTCTGACTGTGTCTACAGGTGGGCAGCAGACGGGTGGTCCAGTTTGGAGCCGGGATCATGTTCATCCTGGGGTCAGTGGGGAAGTTCACAGCCTTGTTTGCATCGCTGCCTGATCCCATCCTAGGAGGAATGTTCTGTACTTTGTTTGGTGAGTCAAAGGTTTATTCTGCTCCTGCTGCAGGTGGGTTGATGATGTCGCATTAATCCAGGTGTGTTGGCCTCCCCAGGAATGATCACAGCTGTTGGTCTTTCAAATCTGCAACTGGTTGATCTGAATTCTTCCAGAAATCTCTTTGTTCTTGGGTTCTCAATGTTCTTCGGTCTTACACTACCAACATACTTGGACACACACCCGAAGGCCATCAGCACAGGTGAGTCTGTGTTTACCTGAGCATGTGTGTAGGTGTTCGATAAAGTCGGAGTCCATCAGGGAGTCAGACCAGAAGTTTTACCTGAAACTAATAAATGCTTCATCTGCACAACTGGTCTTAAACATGGTTCTGCACGTTCTCTGGGGTGTTCCAAGCTAATTTAGTCTGCATAGTTTCTGAGAATATTAGCTTATTTCATCAGGGAGAAAGTGTCAATGCTGTCCCCGTACACACCCAACCCCATCAGATATAAGAACCACTGAGCCATCTGTGGGCAGTCTGTCACAGCTGCTGCATGTCTCAGACAAAACGGGGCTAAACAATGAAAACAGGGTCAAGTGGATCATCTGTGGAACATGAAGATGTTGGCAGCAGCTCAGCCGACGCCTCCTTCCAGGAGGGCGTCTCAGCTAAACAACGAGCCTGGCCACATGGAGCTACTGTTTTACATTTTATTCCGTTGCAGCCTTTTAGGTCAGCTGAAGACTTTTAATCTGAAGAATCAGAATCAACCTTTTCTGGCAGGTTTGTGGATACAAACGAGGAACTTGACTTCAGACACCAACGCTCATCTTCTTCCAGAAAACTCTGATAATTTCTAAACTACGGCGTGTTGAGAAATAACATTTTTGGCAATGTAACATTTGTGACTGTGCTTTTATTGTATGTTTTTAATGTGGACCCCAGGAAGACTAGCTGTTTGCCATGGCAAGAGCTAATGGGGAACCTTAATAAAAATTACAAATTCTTCCAGAAAACTGTAAAAGTGCTGAAAGCCTGAGTTCCTTTAAATTTGTTTAGCGTTGCCTTCAAATGTTAATGTTGAAGTTTATAGTCCAACTCCTTTAGTCTGTGTGTAAATTAAATCTCAAATTCTTTTTATTAACCATTTTCCATAAAATAGCGGCGCGGGCAGCTGCGGCCGCCTGTGAACTCCAGCTTTTTTAGTTTGTCTTCATATTTTGTTCGCGTTATCACCTCTCCAAGCTTTGATCCAATTTGGAGTGGAAGAGCTGTTGGATCTCAGATTCTGCCCTGGAGTCCACGGATCGTATCGACTGCTGAAACTGGACTTTATCCATCTGATCTGGAACAAACAGAAGCTCCCCTCTACCCACCCATGTGTAAACGTGTAAAAGGAGACGTCGAGGCGGACGTGTGGGCCATCCGGCTAAAGCTAACCCACACAGACCACCAACATAAGATCCCTGCAGTAAGATGGGCAGCTGTGCAGCGATCTCTACAGAAACGTGGATGGAGAGCAGAAGCCCGACTGCAAACTAGTCTGTTCAGAGCAGCTGGAACAGCAGCTGCAGAGGAGGAAAGGAGGCGGACTGGAGATCTACATTCATAGCGCCTGGTGCTCAGCGGCACACACTGCTCCCCTGATGTGGGATATCCAGCAGTCAAGTGCAGACCATTTAAACTTGTCAGAGAGCTCAGCTCTGTTATCACTGCAGCATACATGCAGCCTAAAGCTAACGCTAAGCTAACGCTAAGCTAACGCTAAGCTAACGCTAAGCTAACGCTAAGCTAGCCCTGGAGGAACTCTACTGCTTTGTTACCGACCAAATGAACAATGACCTGGAGGCTGCAGGCTTTAATCATGTTGAACTAAAAGCTCCATAAATCTATCAGCTTCCCGACCAGAGACAATAATACATTAGATCAAGTTTACTGTAACATCCCAGGAGCATCTAAAGCCCTTTTCACCCAGGACTGTCCTGCTGCCCCCCCCCCCCCCCCACAGACACAGTGGAGAAGTGGGTCTCATCTCCACCAATGATGAGTTTTGAGCATTGTTTGCTGTGTTATCACCTGTTGCCATTGTCTATTTATTGCTTGTTGATGTTTCTAATCAGCAACTCACTCGTTTAAGTTGTTCAGTCCGTCTGAAATCAGACTAAAATGATTCTCATCTCTTCAGGTGTTGCAGAACTGGATCAGATCCTGACGGTTCTTCTGTCCACAGAGATGTTTGTTGGAGGATTTTTGGCTTTTTGTCTCGACAACACAATACCAGGTAAACGACCACAGTAACAGTGTTTTGTGTTTTCAGTTTTTAGCTTCAGGTCTTCGTCCACCAGAATGAGGACTGACAAGGACTTACGTGTGTTTGTGGAGATAAGTATTAGAAAAGTTATATCTGACTACTCCCACAGTCCACAAACGTGACTTTTATGTTAATTGGTTTCTTAAAGTTACCTTTAGGTATGAGCGTCTCCATGTTGTGTTTCCTTTGCGTCTCGGTGTTGTCCTGTGATGGACCCACGGTGCCGCCCACTAATCAACAGTTTGTTTTTGGCATATTAATAGGAACATATTAAAAACAATAAAAACAAATACATAAATAAGAAATACAATAAGTAAAAAATACAAATGAAATCAATTAAAAATAATCACAAATTTACAAAAAGGCCACATTCTAGACTTAAACTTGACTGAGCTACATTTCTGAGATTTGTCAGTGCCAGGATAAAGTTATTTGTCAGCTAATCTACAAAAAGTTGCGTTATACAGCATAAAAGGTGGAAACACCAGCAAATAGCTGCATCCTTATATCATCCACATCATTTTAAGTTTCTGCACACTACTTTGCTTAGAATGTCTCCACAAGTGGGACACGGTGCTTTAAGAAGTTCCTCTTTCACTGAGACGCACGCTGAACCTGCGTTCTCCATCGTATGGGCGTTACACGAAGGTACCAGAAGAACTAAATACTCACCATTGATGGGAAGTCCTCTGTTATATAACTAGTAAAATAATTTATCATGATTTACACGATCAAAGGCCTTTGAGGCATCAGTAAAACACAAAAATTGAGGAATTGTGTCTGTTATACAAATCTGTTCCATGTTTAGGTTTAAACCCACGCTGGTTGTCAGAGGAAAGGAGAAAATGCTCCAACTTATTCACACTAATTCTCCTTGTTATTTATTTTGTCAGCTTTATCCATTATGGGCGTTAATACAGCAGATAAACCTCAATCTGACAAAAAGCCATGGACCGATAAGCCAGAAAAGCACCAGGAAAGTTTTCTACTGGAGAATTAAACAGGTGCAGACGCCTCTTCCAGGCCGCATGCCTTATTGTCCTTTAGTCTCATAACTGCATCATAAAGGTCTTTATGAAACTCTCACATCTTCATTAACATTGTCCACCATAAATGAGGAAATTTTAACAGCTTTTGCCACATTTGCATAATCTCTTCTATACCTTTTACACCTTCCATTTTAGCTGGCTGACACGTTTTATAATTATTCATTTTCTTTATTTCCTTCCAGAAATCATGTGTGCAATTGTTTTGCAATTTTCTTGCAAGCAAATCTGACTTTATTGTCTCTTCAGTCCATTTTTTGTCTTCAGTCCTTGTAATAAAACGTAGCGCATGTTTAAAATTAGCGTCTGTCCGTCTCTGCTCAGAAAGAAGACCTTGTTTCTGTCTGGCTGCCTCCAACCAAGCCTTGAAAACCCATTTCGCTCCTTGATGTGTTCCTTCCAGCCTGCTTTAGCTTTGTACAACTAGTCTAAAACATTGCTGTACTGGAGACAAGAAGAGACTCCACCATACTTTCACCAAAGGAGCACAGTTCAACACCAGGTTGTGGGTTTTTACAGTTATCGTGACGAGCTGAAGCATCCTTTGCTAGTTCAACGATACTCAGCAAGGTATCAGACTGAGCGGAACAAGCTTCAAGGTCTTCCTCAGAAAAATGAGACCAGTCTGAAATGGTGAGCTCATAATTAACACTCATCAGCTCTATGGACTGGTGAACATTAAAGGAGAAGTCCGGTCAAAATCAGAATTCAAACTGCTGAAAGTACTTTAAATATAAAACTACTACATACTGTGCAAAAAATTATAAGTTTTTTTAATTAATAATAATTCTCATTTAATCATGTTTATGTGGAGGAATCCATCTTGGTCAAGAATAGTACTGTCACCTCCCATTTTTTGACGTCACTCGGCGGACCCGCTGTTGAGCAAGTTTCAACGCTCTGTTTGTCACGCCGCACTATTTTCCAAGATCAAACTCAGTCGGGTCCTACAGTATATATCTATACACGCGTGTGTGTGTGTGTGTGTGTGTGCGCGCTCCGCGCAGCACAGCTTTGCCGGCGCTGCAGCAGAGCGCGCGCACACACACACACACACACACAGCGGAGGAGAGATCGCTGAAGTGACTTAAGTTAGCTGATTGTTATAGTATAAGTATTAAAATATAAGAGCATTCCAGCACATGCTGGGCTGATCACGGCTTTGCACCGACGCTGCAGCTGAGCGCGCACACACACACACACACACACACACACACACACACACACACACACACACACACACACACACACACACACACAGCGGAGGAGAGATGGCTGAAGTGACTGTGTTGAAATAAGCAATGTTTTTTCCTCTTTTACCAGTTGTGTTGGAACATCCGATGGCCATGCACGTGGGCATTGTTGCTTCAGCAATAGCTCTTGGGAATGTCAGCGGTGAAGTCCTCTGGAAATCCGAAATAATTATTGATGATCGCAGCTGTGTAGAACGGCTCCTATTGACTTTGCATGGAAAGCGGAGAGAAATGCTGTCGCCGCTTCCGCTCTTCCACGTCGCAGGATGTGATGTCAAACGCCCCTTACTGCCCATATTTGGGCAGTCATGTCAGCCCCCATACACAGTGATTCAGACGACAATTTATGTTTTTATTTTCTTATTGATTAAAGATAAGTTCATTAAATAACCACAAATGTATTAGTTTTAGTTATAGCTAATGATACCCTGATTTTTCCTTGTTGACCGGACTTCCCCTTTAAAAGGGGGGAGTGGTGGCCTAGTGGTTAGAGCAGCTTGCACTCAGAGAAGGATGCAAGTACCCGGTTTGATCCCCACTGCCTGCACTCTGGGTCCCTGAGCGAGACCCTTAACCCCTGATTGCTCCCCGGGCGCCGCACATGGCAGCCCACTGCTCCCCGAGGGGATGGGTTAAGATGCAGAAGTGAATTTCTCCATTGTGAGATTGTTATGTGCTTTGGGCACACAATTTTGTTTATTTTTTTTTTTTTAGATAGTTTTGTATGGACTTTATTTGAGTGGTTTTGTTAAGAGATTTTAGAGTTGGATAATTTTTATTTTGTTTGTAATTTGATTACATTAGTTGTGGTGCTATAGACCCTTTGCATCTGACGTCGCGGTCACGTGATCGGGAGTACGCGCCGCCATCTTGGTGGGCAGGCTAGCGTGACTACCCACCACTGCACTGGCCCAGTTAGCTTATTACTCGCATGGCCGGCGGAGCGTATACAAAAGACTGTTCAATATGGTGCAAACCTGTTGCGTTGTTGGTTGCGGGAATCGTGCTGGGAGGGACAAAAAGTCTTTCTATAGGTTGCCTACCATAATAGACCGGCAGTGTGCTAAGACACTTGAGTTTTCAAGGCGCAGGCGGCGTGTTTGGCTGATCTGGAGAACGTGAACATCAACAATGCACGCGTGTGCAGCGATCACTTTGTAAAAGGTAAGGTGCTGATTCATCAATGGATATGTTGATTGTAAATTAAATTAATGGAACGGCCTAGTAGCATGAGTAGTACTTAGTTAGACTGGTAGGCATGTGGCGTTGCTATGGCGTTGCTAACTCCTACAGTGTTTTCACGGCTAAAAAAAGCCGGGCATACACTGTACGAGTTTTTCAGTCGTGGTACTTATAAACATCTCAAACTGTGCCACGGAACCGCGGGGTTTAAAAAGTTCACCGCTCACGATCTGTGCGGCGCGACGCTCGGACGCGGCCGGACTGTACACACTGTACGTCGTGCCCCCTCTGGGACCGCTCGCTGTGGTGGCAGAGGCAGGGGAGCGACGGTGGGTGAACAGGGACCCAGAGCAGGGGGTAGAGCCCAGCTCACGCACCGGCGGCCGCGCGGCACGGCAGGTCGCCAGGCCCACCCCGCGAGCGGAGGCATGCCGAAACAGGCGGCAGCACAACTGCTACATCATTCAGGTAACAAACAGACAGTTCACGTATCCATCCGGCAGTGAACTGTTTGTGCGCTTCCAAACTCTTGTAGGCCTTCATCTGATCGCCACTGTACGTTGGGGTGGGTGACAACACAAGGTAGTTCACCAGATCCGCACAGCAAACTGATGGCCAATCATCGGGATTGCTAGAAAAATCCTTATCAGGAAGAGCCAAAGGGTCCGCATTACCGATCCTTGTACATTTAGACAAGTAAGCTGCCTTATCAGAAGGCTGTAACTCATCCACGTAAGACTTTGATTGCATGTTGGCGCGTTGTGTAGACAATGGCATGCCAACCAATATGGCCGTCACGCAAGGGGTTCTGGGTAACGGAGTCACGTGGTTGCAAGGGGTCTATTGGCCCGACTATAAATAGGCTGGGTCTCAACATGTTGGAGAGCCCCGCCCTTTCACTCGTCACCACTACCAAGGATGTGTCCTGATTGCGGTGCTCGGACGTCTTCTGGAGCTGTGTGACACAGCTGATGATGACTGACGACTCCAGCCGGCCATGCGGTATTTTTGTTAGCTTCTTTTTTGTTTGCTGTTTCAGATGATTTTGGCCTGGTGGGACCGGTTGTCCTGTTTTCGGTTCTTACTTTGCAATAGTATTTTTTGCTTTAGTCTGCTAATAGTAGAGGCTTCGACGGCCCTCTGCTGTAGCATTCTGTTCTTTTGATCGGCTCACCAGGTCCAACTTTCTGTTAATACTTTGGAGAGTTATGTTTATTTCTATTTTTTCTCTCCCCTTTTTTTTTGGACACGGAGAAACCGAGGGTATTTAAACTCTCTTTTTTTTTCCCTCTCCCTCCACAGAGAAGCAAAGCAGCTGAAAAAGAAGTCCAAGAGAGGTTTTGAAAATAAAATATTGTTGTTAACCCTCATTTTTGTCTACGTGTCCTTAAATACGTTGGCCCCTTTCTGCGATGTAACATATTTATGGGGGCTCGTCAAAAAAATAGTTTACCTAGCAACTAGTTGTGTCCTGTGGTTGTTTTTGGCAGTTATGCTGGTTTTGTTGTGCATTTTTGGAACAGTCGGGGGTGTTGCGGTGGTTAATTAGGACAGTTGGGCGTGGTGTGCTGGTAGCTTTAGTTGTGCATGGGCTGTTGTTAATTTGTGTGGCTTGATTCTACGGTCTAGACATGGAGTATGACCTGGATGAGTTTGTTAAAAAGCCCACTTTGGAGTCTTTGGATAGATGCACGAAGGATCAGCTGCTGTTAGTAGCCGATCATTTTGAAGTTACAGTAAATAGACGTGCTAAAAGAGGAGCAATTGAAGCTGAGTTGTCAGCAGCACTGGTTCAGATTGGGATTTTTTCTGCTACAAGCTTACCAAAAAGTCCTCCTGCGTCTCCTTTGGAAGCTTCGTCAGATGATCCAGTTCGTCTAAAGGAACTTGAAGTTGAATTAGGGCGGCTGGCTTTGAGAGAGAAGGAGCTGTATCTTGAACAAAGGAAACTGGAGATACAAGCTGACCTGCGTGTGAAAGAACTTGAGTTTAGTGTTAGGTCTTCGCAATCACATTCCAATGATTTTGATGTTAGTAAAAATGTTCGCTTGGTTCCTCCATTTAATGAGCGAGATGTTGATAAATATTTCACCCTATTTGAAAGGGTGGCACTCGCACTTAAATGGTTGAAAGAGATGTGGACTTTGTTGTTGCAATGTGCATTAAGTGGCAAAGTGCAAGAGGCATATGCTTCGCTGTCTGTGGCAGATAGCCTTGATTTTGACAAAGTTAAAAGTGTTATTTTGCGGGCGTATGAATTAGTGCCTGAAGCGTATCGCCAAAAATTTCGCAAACTGAAAAAACATTATAATCAAACGTATGTAGAATTTGTCAGAGACAAAGAAATTCTGTTTGATCGTTGGTGCTCTTCTAAAAATGTTAAGGACTTTGTACAACTTAAGCAGCTCATGTTAATGGAAGATTTTAAAAACAGTTTGCCAGAGAAGGTTACTACCTATTTAAATGAAAATAAAGTGTCAAATGTGTCAGAAGCTGCAGTACTTGTTGACGAGTACATGTTAACACACAAAGTTAATTTTGAGCGATCACATGTCTTTCATAAGTTTGACAAACTAGAAAATAACGGGAAAGAGTGAACGAAACCTGTTTCGTTCACTGAATCAGATACCCATGCTGCGCTCAGTGGTGGTGAAAGTAAGTCCGAACATTTGTTGGATTTTAAAACTACTGTGACGTGTTTTTATTGTAAAAAGAAAGGACACATTGTGGCCAACTGCCCGGTTTTAAAGAAAAAGAACACTAAGCCGGTCGCTCTAGTTAAAACTGTAAATCACGTTACTCAGTTACTTTCAACAAAGTCTTGTGAATATGCCGATCTTAAGCCTTTTGTTATGGATGGGTTTATTTCTGTCTGATAGTAGTGAGAAAATCCCAGTAAAAATATTGCGTGATACTGCTGCTTCTCAATACTTTATTTTGAAGGGGTTTTGCCGTTAAATAGTGACACTGTATGTGGTTCTGATGTGCCAGTTCGTGGTTTTGGCATGCATGACATTGGTGTCCCACTGCACAAAATTGTGATCCACTCTGAGCTGTGGTCTGGTGACGCTGTGGTGGAGGTGCGCCCTAGTTTTCCTATAGCAGGCGTCTCCGTAATCATGGGCAACGATTTGGCTGGGGGTCAAGTGTTAGTTACTCCAGACGTTACACCCGTCCCGGTGTTGCAAACCTGTCCAGATGAGCTTGCTCGTACGTTCCCTGATGTGTTCACATCATGTGCAGTTACGCGTGCAGCACTTAAGCGTCAACAAGAGGTCGATAAAGATGACTTGGACTTGAGTGAAAGTTTTCTGTGCAACATTGAATCCAAACCTGTGTCGTTAAAGAGAACTGTGGAGGAAGACATGTTGGATGCACAGGATCTGTTTGTCCAGAAATCAGTTGATAGATCTCCAAAAAACTGACAAAAGCTTAGAACATTTATTTAGCGAGGCGTTAACTGACAAGCCCAACTCCATTTCTTCTGGCTATTTCTTAAATGATGGTCTGTTAATGCGTAAATGGACGCCATTAAATGTTTCTCCTGTTGAAGAGTGGAGTGTGGTGAAACAGATTGTTGTTCCAACCCCATATCGTACAGAGATTTTGCAGTTAGCACATGACAATCCACTAGCTGGTCACCTTGGCATAAGGAAAACATGATCGCATTTGGCGTCATTTCTTTTGGCCAGGATTGAAGAGGGATGTCGTACGCTACTGTAATTCGTGTCATTTCTGTCAAGTATCTGGAAAACCCAATCAGACAATTCCCCCCGCACCATTGTATCCCATTCCATCTTTCTCTGAACCATTGGAACGAGTACTGGTTGACTGTGTGGGTCCGTTACCTCGAACCAAAGCGGGGAATAAGTTCTTGGTAACAGTGATGTGTACCTCCACTCGTTTTCCAGAGGTTTTTCCAGTGCGTAAGATATCTACACCAGTAATAGTGAAAGCTTTAACAAAGTTTTTTTCATTGTTTGGTTTACCTCGGATTGTGCAGACTGACCAAGGATCTAACTTATGTCAAAAGTTTTTGCACAGGTTTTAAAACAACTTGACATAAAGCACTGTCACTCCAGCGCTTATCACCCAGAAAGTCAGGGGGCACTCGAGCGTTTCCATCAAACGTTAAAAACAATGCTTCGCACCTACTGTCTGGAGTTCGAAAAGGACTGGGATGAAGGGGTACATTTACAGCTGTTTGCCATACGGGAGTCTCTGGGGTTCAGTCCGTCAGACTTGGTTTTTGCTCACACTGTTCGTGGGCCATTAAAATTATTAAAAGAGAAGTGGTTGTGTGAAAGATCTGACCAAAACTTATTGGACTATGTGAGTAACTTTCGGCTGAAGTTGAGCTGTGCGTGCGAGATAGCCAAAGACAGTCTAAAAACTGCACAGGCTAAAATGAAGTCCTGGTTTGACAGAAATGCAGTTATGAGAGTTTTTGAGCCTGGTGACAAAGTATTGGTGTTACTTCCAGTTCCGGGTTCTAGCTTACAAGCACACTACAGTGGCCCTTATGTGGTCAAGAGGAAAGTCGGAGATAGAGATTATTTGGTCTCTACTCCTGATCGGAGGCGGAAATCTCGCCTATGTCATGTTAATATGCTGAAGCCTCACATCGAGCATGCAGCCTCTCTGACTGTTGTGTTTCTAGTGAATCAGCTGACGTATGTGTCGGGGCCGGTGCAGATGCAGGGGAGGAGCTGTGTGGTGCTGAACCTGAAGGTGACGTCTTTTTCCCGGATGTCTCTAAAGGAAAGTTTCCAAATTTCAAGAGGTTTTGAAAATAAAATATTGTTGTTAACCCTCATTCCTGTCTACGTGTCCTTAAATATGTTGGCCCCTTTCTGGGACGTAACAGAGATCAATAAAGTTCAATTATTATTATTATCAGCTGTACTAATGCAGCGATCTGGCCATGAAGTCTCATGTTCACTAACGTATTTAAAGCTATCAGGTAAAAGCACTTTACTAGAAGGAATCAGACCATTCTCCAGGCACAACTGGATCAAGTGGTTTGCAAATAGAGAACTTCTATCTAACATTTAGAAGCATTTTCTTGTCGAACTCAATTTAAGCCAATTGTGTTATTTGTATAAATGAAATGAGCTGCTGGGACCTTCTGCTCAGTACCTGGACTGTTCCTCTGCTTCTTTGCACTGAGCTCTCAGACGTTGTTTCTGACGAGGCCAGTTCCACCGATGACCACAACGACTGCTGCGTCCTTCACTCAACTACCCAGATTACTTTGAATTTCTCCTGTTCCTTCTTGATGTCAGTGTCTCCATGCAGAGGTGTATCTCCACGACGGTTCCTCCACCCGTTTGCACTTTCTGCCGCCTCAGACCTTCATTTAGCATTTTACTGCAGCTGGGCGTCTTCAGGATCTCTGCTGCTTCCTTCTGTAGGATGTCTGGGACTTCCACCCATCGTTGTAAACAGCTTCCTGGCCTTGCTACCAGTTGCTCCTGGTGGTAAGACAACCTCCAGGTTGTTATACCAGCAGGGTGTCTGATGACTGACACATATGTGTTAATGGCTTAGACTGGTTCTTATTATTCACAAGGACCTGCCTGCTCTCAGCATATACTAGGCCATAGTCCATGAAGAAGTCGTTTCTTTCCAAAAAAGGTTAAAAATAAAACAACTGGACTTCTATTCTGAAGCTGAAGACGTTTCTCTTCCCATCCAGGAAGCTTTCTCAGTTCTAAATGTCTGCAGTAGTGAGGAGTTCCAGCTTCATAGACCTGCAGCTTAGATTCACCTGTAGATTCACCTGGAACTGATCGCCCCAACAATGGAGAGTCGTTAAGATCCTCGTTAGGCTCCTCGTTAGCCTGGCTCTCAGGAGGAATGCTGTGCTCACATCATGGAGGTGAGAACTGGAGGGAAACTTAGCAGGAATCAAACCTATTGCTGTGTTGTAAGTTTCTGAAAGTTAAAACCTGAGGCCTCCTCCTCTGGTTAAAGTTGTTTTTTCTCTGTTTAAGTAAATGTCTTCCTCCTTCCTCTCTCACACCATCTGTCTTCTCTGTCCACAATGTGAACATGTTGGTCCTCACAGAGTGTCCTTTGTCCTTAAGGTGTAGGTGGACAGCAGAGTCTTGTCCTGAGGAGGTAGCTCTCCTGTGTTGAGCCATGCGTCTGTGGAGAGGTTGTTTGGTTTCTCCAACATAAAGATCAGAACATTCCTCACTGACTGAACTGCAGACACCACTCCGCTCATCTTAGGCTTGAGGTTCTGTCCTCAGGATGGACCGTCCTCTGTCTGAGGGAACTGTGGGCTGAAATGTTCTGGGATCTGGTGTTTAGAGCTCTCCTGAGTTTTTCAGAGACTCCAGCAACATCTGGGATGACGATGTTTCTTGTTCTTCTCCACATTCTGTTCTGCTCGTTGTTTCTTTGCTGGTTTGACCAAAGCCCAGTTAGGGTATCTACAGGTTTGGAGAGCATCTTTGACGTGTTTCTGTTCCTTGTTCTTCCCTCCTGTCCTGGTGGGGACATGTTCGGCTCGATGGTGTCAGGTTCTGGTGAGCTTCTGACCCACATGGAAGACAAACTCTGAGGAGAAGGGAGAAAGTTAAATAATTTATTAATTTCTGTAGCGAGTGAACTTGATCCACAGGAACCGTTCCATGAGGTGAGCAGATAGACTGAATTAATGAAGCAGAGAGGCTTTCTGCTGGAGTAGTAGATGGTAGTGTGGGTCCAGCTGTGAGCTCAGAGACTTTGGTGGCATTGGAGACTGGACAGGTTCCTTTACAGGAGACTTGGAACTGCTGATGGTGGAGCAGAAGGCTGAATGTGAGGAACCAGGTACGTTTGTCAGGAAGAAGCAAAGAAGGAACCATAGGCATGATTCAACCTCGCTCCAAGCGTCGAGTGATGGGCAGCCAGCTCGTTAAATCCTGTGGTTGATGACGATGAGAAACAGCCTCTTCTCGCCCTCTAGTGGCCGCCTAAAGGAAAACACGGAGAAGCACTATAGGCAAAGGAACCGGGGAACGTATACCCCCTAATACTGGAGACGTGTGCATTTGTTCCATCCAAAACGTTTACTGGAGTGGAGAAAAATATTGATCAAAAAGCTGATCAAAGACGTCATAATGAGGCAAAACGCTCTGGGGGGAATGTTGTCACCAATATGGCTGGTTTATATTTTCAATCAGCATAAACTACCCGTCTCAGTTGGAATACAATTGAACTCCGATTGAGCTTAAGTTGACCATAATATTCTGATAGGCGTGTTTACATGATGTATTCTTATTACTTTTGTCTGTAAACGAACTGATTTTTCTCTCAGGGGTTGTCAGAGTGGGAATAGACAGCTGAGAGGACAGACATCGTGTCAGAAAGTCGTTACCTAAAGAACCAGTTCAACCGCCAGTCTGTCTATAAAAATGCATTTTTGACCAATAAAACATGGTAAACCATGTGTGGATCTGTAAGGTTTCCAACATGTGTCCCCATCGAGGAGCATAACTGCAGACCCTGACGTTTCTTTACCAAACAAACGTGGCCTTGGCTACGATTACTGTTATGACCTTAAGTCCTCTTTTTACCAGACCACACAGATAAGTTCGTAAGAATTACCAGAGGCTGTTGTGGAAAATATCGTTATATTAATCAGAAATTTGTATGGAAAGTAATAAGGTACTCCTGGCCTCTAAACTGTGTCTCCCCTTTGAGGGCAAATAAAACACACAGCTTACAGGATGTGTTGAGAGCTGGTTTATGGTCATCTGGCTTGACCCCTGATAGGACGGTTTGAGCACTAAATCAGCCGTACTGCATATAAGACCTTGAGAAGAAGAGCCTCTTTGTTTTGAAAGCAGATAGAGCTGGGAGCCTCAATGTCTGCCCCCCCCCCCCAAACTAACCAGGAGGGGCAGTCAGTCTTTTAAAAGATGTATTCAGGGTAATGTAAAGCAGACAGAATCACCACGGAGTAGGAGGCCGGGTAAATATACTGAATACGGCGAAATGGTAACGTAAGTTTGTGTCTCCTTTGGAATTCCAAATGAATTAAATATGCATATTTTAAATGTTTGCATCTGATAATTGTTTCTCCTTTACTGCCAAATCTTAAACCGGGGTAAGACAGGCCTTCAGAGATAAGCAGGAGCAGGCCGGTATTAATATCAATAAGGCACTGTTGCAAATTGAATACAGTTTATTAAACTCACAAGTTCCTATGGACAGAGATCATCAGTTTCTTTTATTGTACAAACATTACCACATTAAGAGTAGGAGTCTATGCTGGCCCTGGAGACATAGTTAAAACCCAATTATGTAAATTAGACTGTTTGGGAGAGGAATAATAATGAAAACACAAATACAACTAAATGCACCTTCGTGTCAACCAACAAAAACACTCACTCCACAAACCCTAGTGAATACAACAAAGAAAAGAAAAACTCCCCTTCCACTAGTCTCCTCAATCTAGATAAAACCAGCACAGGACCTCATTTTGATTAAAACAGGCCAGAGGGCTAAACAATAAAGGCCCGTTTACACTACACTTTTTTAACCGAGCCAAGACCAGTCCGAGCTCGGTAACCGAGATAACTCTTGTGTGTAAACGGTCAGCAGACTGAACCGGACCGCGCTAACCATAACCGGACCGCGCTAACTGCAGACCAGCTCTTGGGTAGGTCTCGGCCTGGTTTTATTTTATCCCGGTTTCTGAGAACGAAGAGCGCATGAGCAGACCGCGTCATGCCCTTACAGTCAGCTGACTGTCCGCGGGTTTTCCGGCGTGTCTGGCTGCACGTCCTGATTCACACTCCATTCAGACAAATTTCAGACATTCATAATAATACTAGCTTCCTTACCGTGCCACACGGTTTCCAGAGATGAATCTGCTTAGCAGCGCAATGAACCTCAGCGTCTGTCGTTGTTTCCTGCGTCTGTAAATCCTTATTAGACGTTCGTTTGTCTCATCCACTTCCCAAAAAGCCAACTTTCTCAAGTAAATTCACCAATGGTTTCCTTCTTCCCCTGACTCTCCGCAAACACCGAAATATCACAATATCAAGCATAACTTCCTGAATGTTACGGGCGCAGCTGTTTTGTTTTGCTGCTTCCGCCTTCAATCCCAGAGAGCGGTAGTACCGCAGATCGCCACTAGGGGGCGAGGAGCAACCAAGGAACCGAGATAAGCTTTGTGTGTAAACGGGTCGGCTTGTCTTGGATAACTGAACCAAGCTCGGACTGGTCTCGGCATGGCTCGGTTTTTAGATGTAGTGTAAACGGGCCTATTGACTCCCCCTTCCTTTACTAAACCTGGAAGTAGAACTGAAACAGTAGCAGGCCAACCTACACACAGAATAGATCAAGTTAAACCAGCACCTTAAGTAGCCAGGTAATAAGAAACGGCCTTCACCTTCTCTAAAGTGAAACCAGTCCACGGCGCTCTGTACGTCACTCTAGAAATGTGTTACCTGCAATAATCAAGAGGAGGAATCAGAAATAATTCTAGACCCACCTCATGCTGTTAAACTTACAGGAATCATCAGCCTGGGATCTGATCTCCTCAGCGATCTACCTGCTTTTAAATGTAAAGGCTGATTACCTGTCTCACTAACAAACCAGCTGTGCGCTGTCACCGCGTCTTCCATATATGGGCAAGAGGAAGAGTGGACAGCACCTTACTACCAGGACAAGATGCTCCAGCTACACAATGTATTAAATTTATTAGAGGAACTGAAGGTGTGTTGTTTGCAGATAAATGAGCCATCTCAGCCTAATAGACCTGCAGTTGAATTTAAACAAGAGGAATGCAAGTCGTGGCCTTTCTAAATGAACTGTCTGACCCCAGTGAGGAAGCAGTGGACCTTTTTCAGAGTTTCTCCCTTTTATCTGAAGGATTGGAATAAATGAAACATTAAATTCATTTGATTTGATTTTTCTTATGTAAAGAAAACATGAATATTGTGGGCAGTTGACCAACCGGTACATAAAGTCTCACCTGATGACACCCTCGCCTGTTTTAACCTAAATACATCACAGACTTGTTATCAGGGCATCAACCCTCCAGACCACTCAGGTCTTCTGGCTCCAGCCTGCTCTGCAGAACCAGAACCAGAACCAGACATGGAGAAGCAGCATTTAGTTCCTATGCTCCACTGATCTGGAACAAACTCCCAGAAAACTGGAAAAGTGCTGAAAGCTCCTTTAAATCAAGATTAAAAACACATTTATTTAGGATTGCCTTTAAATGTAAACGTTGAAGTTTGTTGTCCAACATATCTTTACCTGCTGCTGCTGTTCCTCTGCTTTCCTCTCTGATGTTTTCTTCTGTTTTGTTTTGAATTGTCTTGTTACTGAAATGTGTTCTACTGATAAACCTGCCCTGACCTGCCTTACCCCCACCTGGTTTAACTTTGTCCTCCTCTTGTGTTCAGGTACGCGGGAGGAGCGAGGACTTGTCGAGTGGAGCTCCTCAGGCACCTCCACCTCCACAGGCAACTCCACCTATGACTTTCCTGTGGGAATGGGCGTGGTCAGACGGACGCGCTGGCTCCGCAGGTTTCCCATCTCCCCTACCTTTAGAGGTTTCAAGGTGTCTGATGAAGTCCTGCCTCCTAATGAGGAGGAGCAAGGAGGAGATGAAGAGGAGGTGGGTGACGCCCCACTGCCAAGCACCAAGGTGTGATGGTGATGGCGTCAGGCTGAACCAATGAGCGCAGCAGCAGGAGTCCAGCATCTGTAATGTAAACAGATTAAAGCTGCAGTTTCTTTCAGGTGACTGGTAACTTCATGTTTCACTAGATTACTAATTAAATTATGGCTCCTGGACTGACTCATGATGCTTCAAATGATTACTAATCATACCTGAGCAGTTCTTGCCTGCTGTAGCTCCGCCCCTTTTCACCTTTAGTTTTACAACCTGGATGAATGTTTGAGTCAGAAGTTCTTAATAAAAGGAATTCAACAGTTTTTCTGGTGATACACTGATTGTGCTCCCACTGGTCAAAAGTCAATATAACATCAATCTTCTGCTGGAGGGATCTGCTGGGCTCCTAAGCACTTAGGGGTAGAGTCGGCCATTTTTCTGGACATGTAAATAAGAATCGCCCAGGTCCCTTTTTGAATAACTGCTCTAGACCGGCTTACCTGCTGATCAGCTCCTCAGGGGGATCACATGGAAAAATCTCCCAGATCCTCTCTGGTCTTATTTCTTTCTACTGAGATCTTCCTCTTCTCCTCATAAACATGAACACAGTTCACTTCTTGTGACTCTCAGCCATGTTCAAAGTCTATGGTTGGAGCAGCAGAGCTAACTGCTAAGCTAACTGCTAATCTAACTGCTAAGCTAACTGCTAAGATAACTGCTAAGCTAACTGCTAAGCTAACTGCTAAGATAACTGCTAAGCTAACTGCTAAGCTAACTGCTAAGCTAACCGTTAAGCTAACCTGATACAAAACTCTAGAAGTGCGCATCCAGGAGGCAGAAACTAACAGGAACGAGCACGCTGGCGTTATGTGAGCGCGTCAGAATGATGGTATGTGGGACAACCAGTAGATTATCAGAGGGGGGGGGGGGGGGGGGGTGAGAGCCCGACCAGAACTCTGACCAATCCCTGCCATTTGGTCCGAATGGTCAGAGTTTTTACAGACCTGCAGCTCCAATAGAGATACATTTTAACCTCCTTTTTCTGAATACATAACATATTGACTAGTTTCAGGATGGAAGGACCATTTCACCCAGAATTACAAAAAGTGTTTCTGAACAGGATCACCAACTATAGCTTTAAAGTTAACTAGTTTTCATTGGTTAGGAGAACCATGCTGTCCACATCTTCAAGAAACCAGGACCCGAGTTTTATTTCATTACGTCTATTTCCAAGCTCCAGAACTGCATGTTCATAATGAAGTATGTATATTTGCAAATTGAAAGTTTATTTAAATACTTTTGTTGTGTCTTGGGATCCAGATCACATGCCTGTGTGAGAATTGTCTTGACCACTTTTAATTTTTGCTAATATCTATTTGCACGCTTTAACTTTTGAGGGAGCTGTCGTCTAATACACCCATTAATCCCACAGTAATTGATATCATCTGTATCAATTACTGCCATCTGTCTTTTGACTCAAACATAAATCTTATCAGATGCTAGATACTTTTTTCATGCTTTTAGCTTCTTAGGAAGGCTGTCAGTACATCCAACTACTTGAAAACATGTCTTGTTGTCTCTCTTTATGTGTGAATCTGTGAATTCTGAGCCTAAATGTCATTGTAGTGACATATAAGGACAAATGGAGTTTAAACAAAAGTTCAAGCTGGAAGATTCACCTCCCTTCAGCCCCTACCAACTATCGGTCAATAACCTCTCTCTCCACAACCTGGAAGCTCCTTTCAGGCATCATAGTGGCTAAGATAAGTGGAAACATGGATAAACGCACAACAGAGACCCAGAAAGGTAAAAACACCAGAGCAGCCAAACTCCAGCTGCTGGTTGAAGGAACAGTCGCCCTAGACTGAGAAAGCAGACAAACTAACCTGGATTGATTACAAGAAAGCCTAAGATTCAACACCACACATGGATCCTGGAATGCCTGAAAGTGTACAAGGTCAGCAGCACTCTGACGTTCTTCATTGCAAACTACACAAGGCTGTGGAAAACCACCCTTGAGGCCAACTTCAAGACAATCGCACAAATCTCCATCAAATGTGGAATATACCAAGGAGATGCTCTGTCCCCTCTGCTGTTCTGCAAAGGCCTGAACCCCTCAGCCAGATAATCAGCAAGTCTGGCTGTGGATACCGACTCAGAATGGAGCCACCATCAGCCTCCTCCACCATCAGCCTCCTCCACCATCAGCCTCCTCCACTATCAGCCTCCTCCACCATCAGCCTCCTCCACCATCAGCCTCCTCCACCATCAGCCTCCTCCACCATCAGCCTCCTCCACTATCAGCCTCCTCCACCATCAGCCTCCTCCACCATCAGCCTCCTCCACCATCAGCCTCCTCCACTATCAGCCTCCTCCACCATCAACCACCTCCACTATCAGCCTCCTCCACCATCAGCCTCCTCCACCATCAGCCTCCTCCACCATCAGCCTCCTCCACTATCAGCCTCCTCCACCATCAACCACCTCCACTATCAGCCTCCTCCACCATCAGCCTCCTCCACCATCAGCCTCCTCCACTATCAGCCTCCTCCACCATCAACCACCTCCACCATCAGCCACCTCCACCATCAGCCTCCTCCACTATCAGCCTCCTCCACCATCAGCCACCTCCACCATCAGCCTCCTCCACCATCAGCCTCCTCCACCATCAGCCTCCTCCACTATCAGCCTCCTCCACCATCAACCACCTCCACCATCAGCCTCCTCCACCATCAACCACCTCCACCATCAGCCACCTCCACCATCAGCCTCCTCCACTATCAGCCTCCTCCACCATCAGCCACCTCCACCATCAGCCTCCTCCATCATCAGCCTCCTCCACCATCAGCCTCCTCCACCATCAGCCACCTCCACCATCAGCCTCCTCCACCATCAGCCTCCTCCACCATCAGCCACCTCCACCATCAGCCTCCTCCACCATCAGCCACCTCCACCATCAGCCTCCTCCACCATCAGCCTCCCCCACCATCAGCCTCCTCCACCATCAGCCACCTCCACCATCAGCCTCCTCCACCATTAGCCTCCTCCACCATCAACCTCCCCCACCATCAACCTCCCCCACCATCAGCCACCTCCACCATCAGCCTCCTCCACCATTAGCCTCCTCCACCATCAGCCTCCCCCACCATCAGCCTCCTCCACCATCAGCCACCTCCACCATCAGCCTCCTCCACCATCAACCTCCCCCACCATCAGCCTCCTCCACCATCAGCCACCTCCACCATTAGCCTCCTCCACCATCAACCTCCCCCACCATCAGCCTCCTCCACCATCAGCCACCTCCACCATCAGCCACCTCCACCATCAGCCTCCCCCACCATCAGCCTCCTCCACCATCAGCCACCTCCACCATCAGCCTCCTCCACCATCAGCCTCCCCCACCATCAGCCTCCTCCACCATCAGCCACCTCCACCATCAGCCTCCTCCACCATCAGCCACCTCCACCATCAGCCTCCTCCACCATTAGCCTCCTCCACCATCAGCCTCCTCCACCATCAGCCACCTCCACCATCAGCCTCCTCCACCATTAGCCTCCTCCACTATCAGCCTCCTCCACTATCAGCCTCCTCCACCATCAACCACCTCCACCATCAACCAGCTCCACTATCAGCCTCCTCCACCATCAACCACCTCCACTATCAGCCTCCTCCACCATCAACCACCTCCACTATCAGCCTCCTCCACCATCAACCACCTCCACTATCAGCCTCCTCCACCATCAGCCTCCTCCACCATCAGCCTCCTCCACCATCAACCACCTCCACTATCAGCCTCCTCCACCATCAACCACCTCCACTATCAGCCTCCTCCACCATCAGCCTCCCCCACCATCAGCCTCCTCCACCATCAGCCACCTCCACCATCAGCCTCCTCCACCATCAGCCACCTCCACCATCAGCCTCCTCCACCATTAGCCTCCTCCACCATCAGCCTCCTCCACCATCAGCCACCTCCACCATCAGCCTCCTCCACCATTAGCCTCCTCCACTATCAGCCTCCTCCACTATCAGCCTCCTCCACCATCAACCACCTCCACCATCAACCAGCTCCACTATCAGCCTCCTCCACCATCAACCACCTCCACTATCAGCCTCCTCCACCATCAACCACCTCCACTATCAGCCTCCTCCACCATCAACCACCTCCACTATCAGCCTCCTCCACCATCAGCCTCCTCCACTATCAGCCTCCTCCACCATCAACCACCTCCACCATCAGCCACCTCCACCATCAGCCTCCTCCACCATTAGCCTCCTCCACTATCAGCCTCCTCCACCATCAGCCTCTTCCACCATCAGCCTCCTCCACTATCAGCCTCCTCCACCATCAGCCTCCTCCACCATCAGCCTCCTCCACCATCAGCCTCCTCCACCATCAGCCTCCTCCACCATCAGCCACCTCCACCATCAGCCACCTCCACCATCAGCCTCCTCCACTATCAGCCTCCTCCACCATCAGCCTCCTCCACTATCAGCCTCCTCCACCATCAGCCTGAGTTCTACAGTAAGGGTGACACATTTGCTTTTCTCAGGGAGGCATATAGGTCCCTGTAATATGCAGCAAATGGGAGGAATAAACACGTAAAAACCTCGCTAGATTAATTTGTTCCCACGTTTTGAGGGGATTTCAGTTTTGAATATGTCAGACAGCTGGAATATTAGGTTCTGCGTTGATACACCTCAAAACGAGTTTTTCTCTTTTATTAGGTCCTTTTGTATGGTTCAGACGGGTCTAAATAGAACCAGGTTCTACATCTATCCATCAGAAACTCACGGATTAGACGGGATGATTGGTCCAGCGAAGCCAGTTCTGGTGCCAGAGTGATGGTTCTGTTTTCTAACATGTTTCATTGTTCTTCTAAAATGTTCTAAACAGAGAACTATCTTGACCCAAAAACTGAAGCAATGGCCATGTTGGGCCTGTGTGTGGCGCTGTTTCACTGGAATACTGAGAAACTATGGTATGCTTAACATGCTGGGGGGGGGGCAGTGACATCATCACTTTCTGTTATTGGTTGTTATTGTTATTTACTGAATTTAACAATGAAATGTGATTTGGGTTCTGGAGGATTTGACTGAATTTGGGTTTGTTAGAGACCTGAGTGTCGTGAACTGATGCTACATAAAGAACATTTCACTGAATTAACAACCGCAGATCCTGACAGATGTGACTTCATGTTCAGAAGATGAACTAATCAAAATTAATGCGATGACAGAACTTAATTTTACCTAAATAATCTGTTAGCCTGTTGGTTCACGTGAGTTTTGTGTTTCTGCACAGAAGCCTATTCTGCCGGTGTATGTATCAAAGTTTATTTTTATGGCCCTTTTCAACAACCCATATGGTGCACAAAGTGCTTTACAAGCTAAAATAAAAAGAAAAAGATGCTGAGACAAAATAGTGAAAATGTATAGGGAAAAAAACTGGATAAAAAGATAAAACCACAAAACAAAAGAACACGTTAGAAGTCAAGGAACAGAATATTTCAGGAGAAATAAAGTTCACATAACACAGAAGCCTGGATTTAGATTTAACGTTTCACTTTGTGTTACGCTGCTCAGATACTTGCAGGCTAAGGAGACCTTCAGGAAGCTGCAGCATCAAAGCCACGGAGGTTTCCTGTTGCTTCAATCCCTCAGAATTAAAACCCTCAGTCTTAATTCATCAAATAGTTTTAAAGTGACTGAATCATGGTGATTTAACACGTTACAGGCGGCTGAGAAAGAAAACGCTTTGTGTGACTAGTGTCACATTTATCCAGAGTTCACTGGGGTCAGACGCTCCGGCTGAAGCCCTCAGAGACCAAAGGAGCTCTGACACCAGGAAAGGCACACAAAGCGGCGCTGAACACACAGTAACACACTATAACACACTATAACACACAATAACACACTATAACACAGTAACACAGTAACACACAATAACACAGTAACACACAGTAACACACAATAACACACAATAACACAGTAACACACAGTAACACACAATAACACACAGTAACACACTATAACACACAATAACACACAGAAACTCAGCATTGTGACTGAACACAACCAGTGGAGGCCCCGCCCACATTCCTGCAGCAGGTAGAACAGGTGAGGCTGCACTGTAAAACGTTTCTGTGAGGAACCAGCGCTCCAATCAGAGATCAGCTTAAACGGGTCAGAGTTTGGCTGCAGCACCTGTGACACAGGAGGCCAACATGGGGGTCAGGGGCCCTTCAGGGGCCCCACAGGGACCGCTGGGGCTGGTGCATGATCCACTAATTCAGTCAGTTTAGGTCCAGTCTGGTCACAGAGAACCTGAACAGTGTTCTGAGGGAGATTCGCTAGTTCTGGTGGTTCTGGTTCTGATTTAACAAGATCTGATTTCTGGCAACCTGCCGGCCCACTTTAGGTCCTGACCAGAACCTGCACACTGTGAGCCACTTTATGTTCTGTCTGGTTTTGGTTCTGAAATATCTCTGGACTCACTCTGAAAATCCAGCTGTCAGCCCGGACCGGACCAGAACCGAGAGTTCTGCAGAGCGCCACAGCCACACAGAACCTGCGTGGGTCCTCACAGAGACAGAAAAGCTGAGTTGGTTCAACCGAGAGTTTTTAGCAGTGCAGAGACACACCTGGCTCCACAGGTAGAGCCACGGGCAGCGGCTCAGGTGCTCAGACAGCCGGGACCAGACAGGTGTGAACAGGTGTGCTGCAGGTAGCTGAGAGACCCGAGGAGACGACACCAAGGTAAGAAGAGCGACGAAGTTTACCTGTTCAGGTGTTCCTGTCAGCAGAACCTTTGCTCAGTGTTAGTTACCTGGCTGTGAAAACACAGATTAAGGTTTTAGGGAAGGAAACGTTTCATACCTGGTGGGAATATTCCTGTTATCTGGTAACATGTTGGTACAGGTTAACTTTAAGTTTATGAAACAAATGGACTTGGATTGTAGTTTTGTGTAAATATTTAAAAGCTGCAGTAATGTGATGTAAAGTTCATGTGCATCATGTTCTACCTGAACAACAAATAGTCCCGTCCTTTCTTCAAGCACCATGTCTGTGAGAAACTCCAAAGTTTAAAGAGAAAAAGCCTCAATATCATCAGATTTAAACTGAACTAATGAGATTCAGCACTTCCTGCAAACATTTCAGAAGAAAATACAATAAACTTTATAAATAATAGCCAAGAATGAAGCCGTCGGCCTCGATGGCGTCGCCTTCTGCTGCCCCAGATCATCTGAGGATGATCAGGAGGAGGAATGATCGGAGTAACGTCAGCAGAGAAGCCACTAAAAGGCCAGAAGGAGCTGGAAGCTACCAGATGAAGAACATGAAGCTGACAGGAAGCAGGCAAAACACAGCAGCTTCATCAGGACTGCTCCTGACTGACCCAATCCACGTTAGACCCGCTGGTTCTGGCTGGTTCTGTCCAAATGAGCGGATCTGGCAGCCAACAGCAGCAGGAGAAGGAGACGCCGGCCCTTTAAGACTGTGTGACCGTATGTAGAACCTGCAACCCGGAGTTCTGCTGAGGTACTGAACAAAACTGGAAAACGTAACATGTACCGGTACCGGCCCAGGCCCACGGGCCCAAAAGGAGTCCGGGTTCAGCACAGCTCTGTCTTCCTCCATCCTGTCTGTGGGTTCTACTGGTTCTGAGGGGGGAAGCCCAGTTAAAGGTCCAGGGTTATGAATATAATGGTGATGAGTCCCAGCAGAAATGTTCCATTCATCTGTTTTAGGATTTTTCTCTCATATTCACCCTGAACCGTCTGTCAGGCCCAGCAGCACATGTTCTGCTACCAGAATCAGGAGCAGCAGCAGATCCAGAACCCGTTTCTGGCCCCGTGGGTCACGCTGAGAACAGCGACCCAGTCCCCATGCACACTAAGCCCTACGCACTAGGAAGTGTGCACCTGGTGGAAGTGCACTAAGGCCCGCAAAGTCTGGAGGACTGCCACGCTGCGGGTTATCAGGATCAGAAATACTTTAATAATCCCAGAGGAAAATGGTTCCAGATGGTTCCAGATGGTTCCAGATGGTTCCAGATGCTTATGTCATCAACTGGCTCCTCTGTGACTGCAGCACCAAAAATAACGCGTCCGTCTCTGTTTGCCATCTTTACCGCTAAAATGATAAGAACTGCAACCAGCGATCGTTTGGAGGGGATAAAGTGCAGGAGGGCTGGCAGAGTGCAATGAATGGAAAATAATATTAATACATACCCACAATAACTATATAATAAATGTAAATATATGTTGTGTGCCTTTCATTAATGATAGCACCATGATGTGGCTTTGTGCTTTTTTTAAAGACATTTGATCTTTTCACAACTATTTCTTTATTGTATTATTATTTATTATGTATTATTATTTTTACATCTTCATCAGCAGCTGCTGTGAGGTAAAAAATCAACATGGCAGGCAGGAAGCAGAACTGGCTGCTGGCTCAGAAACACTTTCAGATAAAACAAAGTCCATGAATAGACGTTAAAACATTACTTGGTGCTTTCAGACATTTTAAAGTGAAAATACATCAAACAAATTCAACTTAGCGGACAGAATAAAATGAAAGCGGCTGCTGGCAGCCACCGGCGTCTTTGTGTCCTGATGGGTGGCGTCTCAAGCGCTGATCCCAGAACAGGTTCCCTGTCCTCCAGTCTCTGCGTCTTTGGGCCTTTCTGAATCTGGATAACTGGTTCTGTTGGGTTCTGTTCTGGATCTGGTTCCCTGCATGTTCTGCCACATCAGCGTGAGGTTCTAGCCCTAACCTCCCTGTTCAGCTTAGGTCTCTCTGAAGACGCTTGGCCAACCATCGGCCCTTCTGCCCCACAGCAGTGAACATGTGTTGAGCCTTTAGTTAAAAACCTCGCCTTGAACTTTCTCTTCTTTCAAATTATCGGCTAATCTTTAAACTTACATTTCTGCATTAGACTTTAAAGAAGCGTGCTTTTCTTTTAGACGTGCGCCCCCCCCCCCCCCCCCCCCCCGCCTGAATGAGCTCCTCAGTCTGCAGAGCTTCTCCAGAGTCCTGCTGATGACCCGGTTGTTGGACTCAGGTGTGCTGAAGCAGAGACAAGTAGAGACGGTGCAGGACACCAGACCTGGAGGACTCTGACACCGCTGGCTGTTTGCCTTATTCTCCCTTAGTGTCACGTTTTTGGGAAGCATGGCATCTATTATCACTTCTATGCAGATGACTGCTGTGTGTATTTGATCATTAGGAAGACGGCTTTACTCCAGTCTTGATGAGATCAAAGCTTCGTTGGCTCAAAATTTCTCCAATCATAATGAAAGCAAAACTGAATTCTGGTGTTTGGACCTTTGGACCCGTTGAACAACCTGGGCGTGTTTAAAGAAGACGTTCGTTAGACAATAGCCGTGGCGTCATTATCAGAGTGGATTTTAAACCCCAGAGCAGATCAGCATTGTTTTAAAAGCAGCTCTTATCATCTCTCTTATCACAAGTGAAACAAATGTTCTCTTTTCAGAACGTGGCACAGCGTTTAGCAGGAATCTTTGCATTCCTGTTGATTTTAGAACAGATGTTAAGTTCTTATTGTTCGCTTCTCTGTGGTTGGTCCCAGACTCTGGGAAGTTCTGCCCCTTAGTGCCCAAATAGCTCCACAGTCTGAAGACCCACTTCTATTCTCTGTTAGCACTGCATGAGTTGTGTAGTCCTCCGTATATTTATACTTTTAATGATTTATTTTCTAGAAGTAGGCTGTATTTGAGTCATTGCAATGTGTTCATTGTTTTAGTTTGTGCAGCACTTTGGAACATATTGTGTTAATTGAATGTAATATAGAAATAAAAGTGGACTGATGCCTACAACCTGCTGTCTTCCTGCTGGTCCTCCTGTTGCTTCCTGTTAGATTTTCCCTCAGACTCCCCAGGTTTACCTCCACCTGCCTCCTGTCTTTGGTTCCTCCACCAGTCCTGATGGAAGTTAAACCCTCGCCGTATTTCTGCCTTCACAAACACAGAATCCATCTTGTATCGCTCCAAAAACGGGTCGGCCAATCACGTTGCAGTGTTATGGTTTAAGGCGGGGCATGAGAACAAAGCCGAACCAACACAAACATGGCAGCAGAGGACGCAGCTGCTGCTCTCACACCTGATTGGTCAGAATCCACCATTTAACCTTTGGTAGAACAGCAGGAAGTGCCTTGACCAGCTGACGTTGTTGTGGTTTCTCATGACGGTGGTGCTTACATCTGATACCGTGATTGGCTGAAACCAACCTTTGGGAGGCGGGCACTAGGCGTAGCTTCACCCAATCAGCTCAGAGAGTTCTGCTGAACGTCCCTCCTTTCTGAACGGATTCATGTGAGCAGAACCAGACGGATAACGTGCAGAACAGAGTGCTACACGTTATCCATCTGGCTGCCATCTTTCTGCTCCTTCTTTGTGTCACATACAAGGAGCTGAAAGGGTCCAACCCCCCACAAAGTTCTGACCTTCATGGTTCTTTTACATATGAGGACTTCTCTGAAGTCATGGAGGCATTTCTCAGATGTTCATGTCCATCAGCCCCATGTGACCATGAGCAGCCTATCAGCTCAGAGGGAGATCTGAGCCCGGCTCCTGCAGGAATCTGCTGCGGTCCGGTTATACTGGTTTTCCCTCAGTACATCGAGGAATGTTCTCGCATGATGGGTTCTGGTCTTTCTGTTTCACATCCAGCTGAGCTACCTGCTCAGAGACAGATAAGAGCTCCTGCTGTTAGCGTCAAACATCCAGATCCTATCCTCCCTCACTGATACAGCACAACTAAAACCTTTATCCTAACTGGGCGTTGGTCACCTCGGCCACAAAACCAGCAGAAAAGTCAACACTGCGTCAAACGAAGAGGAGAAAACAGAGACAAAAACATCGTCATTCCAGATTTGTCAGGATTTTCTGGGAAACTCGGGAGAATTTTCTCCAGATCCAACATACCGGTAAATTTCCAACCTAAGAACACCTGCTTCACGATCCCGGGGGTTTGATTAGTTTTAGGTTCCTGGGGATCGTTTGTGTTTTCTCACTCTGTAGATTTGGTTCCTGTCCTTAGTTTTCTGTTCATTATGATCTTGGTGGTTTATTCTTGTTTCTGGTACATCCTTATCTTTCTGCCAGTCCTCAGTTCAGTAAGTGCTTTTTTCTGGCTTTTCTGTTTTGTTCACCATGTTTTCCTGCATGGTTCTGCTCTCCTGTCTCCCTCAGATTAATTACCTTTACACCTTTCACCTGTGATGTTGCTCCACTTGTCTTCCCTTCTGTCTCCAGGTTTATTCAGCCAGTTCAGCCACTCTCAGTGTCAGGTCCTCAGTTATGCTCCTTCTTGTTTCTGCCTGCTTGCCTGTAACCCATTTATCTAAACCATGCTGCATTTTACCAACTACTAACCCTAACCTAATAAAACTCTCAGACAAAAACTGGTTCCTCCCAGAGTCAGAACATCCAGACCTCAGCTGGGCGGCGTTGTCTGCGGTCCAAAGCAGCTCAGACTCCATCAGAGAAACTAAACTACATGAAGGCCTGGAGCAGCAGGAGAACCAGCAGCTCAGGCCAGACTCAGAGGTCCACTGGTACCTCCAGAACAAAGGAGACACTGCTGAGGACAATGAGGTCCAGATGCTGGACAGGGAGAACAGATGTTAGGAAGAGGGAGAAAGGAGCCATCTTGGTCCAAAGAGCAAAGCCACCAGTGAACAGAGGGAGGATGGAGCTTCAGCTCCCAGAGTTTACAGCTCGGTCCTCCAACACGTTCCAGAGAGATTACATCAGCATCTCATCATGGTTCAGGAGACCAAGTCCTCCACTCACACCAAGCAGCAGCTTCTAACCACCAGGACAGTGATGGTGGGTCACTGGTTCTGACCTGGACTGGTTCTAGGAGGATGGACCTCCATGTCCTTAGAAACAGCAGCGCTCCACCTGCAGGTAGATCAGAGCCTCCAGAACTGATAAAGACTCCTGGACAGGTGTGGAAACGTCTGACAGAAAGTCCTGCTGCCTCTGGTTTGAGCCTGGTTGCTGATGTCAGAAAGGTCTATCTCTGAAACGCTGCGTCCCAAAGACCTAAGAGAGTTTGTTTAAACGCCCCGTTACTCAAGTCCTGACGACCCCAAAGAGCTTCAGGCCACCTTCAGTCATTCACCTGCTGATGATGCTCCGTTATAGCCTCAGCTGTCCTGGGCCAGACGGTAAAGTGTCTTGCTCAAGGACTGAGATGGTCAGGGGCTTCAAACTGGCAACCCAATGGGTACAGGACAGACTCCTAGCTCCTGCACCACCGTCAGCCCTAATTGTCACATGTAAAAATGCTTTTTTATATAATATATATAATATTAAAGTTGATTATTGATGTAAACTCTCGAAGAAGCAGAGGAACTGCAGGGTTCTGATCACATGGATGGATCTCCTTGGATCTTTCTCTCTGTTGTTCCTCTGCAGATGGCTCCTCCTCCATCTCCTCCTGTTCCCAAGCCTCGAGTTAGCAGCATGAAGAGCTCCCCCTGCTCCGCGGACAGGTGAGCTCACCTGTTACCTGCTGATTCATTCAGATTAACCCAGACTAACTCATAATTTGTCTTCCAGAGCGCCGCCTTATGACGACCTGCAGCAGAGTTTCTCCAGAGGACGTTACCTGAGCACAGGTAAACACTACGTCACGCTGTCGTTGGGGGTGTTGCTGCAGGCGTCGGTCTGTTAATGAGGAGGGAAACGCTGACTCAGCGCTTTTAGGCAGGATCAGATGTTTCTCAGAAGGTGCTGTCTGCTGTCTGCTATGACAGCCTGTTGGTGCTTCCAGCTGCTGAGGCACAGCTGACCAATCAGCTCGCTCCTCCCGTCTACAGCACCGTCTGGGTGTCTTTCTGTTAAACTTCATGACGCTTTTTATTCTCAGTCCTTTTGTATTTCGTGTCCCCCAGGGTTCTCTAGTTCAGCTTCTCCCCAGCGCCTCTGAGACTAAAATGCCTTAAAAAGGTGAAATAAGCCTTCCTGATGGCTCTGCTGAGAAGTTTGAATTTATGCTTTGGTCACATGTTATCTGGACTACTGTAACCAACCTGCAGCGTGTAGCCACGATGCCTCTGGCCGTCCTCCAGCTTTGACATCATGACTCAGCGTGCAGTCAGGATGTGAACAGGTGACTCCAGGTGTCATCTGATTGGTCAGTCTACCTGTCAGTCATCAGAGGTCATCAGTTCTGAAAGCATTAAGTCATGTTCAGAGCTGCATCTCTGGGTCTGACAGATTCATCTGACTGTAGATGCCAAACGTTTCCAGTAAGGCTGCAATCAGATCAGGTTCCTCCACACCTTCATCACCTTCCTGATGATGATGTCATCGTCTGACATCAGACTCACCTGGAAACACCTGGCTGGTTCAGAAAGACCAACTTTCTGTTGAAAGTCAGCGGCATCACAGCAAATACTGAGCAACACGTTCCTGAATCACAGAGAGGAACGTTCAGGACTTTTAGGATTTTAGGATCCAGACTTGGTTCATTAAAAAGATGACGAGATCAAGTCTAGAGCCATGAAACAGAACCAAAGGTGTGAAAGAACAGAACATTGATAAAAACGAGCTACACTTTGTTTTTTGTTCTGATCCAGTAACACTTAGACAAACAGAAAAGATTCTCTGAACCGGCTAAATGTAATTTCTCTAAAACAAATGAGCTTTCAGTTTGTTCAGCTTGACATAATTTACAGGATGGTCTGATGATGTTTACCAGCACCTGCTGACGGGTTTAAGCCGGACCCGTCCAACCAGTTTGCTCCGGCATTCATCCCTTAAACCAGTTTGTTCTCTGAGAATGTTCCCGCAGTCATGGACAGCTGAAGCTGCTTCGTCTGAGCTAAGGAAACACCTGCAGCCTCAGTGGATCAGAACCGCTCAGAAAGGCTGCACAACACCTCAGGCTCAGCTCCTTCTGAGGGGAAATCGGACCATAAATATGGAGCCAGAAATCCTGAAGCTATCGAAACTGAAAAGGTTCTGATTCTGAAAAAGGAGAAAGTAAATGTAATACCAGATTCAAACAGTCTGACAGAGCTGCACCATAAACCTGTGACTTTGTTCTAAAAAGTCCATCAGGATCCATCAGCTGCTGGAGGAAAATCCTGATGAATTACAGCAGTTTAATGCTGACATCTGACCCGGATCAGGTTTACTAAAATATTCAGCAGATTAAAGCCCAAACATTCACGTTCTGTGTGACTGACCCAATAAACCCAGATTGAAGCTGGAAGAACATTCAGCAGCTTCAGAACCAACCCAGTCCCCCTGAAAACGTGTAATAGCAACTTTTGTCCACAGGGGGAAACTCGTCAATAAGTTTCAGTCCTACGTTTTATTTGGCCCATCTACTGGCTTGCAACCAGGTCAAATAATTTTTCCCCAGCCAAAAAAAAGATGGAGGGTGACATTGTCACCTGGGTGAGCTTCTGATGGAGGATGTCAATACGATTCAATTTTATTTATATAGCTCCAAGACCGAGCAGAGATACAGAAAGCTCAGAAGCTCACATTGATCCAGGAGAACTTTCTATGTTAGATGGTAATAGAGGATGATCTGCCTCCCCTGATGATGTCACAGCTAACAGAACCCCAGACCAGGTGTACCTTCTATGAAGAGAAAAATGACAGAGAACAAAAAGTTAAAAGCTGAAATAACAACAAACAATGCAGATTGGAGAGCAGTAGGAGAACTCAGCAGAGTGAGAGAAATAGACCCTGATGTCCTCCAGCAGCCTAAGCCTATAGCAGCATAACTACAGAGGTAGCTCAGGGTAACATGAGCCACTTTAACTAGAAGCTTTGTCAAAAAGGAAAGTTTTAAGATTAGTCTTAAAAGTAGACGGGGTGTCTGCCTCACGGACCAAAACTGGGAGTTGGTTCCACAGGAGAGGAGCCTAAAAGCTAAAGGATCTGCCTCCCATTCTACTTTTAGAGACTCTAGGAACCACCAGCAGACCTGCAGTCTGAGAGCGAAGTGCTCAGTTAGGAACATACGGGGTAATCAGAGCTGAGATTAAAAGTAATGGCACCCACAGCACAGCTGCAGCCCTGCTCTGCCAAGACTCTCAGATTCAGACTGGCTTTTTTTAAGGCACAGTCTTTGCCTCCGTATTCCCAATAATTATTTATTACCAGAGGCCAAATTAATGCCATCCAGTTTAACTGATTGATTAATCAGCATAACAGTGGAAATTAATCCCATGCTGTCTGATAATTTTGCCGATCGGAAGCATATATATAGTAAAGAGAATTGGTCCAAGGACTGAACACTGTGGTACTCCACAGGTGACCCTAGAGTTTGAGGAAGATTTATTATTAACATGAACAAACTGGAATCTGTCCGACAGATAAGATTTAAACCAGCCTAATGCTTTCCCCTTAATCCCTACAGTATGCTCAAGTCTTTATAGGAGAATATTGTGATCAACTGTATCAAATGCAGGTATCCTCAGGCCTTTCCTCGTCTCCTTTAGCCTCCAGCATGTGGGCCTGTGTGCAGACTGCATGGCTGCAGCATCATCACAGCAGGCAGGACGCCTGCAGCTGCAAGAGGCGCTGATTCCTCACAGTGACGTGATACGTAACAGGAAACCGCTTCTGGGGCGCAGATTATTTTTGATTTCTTTTTTTTTCTAACTGCTCGTGATGCTCCCCGTGTGTTATTAAAAAAAGTGCTGCCCTGGTCGACTGCCGGTTCTCCCGTGCCAAAAACCGCTACTGCCACCAGGAACAGTTTTGATGATCAACCTGTGCCTAAACCAATCAGATGATGTAAAATGAAATAATGTTCTCCTCTCCCCCAGATACAGATGCTCCTTCATCTGCCGGGTCAACGCAGGAGAACTTCCCAACTTTAAGTGGGATCACAGACCTCATCGCTACCAACATCCCGTCTCTGGCAGGAGTCGCCACAGGCATCAGAAGCTCCACCAGCTCCGTCTCTCCAGCTACACCCTCCATAGACACCCTAACTGACACCATCTCCACAACCATTCCCAGTTTAGCTGAAGCTGCTAATGCTGTAGCTAACCCCGCCCTTTTAAGCCCCGCCCCCTCTACACCTGCTGCCACCACCTCAGGTTCTCAGAGTTTAGACAGCATCATCAGCTCCCTGAGTAACATAAATAGTTTGGCTGAGTTTGTTAGCAGTATTCCCAAACCATCAGCCCCGCCCCTTCCACCAGAGCCACGCCCACCACTGAAAACGATTGGATCTGGAGGCAATAACTCAGGTAAACCAGTCAGATGTGTCATGTTAAGGTTTTGAGCTGTGAAGAAGTTCTGGTTCTGGATTAAGTGCTCAGACTACTAGGAATATAATGAACAGAACAAAGTCCCATTGAAGTGTTCCCCATCCTGGCTCTGTTACCTTTGCAACCTGAGATACCTGGAAGACAGTTGATGGACGGGTTAAGAAGATACCTTCCCCTGATGTCTTTCCATCCATTGACCTCGTTTTTGATGAAATGGGTGCAGTACTGAAAATGGAAGGTACCTTACAGGTGTCCGTCAGTCCTGTTGTAGAACCAGCCCAGAAACAGGACCCTAAAAACAGTTCCTCCTGCTCCATCAATTTGGACCGATCTGGGTGAGTGGTGCAGCTCCACATGGTAATACCTGCCTGTCCATGTTGTTCTGAACATCTGTCCAGATATTGGAGCTCTGTCTCAGCTGGTGAAGACATCTCTGGACCCAACAGCAGGAGTCAAGTTTCCACCTGCAGCGGAAGGTACCAATAAGATCAATCTATGTTCTGGTATTTCATGACTTCCCAGTTCTTCTGGTATGAATTCTTCTGAACCTGATTTAACTGATTCAAATTCTTCTGCTCCTTGTTTTATTAATTCCTGTTTTTGCTGAACTGGGTTTTTCTGATTAGTGGTTCATTGATCTAAATTCTGCTCCAGGTTCTACTGGTCCTTTTTTACTGGTCCAAGTACTGTTGACCCGAGTTCTGCTGATCCATGTTTTAATGATCTGTGTTCTTATTCCCCTAAAATTCTTAGCTAATCTTTGTCTCTTTCTGGGTTGTGGGTTCTGGTTACAGTTCAGTCTCCATCCCCTCTATCCACCAAGAAAGAAGAAGATCCGTACGTCACAGTGTTGTCATGTTGGCCCCGCCAGGAAGACGGTGAAACAGAGTCGTCCAATGAGGAGGACACAAACGTCAGCCCCACTGCCTCTGGTTCTGATGGATCAGCGGATAAAGATCCTGGTTCTGTTACCACCAGGTATGTCTGTGATACAACGATTTCTTCTTCTTCTTCTTCTAACACTGACATGGTGTGTTCACTGTTTAACCTGTAGAGCTCCATCCAGCCAATCAGGACCTTTGAAACCGGCGCGCCCTGCCCCGCCCCCTCCGAACAAAAAGACCAAACCAGTGAAGCAGAAGATTCCCAGGTACGTGCAACAGGTGTCAGTGCGGGTCCAATCTTCTCCTCTAACTGAGCGAGGGACCTGAGATGAATCTGTTGAGTTTGAACCTCCTTCCTGGTTCATTGCTGCTCAACATTTAAAGTAAAAAGAAGACTGGTGATTGGTTGGTGGGCCTCAAGACGACATTCTTTCGTTCTCATTGGCTGAAAGCTCTCGTCCCTTCAAGATAAAAGCCTTATAACTTGTATTTTTTACAGAGCAGCACTGACAGACACTAACAGACCATGTTATAATCCCTGCTCAGAGTTTTAACAGGTTCTGTACTGCAGCATACTGATGTACAGATGATTAACATTGGTAACATATGGTCACTAACTATAAATTCTAGCTAATTCTGACCTAGTCACACCTTGAATCATGTGACCAAAACACCTCACCTGCTGCCAGGTAGGGCATCAGAACACAGTGGGACTAACTCCAAAGAGCAGCTTAAAGCCTGGATTGTAGAGTTAAACCTGAAGAATCAATATGGAAATCTGCTGTTTTAATGAAGACCACCAGATCCCTCGATCTGCTGACGTCAGCTTGTTTTGCAGGGCGGCCACTATCAGAGTCTCTAGGAAGAAGGGCGGCGGCGGCGAGTCGGCTCCGCAGAGCGCCGTGGTGCGAGCCAGCTGGCTGGATGTCTGGAAGGGCTTCAGGTAACACAACCTGAGATCTCTGAGGGCTTTGAGCTGCAGAGACAGGAAATGATCCAGGAAGTTCTGGACCCAAACGGGAGAGACGGTTTTCTAGATTAACATCATGTGACGAGGTCTGCTCTGCCCATCAGGTACAGCGTGCTGTGGGTCACCTTAGACGGCCAGCTGATGTCGCTGCGCAGGAAGCGCACCGTAAGTGGACCTGGTTCACCTGTTTGCTGTGTTTACCTGTGTCCACCTGTGTTTACCTGTGTCCACCTGTGTTTACCTGTGTCCACCTGTGTTTACCTGTGTTTACCTGTGTCCACCTGTGTTTACCTGTGTCCACCTGTGTGCTGTGTCCACCTGTTTGCTGTGTTTACCTGTGTCTGTGTTTACCTGTGTTTACCTGTGTTTACCTGTGTCTGTGTTTACCTGTGTCTGTGTTTACCTGTGTCCTGTGTTTACCTGTGTCCTGTGTTTACCTGTGTGCTGTGTTTACCTGTGGGCTGTTGTCAGGTTCAAACACCTAAAACATTCATTAAACAAACACAAGGAGGAGAGACAACAGAAGAGTTTATTTTCAAATGCTTAATACAGATCTCCAAATTCGCTCTAAGCACTCCGCCCCCTCCTCTCTTTTTATTAGGTTATCCCTGGTTCCATTGTCAAGCTAAGGGCTAGGGATAAGCAAAACAACTGTGACCTTTGAGATAAAACCAAGCAGTTCACACAGTACAGTTATCTGTAAGCAGTCCAGATGGCTGAACAGAGTTCATAAAAACACTTATTATAGTCACAACATATTTCTCTGCTTTCTGCAGGCCTTCTGCAACGACAAGAGAGAGATCAGTCACATGAAATACACTTTAATATCTAAAACCTTAAAACTTCTTAGTAGTAAAGAGTAAATATATATGATCAATGCAATGACATAGTAAATAACATAAAATATGTTGAAGAACTAAAAATAATTCAGCTGTGTTCTCCTGTGTCTGTGTTCACCTGTGTCTGTGTTCACCTGTGTCTGTGTTCACCTGTGTCTGTGTTCACCTGTGTCTGTGTTCACCTGTGTTTACCTGTGTCCACCTGTGTTTACCTGTGTCCACCTGTGTGCTGTGTTCACCTGTGTCTGTGTTCACCTGTGTTTACCTGTGTCCACCTGTGTGCTGTGTTCACCTGTGTCTGTGTTCACCTGTGTGCTGTGTTCAACTGTGTCTGTTTTCACCTGTGTCTGTGTCCACCTGTGTTTACCTGTGTCCACCTGTGTGCTGTGTTCACCTGTGTCTGTGTCCGCCTGTGTGCTGTGTTCACCTGTGTCTGTGTTCACCTGTGTCTGTGTTTACCTGTGTCTGTGTTTACCTGTGTGCTGTGTTCACCTGTGTCTGTGTTCACCTGTGTCTGTGTTCACCTGTGTCTGTGTTTACCTGTGTCTGTGTTCACCTGTGTGCTGTGTTTACCTGTGTCTGTGTCCACCTGTGTGCTGTGTTCACCTGTGTCTGTGTCCACCTGTGTGCTGTGTTCACCTGTGTCTGTGTTCACCTGTGTCTGTGTTTACCTGTGTCTGTGTTCACCTGTGTCTGTGTTTACCTGTGTCTGTGTTCACCTGTGTGCTGTGTTTACCTGTGTCTGTGTTCACCTGTGTCTGTGTTCACCTGTGTCTGTGTTCACCTGTGTTTACCTGTGTCCACCTGTGTTTACCTGTGTCCACCTGTGTGCTGTGTTCACCTGTGTCTGTGTTCACCTGTGTTTACCTGTGTCCACCTGTGTTTACCTGTGTCCACCTGTGTGCTGTGTTCACCTGTGTCTGTGTTCACCTGTGTGCTGTGTTCAACTGTGTCTGTGTTCACCTGTGTCTGTGTCCACCTGTGTTTACCTGTGTCCACCTGTGTGCTGTGTTCACCTGTGTCTGTGTCCACCTGTGTGCTGTGTTCACCTGTGTCTGTGTTCACCTGTGTCTGTGTTTACCTGTGTCTGTGTTTACCTGTGTGCTGTGTTCACCTGTGTCTGTGTTCACCTGTGTCTGTGTTCACCTGTGTGCTGTGTTCACCTGTGTCTGTGTTCACCTGTGTCTGTGTTTACCTGTGTCTGTGTTCACCTGTGTGCTGTGTTTACCTGTGTCTGTGTCCACCTGTGTGCTGTGTTCACCTGTGTCTGTGTCCACCTGTGTGCTGTGTTCACCTGTGTCTGTGTTCACCTGTGTCTATGTTTACCTGTGTCTGTGTTTACCTGTGTGCTGTGTTCACCTGTGTCTGTGTCCACCTGTGTTTACCTGTGTCAACCTGTGTGCTGTGTTCACCTGTGTCTGTGTTTACCTGTGTCCTGTGTTTACCTGTGTCCTGTGTTTACCTGTGTGCTGTGTTTACCTGTGGGCTGTTGTCAGGTTCAAACACCTAAAACATTCATTAAACAAACACAAGGAGGAGAGACAACAGAAGAGTTTATTTTCAAATGCTTAATACAGATCTCCAAATTCGCTCTAAGCACTCCGCCCCCTCCTCTCTTTTTATTAGGTTATCCCTGGTTCCATTGTCAAGCTAAGGGCTAGGGATAAGCAAAACAACTGTGACCTTTGAGATAAAGCCAAGCAGTTCACACAGTACAGTTATCTGTAAGCAGTCCAGATGGCTGAACAGAGTTCATAAAAACACTTATTATAGTCACAACATATTTCTCTGCTTTCTGCAGGCCTTCTGCAACGACAAGAGAGAGATCAGTCACATGAAATACACTTTAATATCTAAAACCTTAAAACTTCTTAGTAGTAAAGAGTAAATATATATGATCAATGCAATGACATAGTAAATAACATAAAATATGTAGAAGAACTAAAAATAATTCAGCTGTGTTCTCCTGTGTCTGTGTTCACCTGTGTCTGTGTTCACCTGTGTCTGTGTTCACCTGTGTCTGTGTTCACCTGTGTCTGTGTTCACCTGTGTCTGTGTTCACCTGTGTTTACCTGTGTCCACCTGTGTTTACCTGTGTCCACCTGTGTGCTGTGTTCACCTGTGTCTGTGTTCACCTGTGTTTACCTGTGTCCACCTGTGTTTACCTGTGTCCACCTGTGTGCTGTGTTCACCTGTGTCTGTGTTCACCTGTGTGCTGTGTTCAACTGTGTCTGTGTTCACCTGTGTCTGTGTCCACCTGTGTTTACCTGTGTCCACCTGTGTGCTGTGTTCACCTGTGTCTGTGTCCACCTGTGTGCTGTGTTCACCTGTGTCTGTGTTCACCTGTGTCTGTGTTTACCTGTGTCTGTGTTTACCTGTGTGCTGTGTTCACCTGTGTCTGTGTTCACCTGTGTCTGTGTTCACCTGTGTGCTGTGTTCACCTGTGTCTGTGTTCACCTGTGTCTGTGTTTACCTGTGTCTGTGTTCACCTGTGTGCTGTGTTTACCTGTGTCTGTGTCCACCTGTGTGCTGTGTTCACCTGTGTCTGTGTCCACCTGTGTGCTGTGTTCACCTGTGTCTGTGTTCACCTGTGTCTGTGTTTACCTGTGTCTGTGTTTACCTGTGTGCTGTGTTCACCTGTGTCTGTGTCCACCTGTGTTTACCTGTGTCCACCTGTGTGCTGTGTTCACCTGTGTCTGTGTTCACCTGTGTTTACCTGTGTCCACCTGTGTTTACCTGTGTCCACCTGTGTCTGTGTTCACCTGTGTCTGTGTTCACCTGTGTCTGTGTTCACCTGTGTCTGTGTTTACCTGTGTCTGTGTTCACCTGTGTGCTGTGTTTACCTGTATCTGTGTTCACCTGTGTCTGTGTTCACCTGTATCTGTGTTCACCTGTGTCTGTGTTCACCTGTATCTGTGTTCACCTGTGTGCTGTGTTTACCTGTGTGCTGTGTTTACCTGTGTCTGTGTTTACCTCTGTCTGTGTTCACCTGTGTGCTGTGTTTACCTGTGTCTGTGTTTACCTGTGTCTGTGTTCACCTGTGTGCTGTGTTTACCTGTGTCTGTGTTCACCTGTGTCTGTGTTTACCTGTGTCTGTGTTCACCTGTGTGCTGTGTTTACCTGTGTCTGTGTTCACCTGTGTCTGTGTCCACCTGTGTGCTGTGTTTACCTGTGTCTGTGTTCACCTGTGTGCTGTGTTCACCTGTGTCTGTGTTCACCTGTGTCTGTGTTTACCAGTGTGTCTGCCAGCTGAGTGAAGCCGGTTTTTGTTTTTTTGATCAGGACCGGTTCAGCGAGCTGTTGTTTCACGTTTCCAGTATCACCAACGTGAAGCCTCAGGACAAAGGACGCTTCTCCGTCTACTTCAGGAAAAAACATTATGAGTTCATGGCTCCTAGTAAAGGTAAGAACATTTTTCCTGGACGGTTTCCTGTCGCCTTTCTGGGAAATCTGAGACATGATCTAAGAAGGGTCCCTCAGAGACTCAGTTCACATCAGCATGGATATTTGGGATTTTCTGACCCACAGGTTCCTTCCTTCCATACAAATCTAGAGAGAAATGTGTAAAACTGTATTCCACAGTAGATGTTTTTAAAAGCTCTGTCCTGGATCAGTTTGTCTACTTCGGTTCAGAGTGTAGCCTGTGTTTACTTCCTGGTTCCTGAGCCAATCGTGTGAGAGTTCTCTGGGTTCCCAAAACAGAGCGCAGCGTTTGGTATTTTATGTTGGCAAAAGTCCAGCAGCCTGCAGACATGAAGGCCAGTAAGAGAAGCGGACCAGAAACAGAGCAGAATACAACAGCATAGACCCGTCCTGAGGAAGTAAAAATTCACAACAGCAACACACCGTTTAAAAACGACAGATTAGATAGTTGTGACTGGCAAGCTGTTGTCAGCATTACTTATAGCTCCTTTAAGTCTCTAAGAACAAAACAAATTCTCAACGCACCTGTATTTATTTTGCAAATGGGACTTTTCCTGCAGGGATGCACAGCAGGAGACTTGCTCTAATTTCCTGCTTTCCTTACCTCTGTTGTCTGGGTGATCCTCCCCCAAAGCGAGATAACAGTTTTATTGAGGCTGTCCTTCCAGCTTAGCCACCATCTTGGATGTATGGTGTGTTACAAATGGCAGAGATGTGGTTATGAGGCAGGACACTGTCACACATTAAAAAATATGTTTTCATGCTGAAATACATTGTTTTCTGCTCTTAAACAGACAGACATGTGGTACGGCATATTATTAAATATGTAAATAAATATGTGCTTTCATGCTGAAATACTGTTTTATGCTCTTAAAAAAGAGGCATGTGGTATTACATAATAATAAATGTATAAATCAATACAAATAATTTGGATTGTTCATTTAAATTTATTTCACTCTCTCACATTTACAAGCCTGAACCTACACACCAACAATAATTTCTTCACATATGTCATGTGATGTGCTTGCACACAGTTTTTTAAAGACCTGGAAAACTGTTCTTTAAAATTTCCAGGTCATTTCAGTGCGTTACACCCTGCTTGTGACTAGGGCTGGAGATTAAGACCCCTGAAAAAGGATTGTTATGCACAGCTTCTTGCATGTGATGGTACTCTGTAACTCCTGGGTACTTAAAAGTGGCAACGCGACTCAGCCTTAATCTGTGAAATATAACAAATTAATAAGCATAAAGTTATGGTCCATAAATTGGGTTTCTCCATTGTTCTCACCAAGTAAAAACTCATCTCTAGAACCAACATCAGCCCAAAATGGTGATCTGCACCATGTGATCGACTTTCAGTAGTTATCGCCGGTTATTGCAACCGTAAGCGGCAGAAAATACGCAATGGATGCGCTCCAGGACCTGATGAGGCGTCTACGCACAATGTCACAATATCTATGGTTAGAAACAAAGAAACAAACAAATAAACAGAGGGAATCAGGAGGAACCAGGGGGAATTGTGCCATTTTAAGTTCTAACTCCGCTCCACTCTCTGCAACCGGAGCTTTTCAGAAGGCACTAACTGACAGGTTGGGAATTTAACGTCCCTAAACTGCCCCATGGACGAGCTCATCCATGTTGTTCTGGTACATAAAGTGTCTGTAAATCATGGCTCTCATCTGCAGCATGGAGCCAATATGCAAACGTAATCAGAGCTCTGACTGCACTCGTTGCTGTAATCCTGCTCGACTCAGGGCTCTGCTATAGTAACATAATAAAGAAATAAGTTAGACAGTGGTGCAGGAGTTAGGGAGTTTATCCTGCAATTGGCGGGTTGCCGGTTCAATCACCCGCTCTGGCCGTCTCAGTTGTTGTGTCCTTGGGCAAGACACTTGCAAGGCTGATGAGGCCTCTGATCTCAGGATGCTTTGTACTGTACTTTGCACTGATACAAGCTGACTCATTTTAAAGATTTAAAGTCCTCCACAGAGTGTGTTTGGGAACAGATTTCCTCATCAATGTATTGGATGCATCTTCACCAACAATCACCATGATTAAGCTATAATCAGCTCAATGCAGCAGCCAGACGGTGCCGTTTGGACCTGGTAAACTCTGTAGAACTGATCAGACTATCAGGAAGCTGCTGTCATTTACTACAAACATCCCTCGCGGTGTCTCTGAATGGCTGACAGCACCGATGCTATGGTTATTTGGACGTTGGGTGGGTGCCCTCCTGGTATTTATACTGATTAGCAGACATATTTAGGGTTCAGGGACAGGGTGGCCCTATAAACATGTGCAGAAGCGTCTATTTCCGTGCAAACTGGGATTTATCAAGTCACCGCCTGTGGTGACCCATCTGCGCACGGTTTAGTACATGAAAGCTGAGCCCTCCTTCATACATGAGGCCCTGGTCTCAGGATGCTTTGTACTTTGCACTGATTGGAGCTGAGCAAGTTCCTGGCTGAGATGAAAAGCAGTCAGTGAAAACAACATCTACTGTTCTTGTCTAGCTTAGCTTTAGTCGTACCATACATCAACTACATTTGAATTTTGATGTTTATGTTAATGTCACCACCTGCTAGTGCATCACATGGCTTACAGATGATGCACAGCCCCTTACGGGCCCTAAGTCCAGCAGCTCCACCTTCAGTCCTGTCTCTCGCAGTAGAGGTGGATCGATCCTCGTAAGAATAACATCGATACCAACGCTAGTGTTGTGCTATTACACACTGTTTAAAGTTATTTAATGTGTAATACATAACTCTGTCTATTAGGTATTGTCTGGTGAATATCAGCTCTACTGCTGAAAGCAGGACAATAGTTGAAAGGGATGATTCAAGCACTGGCGATCTTTTAACAGCAAACTCTGCACACACAGAATAAGGAGTGACAACTTCTCTTCAAGTTCAAGAATTTATTAACAGAAATAAAATGAACAGAGAACATCACTATAGAATGCTGTTTATCTGAATTAACAATATATTTCAATCAACAAATCATCTCTACTAGGCTGGTGAAGCTTAACTAAAACTACTAAGTAAAAGATAAAAGAAGTTAAGGAACTATGTACACACCAAAGAAACAAAAGACAAAATAAAGTGGTTGATCAGCATCATCATCAGAATAATTCAGTGAATCCTGGTTCACTGCAGATATAAGTCAAAGAACCAACGTTCATCTTAAAGAACATGGAACATGGATGTTAAATTTGCTTAACTAATTTTGTTTGTGTTTCAACCCACTCACAATGCAAATCCTGAGTTAAACAAACATTAATTGATAAAATAACATTTTAAAGAATGATTTGCTCAGTAAAAATCAGTAACCTTTAGAACACTTGATTTTACTAATGCGATTATTTCTCTGGAAAGCTACGGGTCGCTGTAGCGATCGGTCGCTAAAATTAGTTAATCCTAAAGTTATACAAAAACACCATTAAATCGACGTTAATGTTCCTTATTAATGTGGTAGTAACGCTCATAGCACTATCGAACAATGATGGAGCGAAACAAAACAAACCTTATGTTTGAAACGAACCGTATTCGTGTATCCGGGAAGAACGGAAGTTATCCGGAAGCTAATAGCATTAGGCCAGGGGACATTCTGCGCTAATTTTAAAAAGCTTCGGCTTTATTCTGGTCATAATGAGCGGACCAGAAAACACAAACATTAATATCCCATCAATGTATAAAACCCTTGTGGAAATAAAGTTTGTTATAACCGTAAAAACACACTCAAATTAAATCAGCAACGCTTGGATTCAATATGCTAACGGGAGCTATGTCTGTTAGCTCCACGTGTTTCAAAAACACTGTGAAAACGCATTAAGTAACCTTCTAAATAAACCATTTAACTTTCCCTGTTTATTTCTCTGCCAAACCTGTCTGTGCCTCTGTGTCAGTTCGCTTCACTTTGGGCATTCAGTTGGAGGCAGTTGAAGCAGGCAGGGTGAAGCTGATTGTTTCAGCAACGGGCAATGGCTAGCATGCGGCTAGCATGCGGCTCTGAGGCTATGGGCTATCTGAAAGGTGGCGGCTCTGGGTCGTTGTCGGGTCTCGTGTGTGTGAAATTCAGCCCTGAAGCAGGTGACTTCAGATCAGCCCATCTTCTCAGCTTGGCCTGATGAGGAAAGGAGAGCAGAGAGAAGTCACAAGGGGAGTCAGAAGTCTGTTAAACATTCAGAGACACACTATTCAATCAGTGGGGGTTCTAGACCAAATTTAGCAGGGGGGCCAGGGTGGGGCCAGTGTTTTTTCACAGGGGCACAGAACAAAAGATTGGGGGGGAAACTTAACAGGTCAACATTTCATCGTTTAATATATTAAGCCAAAGAGCCAATTGTGGCTTTGGAACTGCAGGTTGCAGACCCCTGATCTTTTCTCAATACAGCGGGAGCTTAACGTGAAACAGCTTAATTTTTAATTATTGTTTTTTTTTATTATTATTTTGTTATTTTATTATTGTGTAAAATCATAAATGAAAAAGAAATACAACTGATCCAAATGACCAGTCAGTCACGGTATCTTTGTCAGCATTTATCATCCTAAGAAATTTAATATCATGTTTTTAGTACAAGGGCCAGGAACAGTTCTACAGGGGCACAGGCCCCTGTTGGCCCCTGTCTAGAACCGCCCCTGTATTCAATTCAATTCAATTTTATTTATATAGCGATTCATGAAACATGTCATCTCAAGGCACTTTACAAAGTCAAATTCAATCATATTATACAGATTGGGTCAGATTATACAGATTGGTAGAAAATGTCCTATATAAGGAAACCAGTTGATTGCATCAAAGTCCCGACAAGCAGCATTCACTCCTGGAGAAGTGTAGAGCCACAGGGAGAGTCGTCTGCATTGTACATGGCTTTGCAGCAATCCCTCATACTGAGCATGCATGAAGCAACAGTGGAAAGAAAAACCACCCATTAACGGGAAGGAAAACCTCCAGCAGAACCAGAACCAGGCTCAGTATGAACGGTCATCTGCCTCGACCCACTGGGGTTACAGAAGACAGAGCAGAGACACAACAAGACAGACAAAAAGCACAGAAGCACACATTGATCTAGTAATCTGTTCTACATTAGATGGTAATAGTGGTGATCTGTCTTCCCTGGATGATGTCACAGTTAACAGAACGTCAGACCAGGTGTACCTACTATTAAGAAAAAAGAGAGAGAGCAAAAAGTTAAAAGATTAAATAACAACAAACAATGCAAAGCTGGAGAACAGTAGAACTCAGCAGAGTGAGAGAAATAGACCCTGATGTCCTCCAGCAGCCTAAGCCTATAGCAGCATAACTATAGAGGTAGCTCAGTGTAACATGAGCCACTCTAACTATAAGCTTTGTCACAAAGGAAAGTTTTAAGATTAGTCTTAAAAGTAGACGGGGTGTCTGCCTCACGGACCAAAACTGGGAGTTGGTTCCACAGGAGAGGAGCCTGATAGCTAAAGGTTCTGCCTCCCATTCTACTTTTAGAGACTCTAGGAACCACCAGCAGACCTGCAGTCTGAGAGCGAAGTGCTCTGTTAGGAACATACGGGGTAATCAGAGCTCTGATATATGATGGAGCTTGATTATTAAGGGCTTTATACGTTAGAAGAAGAATTTTAAATTCTATTCTTGATTTAACAGGAAGCCAATGAAGGGAAGCTAAAATTGGAGAAATATGATCCCTCTTGTTGATTTTCATCAGAACTCTTGCTGCAGCATTTTGGATCAGCTGAAGACTTTGAACTGCATTTTGTGGACTTCCTGATAGTAAAGAATTACAATAGTCCAGCCTTGAAGTAACAAATGCATGGACTAGTTTTTCAGCATCACTCCTGGACAGAATGTTTCTAATTTTGGCGATATTCCTGAGGTGAAAAAAGGAAACTCTGGAAACCTGTTTAATATGGGATTTAAATGACATGTCTTGGTCAAAAATAACACCAAGGTTTTTTACTTTATTACCAGAGGCCAAGTTAATGCCATCCAGATTAAGTGATTGATTAAGAAGTTTATTTTTTGAGGACTCTGGTCCAAAGATTAGAACTTCTGTCTTGTCAGAATTTAAGTGCAGGAAATTTAAAGTCATCCAGCTTTTGATGTCATCAAGACATGACTGCAGTCGAAGTAACTGATTGGATTCATCAGGATTTATGGATAGATATAGCTGAGTGTCATCAGCATAACAGTGGAAATTAATCCCATGCTGTCTGATAATTTTGCCGATCGGAAGCATATATATAGTAAAGAGAATTGGTCCAAGGACTGAACCCTGTGGTACTCCACAGGTGACCCTAGAGTTTGAGGAAGATTTATTATTAACATGAACAAACTGGAATCTGTCCGACAGATAAGATTTAAACCAGCCTAATGCTTTCCCCTTAATCCCTACAGTATGTTCAAGTCTTTGTAGGAGAATATTGTGATCAACTGTATCAAATGCAGCACTAAGATCTAACAGGACAAGTACAGACACAAGTCCATTATCTGAGGCCATGAGAATATCATTAGTGACCTTCACCAGAGCCGTTTCAGTGCTATGATGAGCTCTGAAGCCTGACTGAAACTCCTCAAGTAGGTAATTACTTTGTAAATGTTCACAAAGTTGATTAGCAACTACTTTCTCAAGAATTTTAGATAATAAAAGAAGATTACATATACAGGACTGTCTCATAAAATTAGAATATTGTGAAAAGGTATACTAGTAGGCTATTCAACTAATCACTTGAATCGTCTAATTAACTCGAAACACCTGCAAGGGTTTCCTGAGCCTTGAAAAACACTCAGCTTGGTTCAGTAAACTAAATCACAAGTATGGGGAAGACTGCTGATCTGACTGCTGTCCAGAAGACCATCATTGACACCCTCCATCAGGAGGGTAAGACACAAAAAGAAATTTCTCAAAGAGCAGGCTGTTCACAGAGTGCAGTTTCAAAGCACATTCACAAAAAGTGTGTTGGAAGGGGGAAATGTGGCAGGAAACGCTGCACAACCAAGATCTGGCACCTGCCCACAGTGCCAAAACCACCAGTAACTGGTGTACTGACCATGGCATTACTGTCCTTGATTGGCCTGCCAATTCCCCTGACCTGAACCCCATGGAGAATTTGTGGGGTATTGTGAAGAAGAAGCTGAAAGACACCAGACCCAACAATGCAAATGAGCTAAAGGCCGCTATTGAAGCATCCTGGGCATCCATAACACCTCAGCAATGCCACAGGCTGATTGCCTCCATGCCACGCCGCATTGATGCAGTAATCTGTGCAAAAGGATTCCCAACCAAGTACTGAGTGCATTAATGGACATTTTCAAATGTTTGATTTTGTTTTGCTGTTATAATTTTTTTTACTTGGTCTGAGGAAATATTCTAATATTTTGAGATTGGATTTTTGAGTTTTCTTCAGCTGTACGCCATAATCAGCGATATTAAAACAATAAAAGGCTTGCGATATTTCAGTTGATTTGTGATGAATCCAGAATGTATGACATTTCATGTTTTTTAATTGCATTACAGAAAATAAAGAACTTTATCACAATATTCTAATTTTCTGAGACAGTCCTGTAGGTCTGTAATTTACTAGCTCATCTTGATCAAGAGAAGGTTTCTTAAGTAAAGGTTTAATAACAGCTACTTTAAAAGCCTGTGGTACATATCCATTTACTAAGGATAGATTAATCATGTCTAAAATAGGACCACTGATCAAAGGGAATACCTCCTTAAACAACTTGGTTGGGATTGGGTCTAACATACAGGTAGAAGGTTTAGATGAAGCTAAGATTTTAGATAGCTCAGAAAGCTCTACTGCTTCTAAACAGTTCAAACACAGCGCAGGTTCTAAGGATTCCTCCAACGCTGCCTCACTTACTGAGGACGAGGTAATCATGTTTGGGAGGATGCCAATTATTTTATTTTTAATGGCAACAATTTTATTTATGAAGAATCCCATAAAATCATTACTACTAAGAGCTAAGGGAATGGATGGATCAACAGAGCTGCAGCTCTGAGTAAGTTTGGCAACTGTACTAAAGAGAAATCTAGGATTATTTTTATTCTCTTCAATTAATGATGAAAAATATGCTGCTCTAACTCTGCGAAGGGTCTTGTTATACAACAATAGACTGTCCCTCCAGATTAAGTAGGATTCCTCTTGGTGTGTAGAGCGCCATTTTCTCTCCAATTTCCTAACATTGTGCTTCAAGGAACACAGCTCTGAATTAAACCAGGGAGTCAGCTTCCTGTGAATTATCACCTTCTTTTTCAAGGGAGCTACATTGTCTAATGCAGAACGCAATGAGGAAGTCACACCGTTAACAAAGACATTTATTTGTGAATGTGAAGAAACAACATTGCTGCTATCTGCAGGGTATTTCTGCAATACTGGGGATATTAAAAGGGTTGGTACATTAATAACAGAGAAAATCATTTCCAGTTAGGACTTCTGCATGCGGTCAATAATCCAGATCCTCTTGATTGTGACTACACTGCTACAGAGCAGTAGATCAGAAGGTAAACACATGAATCCTTCGGGTTTTGACCTGTGGTAAAATCTCATTATCTGCTCCGTCCTTTCTTCTTTCTGTCCCTCAGAGGTTCAGGAAGGCTGGGTCACTTCTCTGCAGGCCACTCGTGGCCTACAAAGCCCCACCCCACCTGAGCTCCACGGAAATATCACCATCAAAGATACTCGGAGCCGCGCCTATGCTGCTCTCTGGGGTCATGACCTTTGGATTTACCCCAACAAAGACAGCTTCCAGTTGGGAATCGCCTCCTTCTCCATCCCTCTAAATGTGGCCACAGTGAAAGCTGTGAAAGGAAGGCACTCTTTATTCCTCATCACTCCATACAAGACCTTCAAGTACACACCTGTCACCTGTTTGTCACGCCTTCCTCTCCCTTCGGTGGAGCTCTGTTTCTAACCTTGTTTCTGTTTCATAGCCTGTCCTTTGAGTCGTCAAAGGACCAGTCCCTCTGGTTTGAAAGCCTGACCGCCACTATCCAGAGTGCTGTCTCCTGCAGCCAGGTGGCGCTGCGTCTGTGGGAGAACCCCTACAACAAAGTGTGCGGTGACTGCGGGGCAGCCAATCCTGAGTGGGCTTCAGTCAACCTGCTGCTGGTCATCTGTCACAGCTGTGCAGGTAGGAACCGAACCTCATGAGTTCTGGAGCCACTGAGGTTTGGCTGCTGCAGGTGCTGATGGATACTGATGTCCACCAGTGTTTTTCTGTTCTCAGCTCAGCATCGTGTTCTTGACAGAAACCTGTCAAAGGTCCGCAGTCTGAGGATGGATAACACGACCTGGACCGAACCATTAATACAGGTGAGAGGCACCTTGGAGCCAACAGCATCAACATGTGGGGAACGCTGATTTACCCATTTCATTTCTCTCACTGTAACAGAAGTTTATCTAAGATGACTAAAGACCTTCTCTCACATCGTGTGGTAGATGTACCAGAGCTGAATTTGAAAAACAGATCAAAACCAAAGATTTTAATGGCTAGAAAGCAAACATCCACCTGAAAAACTATGTTTTAAACATTAGACTGTCAGACTGACCAATGGTCCTGAAATCGCAGGGTGAAGACCTCCTGTCTGGTTTTATGGAACAATCAGGACTCTGAAATAAAATAGAGATAAAACATTAGAGATTTAGAGCTAAAATGATTTTAAAGTCAGTCGTTAAATTTCATCAGGACCCTGGGAACCTCTTAAAATGGAGAAACTGGATTTCCTTAGTGTTCTTGTCAGTAATCTGGCTGCAGTGTTTTGGATCAATAGGAAGGCTTCCCTTTGGTTGTAATGGATTTCCACCTTTGATAAGCAAAGACGATGAGAAGAGTCAAACAAAGCAGAGATCTTCATTCAGTAGTAAATCCTTTAGATGCAACATCTACACAGTCCTCAACCCGGCTGAAGCCTGTGGAGATGAGAGGAGGTAACTGAACCCACCAGACACCAGAGCCTTCCTAATCTTCAACCCTTTATCCTCTCAGCTATTTGTTAAGTACGGCAACCGGCTGGCCAATCAGGTGTGGGCTCCAGCTGTGCCGGCAGCAGAACAGCTGCGTCCGGAGTCGACGGAGGCGGAGCGCTCGACGTTTATTCAGAACAAATACGGCAGGGGGCGCTACAGACGGATCCATTCGCTGACGTCTAGCCGCTCCATGATGAACCAGGTGGGGTCAGAGGTTACGAGTAATTATACAGGGGTTGACTCAGGGATGATGATGATGGTCATGATAATGATGATGATGATGATGATGATGATGATGACGACGATGATGATGTTTCAGAGGCTATGTCAGGTGGTTGTCAGTGACGACGTGGAGGAAACAATGTCCCTGATCTGCTCAGGAGCCAAGGTTTCGCTCCCTCTCTTGTCTCTGTTAGTCACATCCACATGCCCGCCCACCCAGTCCTCACCTGAGCCATCTTACCTGTGTGCAGGTGTCCTCGTCTGACCCACACAGACACTCCCCTATCCTGCTGGCTGAAAAAGCCAATCAGGCTCTGCAGATTGAGCTGCTGCGGCACAACGAGTACACAGGTAAACCACACCTGAAGGTAAGCGCACACTCAAAGAGAGGAACGTGTTCTGAAGGTTTCTAACATCCATGTTCTTCTTCAGAGGTCCCTCCTCACCAGCCTCTGTCAGCCAATACAAAGCTGGACTCCAACCTTTCAGGTAAGGCACTAAGTGGAGCCAAACACTTGAAAAGACTTTGGCAATCATTTCAACGACTGGTTTAAGTTTAATTTACAAGAAAACTTTATGTTGTGATCTGAATATAGTTAAACTAAGGATATTTAAGATCAGTGGGTGCAGGGAATTTTTAAGAAAGCTAAACTTAGAACTTAGATTCAGATTAAGGATGAGTTTCAAATTAAATTATTTATGAATAGAAGACAAAGGTCCCCGTGTGTCCAGATAAGAACTGGTACTCTTCCTCTGGCGGCTGAAGAGAGCAGATTCAAACCCTGAAGATCAACATTTGTGTTTTGTGAACTCAATGTGGAGAAGGTTAAATTTGATTTTAGATTTTGTTGTTCTTTGTGTTAGGATTTGAGACATTTTATTTAAGAAGATGCGACAGTTGTCTGAAGCAGATATGTTAAGGTCGCCACTTAATGAAGAGACTTTAGTTCTAGAAAAAATCCTCGAAAACACTTGGAAACAAAAAGAGAATTTTATATTCAATTCAATTTTATTTTTATAGCTCCATTTCACAACATTTCATCTCAAATCTCTTTCCAAAGTCAGATTCCATCAGATCCTCCAGGTTGGTCAGAAAGTTTCCTCTCTAAGGAAACCCAGCAGGTTGCATCAAGTCTCTCCAAGCAGCATTCACTCCTCCTGAAAGAGCGTAGAGCCACAGTGGACAGTCGTCTGCATTGTTGATGGCTTTGCAGCAATCCCTCATACTGAGCATGCATGAAGCGACAGTGGAGAGGAAAACTCCCCTTTAACAGGGAGGAGAACCTCCAGCAGAACCAGAACCAGGCTCAGTGTGAACGCTCATCTGCCTCGACCCACTGGGGCTTAGAGAAGACAGAGCAGAGACACAGAAAGCTCAGAAGCTCACATTGATCCAGGAGTACTTTCTATGTTAGATGGTAATAGAGGATGATCTGCCTCCCCTGATGATGTCACAGCTAACAGAACGCCAGACCAGGTGTACCTTCTATGAAGAGAAAATGACAGAGAACAAAAAGTTAAAAGCTGAAATAACAAACAATGCAGACTAGAGAACTTTAGATTTTTGCTAAGAATTTTAGATAAGAAAGGAAGATTAGATATAGGTCTGTAATTCATTAAGTCATCTTGATAAAGGGTTTCTCAAAGCCCCAGTGGGTAAGATTTTCACACTCGTCCACCATCTAGTGGTGAGGTAAATGAATTACAAACGACCTTGCTGTTAAGTGTGTACTGACTACTACGGGAGGTGCAGAGTACCATAAATGTGAAAATGTTAGACTTAGACAAACTATGTCATTTTGTATGCACAGAGTGCAAATCTGCATTGCACAGAGTGCATACAAAATGAAATTACGTTGCATACAGCTTATGACAAAGTAATGAGATTGCAATTGAAATAAAATAACATTACAATATAGAGTGCAGCAGTAATAAGAATGTACAATGCATGAGAAAAGCATTTTTTTATTTTAAAAAGTGTGCAGAAGAATATTCAACCATGTTTATAGTGCAAAGATAATGGTGCAAAATTATCTTGGTGCATTAACTTAAAAAGTTAAAAAATATAATGGTACAAAAATGCAGTAAACGTTCAGTTGTGTACTTTTAAATTTAAATTGATCATAAAAGTTCAGCAATGTTGGCAGTGCAACATGTTGATTGGGAATGGCCATAAAGTTCAGCAATGTCAGCATGATCTATGGTTGTCTTTGCTTGTTTATACTTCTCCACCAACAGCACATCTTCATATAGGAGACAGAAAGGTGAAAACGTGTAAGGCTGACAGTGTTTCCCCTTGCAGCAACTATCAGAAATAGTGACGCAACCGTCACCTATGTAATTATAAATTACTCATTCTAAGCTATGAGAACGCTTTTGATTTTAATTTGAGGTTATAAATTCAATTCAATTCAGTTTTATTTATATAGCGCCAATTCATGAAACATGTCATCTCGAGGCACTTTACAAAGTCAAAATCAATCAGATTATACAGATTGGTCAAAAGTTTCCTATATAAGGAAACCAGTTGATTGCTTCAAAGTCCCGACAAGCAGCATTCACTCCTGGAGAAGCGTAGAGCTACAGGGAGAGTCGTCTGCATTGTACATGGCTTTGCAGCAATCCCTCATACTGAGCTAGCATGAAGCGACAGTAGAAAGAAAAACCACCCATTAACGGGAAGGAAAAACCTCCAGCAGAACCAGAACCAGGCTCAGTATGAACGGTCATCTGCCTCGACCCACTGGGGGTTACAGACTTTGCTAGAATATGTCTTTATAAAACCAATACTTGATTTTGGTAATTAAAAGCCAAAAAGGTTTAATAACAGCTACTTTAAAAGCCTGTGGTGCATATCCGTTCACAAAAGACAGATTCATCATGTCTACAATGGGGGTATTGAATGTAATGAAGATTTTTGCGCAGCCTATAGACCTGTCCTAACTTGTTTAAAAGGAAGCATAAGAGGTCATCTTTGAGGTGGACACCTGATTACTTCAGAGCAGGAAGTTCCTCTTTCTATCCATCAGAGGAAACCTCCAACAATCTCACACCACTTGTCACACAGACTGTTGTGTCGGCCAGATGTTTTGGAACTGGTGCTAATGTTTATTCCAGGGGTTCTGAATGGACCTTCACGGTGTTGCTCAGCTGGATGCCACCAAAAAGATCCAATCCACTTTATTTATATAGCACGGTTTAAACAAACAGTGCTAAAAATAAAAATAAGTAAAAATAAGTAAAAGCGCTGCCCGCTCAGAATACGAATATGCATGTATAAAATCAACGCTCTACGTGGTGTCAAAAGCCAAAGAAAAGATCTACGTGTGTGTCTCCCTCTTATTGTAACAGAACTTATTCAGATCAGATTCTGTGTCCACCACCAAACTGTCTCCAGCCTGTATCATACCTGATGTGTGTCTCTGATCTGTTGTGTTACCTGAACAGGTGAAGAGGATGAGGAGCTCCATGGTAAACTGGAGGAAGATCGCTTTTTCTTCTCATTAGAAAATGATTCTGCAGCATGTGACGTCCTCGACCTGCGAGAAGTTCTGTCTGTTTTCCTCACAGACGGGTAAATCTGGACTGTTGTGACTCCAATGTTTAGTGTAGAAAACCGGCAGATTAGACTGAACAACATGAACAAACAATATTTAATTACAGAAAACTAGTTTATCTGAACCATCTACGGGAGAAACGTCCCATCCATCAGCTCGGTTCTTCCAGGTTTAGTGATCAGTAACCAGATTAGAAGTGTTTTAACTTTCAGTAAGCCTAAGTAATGGAATAAACTCCTCATCGTTTAATGATAACAATAATAATCCATCCTTCCATCCATTATCCAATAATAATATTAATAATTACTATTATTATCCTTATTATTATTAATATTATCATTATATGTTTTATTTGTATAACGCTTTTCCGAAAAATCAAGTGAAATTACAAAAAGCACAGTTAAGTACATCAAACAACATAAAAGAAGGAGAAAAAAATACTTAACATATACTTAAATACACAGAATTGGAGAGCATAGAACCAGGACATTAATCACAATAAAAACTGCTCTCAAAGGGTTAGTTTTGAGATGTGATTTGAATGTGGATTGGCCTGTAGGGTCACACGTGTGTTTGGGAAGCTCCAGACGGAGCTGTGGACCGGTGCTTGGTTCTGAGCGGTGGAGACAGGAGGTCAGCATCAGAGGAGCGAAGGCTGCAGGAAGGAGGCTGAGGGTGGAGCAGGTGGGAGGTGGAGCAGGCTGAGGGTGGAGCAGGCTGAGGGTGGAGCAGGTGGGAGGTGGAGCAGGCTGAGGGTGGAGCAGGTGGGAGGTGGAGCAGGCTGACGGTGGAGCAGGTGGGAGGTGGAGCAGGCTGACGGTGGAGCAGGTGAGAGGTGGAGCAGGCTGAGGGTGGAGCAGGTGGGAGGTGGAGCAGGCTGACGGTGGAGCAGGTGGGAGGTGGAGCAGGCTGAGGGTGGAGCAGGTGGGAGGTGGAGCAGGCTGACGGTGGAGCAGGTGAGAGGTGGAGCAGGCTGAGGGTGGAGCAGGTGGGAGGTGGAGCAGGTGGGAGGTGGAGCAGGCTGACGGTGGAGCAGGTGGGAGGTGGAGCAGGCTGACGGTGGAGCAGGTGGGAGGTGGAGCAGGCTGAGGGTGGAGCAGGTGGGAGGTGGAGCAGGCTGAGGGTGGAGCAGGTGGGAGGTGGCATGGGGCTCGGTTATAGGGGCTATGTGGGTGAGAAGCCGGACTTTGAAATGGATGCATTGAGGGACAGGAGTGGGTGAGCAGGCGAGCAGCAGAGTTTTGTATGTACTGAAGTCTATCGAGGATTTTGGGTGATGAACCATAAAGAATGCTTTTCCAGTAATCAAGTCTGGAGGAAATGAAGCATAGACGAGAGTTTCAGCAGCAGAGAAGGGAAGTGTCGAGCAATATTTTCTTGATTAAAAAAAGGCAATTCCTGTGATGTGGTTGATGTGGCCTTCAAAGGAGAGATTGCTGTGAAAGATGACTGGAAGGTTCTGGATGTGACTGGAAGGAAACAAAGTGGTATTGTGGTATTGTCCCCTGATTTGTGACCAAAGTTGATGATGTCTGACTGGTCGCAGTTGAGTTTAAGGACATTTGAGTCCATGCATGATTTAATCTCAGTGAGGCAACTGGTCAAGGTGGAGCGAGTTCCAGTTGTGATGGATTTGGTGGATATGCAGCGTTGGACATCATCAGCGTAGCAGTGAAAGTGAAGACCATGGCTTTATGTGAGGGGTAGCGTGTAGACGATGAAGAGTACAGAGCCAATCACCAAACCCTGGGGGACGCCTTGTGAGAGAAGCGCAGTGGAGGAGGTGCAGTTATTGATGCTGATGACCTGCTGCCTGTTTGTGAGATATGACTGTAACCAGGAGAGGGTGGTGCTGGTGATGTTGAGGGAGAGAAGAACGGTGGGGTTGATGGTGTCAAAGGCTGCAGTGAGGTCTAAGGGTAGGAGGATGCTGAGATGAAGCCAGACTGAAATGGTTCATACAAGTCATTGGAAGTGAGGTGAGTTGTGAGTTGATTGGCAACAGTGTTCCAATATTTTAGTAGAAATGGAAAGTTGCTCATATTGTCTGGGTTTAGTCTAGGCTGTTTGAGGATGGGGGTCACAGCGGCCAGTTTGAGAGTTTGATGAACAGAACCAGAGCAAACTGTCTCTGGCTGAAAGGCATTGCACTTATTTACTGTGAAGGAGTTGGAAATGTTATCACTGGGTTTATGGAGTTTATTTACTGGAGAAAAGAGCCTTGGGGTTAGAGGACCCAGAGGGTATGAAGTTTAATTAGTAGGTTGACCGAGCTGAGTTCATTGAAGAAGGTAGTCGTGTAGGCTTGGTGATGGACAGCTAATCTAGTTTTCTTGTAGAGTCTTTCCAGCTGTCGATTTCATTTGGTGGAGTTCAGTGGTGTACCAGGGAGCAGAACGCCTGAAAGTGACTGCTTTGGTTTTGATGGGAGCCAGCTGATGAAGACATGAGGAGAGTGAGTGGTTATAATAAATCACAAGGTCAGAGGACCTATCAGATGACAGAGGTGGGGAGAGGACGTTTTGTCCTTGAGGATGTTGATGTCCATAATAATTGCCAGATGGTCTGAGATGTTAAGGCCGAGGCTTGAGACCTGATGTGATGAGAGGCCGGGGGAGCAGACAAGGTCCAGGGTGTGAGCACAAGAGTGGGCTGGGGAGTTGATATGTCGTGTGAAATTGAGGCGATGTAGAAGATCCTGCAGGTTTGCAGTTCATGTAGTCGATGTGGAAGTTAAAATGACCTAAGAGGAGGACTGAAGGTGAGACGGCACATCGTTGGGTCAGCCGGAGAAATCAGAGAGAAATGAGAGTTTTATCTTAGGGGGTCGATAAATGACTGCGATGACTAGAGGGGGACCAGACAGCTTAAAAGCAATGGGTTCAAATGAAAGAACGACAGGTATGGAGATTGTCTTAATGTCCTTTCTATGTACATCTGCAACAACACCCCCCCCCCCCCATGCACTTCTTGACGAGCTTTCTCAATGTGTGTGAGGCTGGGGCTATGGTCTGATTTAATGAAAAATAATCCAGGAGTTTGTGCCATGTTTCAGGGAGACGGAGGAGATCATGATTACTTTCTGTTATAAATTCATTAAGAATGAGGCCTTTATTGTCGAGAGATTGAGAACTGAACAGAGCCAGTTTCATATGGCGATGCTTTGTGATGGGCTCTGAGGACCAGGGAAGTAGACGGAGATTACAGCTGAACTGTAAATACAAGCCTCCATCAGGGGCTGAAAGAAAGCTTTTACTTGTCACAGACAGAGAAAAGCAGCAGAAGAAGAAATGATCCCTCAGTATGTTGACATCCTCTCATTCATGACTTTGTGTTTTCAGGCCGGATCATCAGTTTGAGCTGGTGACACTGACTGACCAACTGAGCTGTAATGCTGACAACAGAGAATCTCTGCAGAGTCATCTGGTTCATATTCTGAAGGTACAACACCCACATCTGCAGCTTCACCAACATAATCTGATCTCAGCCTCCCAGGCATCATTCGTTTCCTTACATTGACCACACCCCTGCTTTTTAGGTCATTCTACCAGGGGGTGTGACCTATGCTGAGGTGGGCGGAGCCTCCGCTGTCAGCAAGGTGTGTACGGTGGATGTGGGCGGGGCTTCCAGTCAGTATGACGCCTGGTTATTACTGTGGGAGGATGGCGTTAGCGTCCACCCCGTACAGAGGGACATGCATCCGGCTCTGAGTTTGGATCTGAGCATGCTCAGTTCACAAGGTAACCAAGCAGCTTCTGAATTTATGGTTTAAAGCTCAGCAAAAGTTATTCACACCCCTTTTAATTTGCCAATGTTTTCTATTCTTTTTCTATACTGGATACACTTCAACACCCCCCATTGACCCATCCCTCATCATGTTAGACACTTTTCCACCAGCTTGGTTTGACCGCTCTCTTCTCAACCCGCTTATGAGCGTTACAGAGCGGTTTCCTTCAGGGCCAGCCTGGGTTTTCTGGCCCTGTTCACAAGTAGAGGTCTATTAGAGTGGAGTAGATCGTTTTTTGGATGTGAACACTCTACTGTTCGCTGATTGGCCAAGGGTCGAGTAGAAACAAGACATTTTTTGTGAGGAAGTTTTGTTTTTGCAGACTGTTTGATTCTAGAAGTTGTTCACGGCTGCTGATCGAACCACCGTGTGGGAAGCTCTCTGAATTCCCTCGCTGCTCTCCGCAGAAGGAGCGGGGAATACGCAACCTAAAAAAATTATTTCACTGTGGTCAACAGTCTGGTTTTACTCTTAAAAATCGTGCTGGTCCTTCTCACCATGGCTGAAACAAAAACCTCCTCATGAAGCCGTAAATATGAGCTCTGTGAGGCGAACGTTGGAGCAGATCTGAACACCACTGCTTTAACATGCTAACACCACTGCTATAACATGCTAACACCACTGCTTTAACATGCTAACACCACTGCAATAACATGCTAACGTAACTGCTATAACATGCTAACACCACTGCTATAACATGCTAACACCACTGCTATAACATGCTAACACCACTGCTTTAACATGCTAACACCACTGCTATAACATGCTAACACCACTGCTATAACATGCTAACACCACTGCTATAACATGCTAACACCACTGCTTTAACATGCTAACACCACTGCTATAACATGCTAACACCACTGCTATAACATGCTAACGTCACTGCTTTAACATGCTAACGTAACTGCTATAACATGCTAACACCACTGCTATAACATGCTAACACCACTGCTTTAACATGCTAACACCACTGCTATAACATGCTAACACCACTGCTATAACATGCTAACACCACTGCTATAACATGCTAACACCACTGCTTTAACATGCTAACACCACTGCAATAACATGCTAACACCACTGCTATAACATGCTAACACCACTGCTATAACCTGCTAACGTCACTGCTTTAACATGCTAACGTAACTGCTATAACATGCTAACGTAACTGCTATAACATGCTAACACCACTGCTTTAACATGCTAACACCACTGCTATAACATGCTAACACCACTGCTATAACATGCTAACACCACTGCTATAACATGCTAACACCACTGCTTTAACATGCTAACACCACTGCTATAACATGCTAACACCACTGCTATAACATGCTAACGTCACTGCTATAACATGCTAACACCACTGCTTTAACATGCTAACACCACTGCTATAACATGCTAACACCACTGCTATAACATGCTAACACCACTGCTATAACATGCTAACACCACTGCTTTAACATGCTAACACCACTGCTATAACATGCTAACACCACTGCTATAACATGCTAACGTCACTGCTATAACATGCTAACGTCACTGCTTTAACATGCTAACGTAACTGCTATAACATGCTAACACCACTGCTATAACATGCTAACACCACTGCTATAACATGCTAACACCACTGCTTTAACATGCTAACACCACTGCTATAACATGCTAACACCACTGCTTTAACATGCTAACACCACTGCTATAACATGCTAACACCACTGCTATAACATGCTAACGTCACTGCTTTAACATGCTAACGTAACTGCTATAACATGCTAACACCACTGCTATAACATGCTAACACCACTGCTATAACATGCTAACACCACTGCTATAACATGCTAACGTCACTGCTTTAACAAGCTAACGTCACTGCTTTAACATGCTAACACCACTGCTTTAACATGCTAACACCACTGCTATAACATGCTAACACCACTGCTATAACATGCTAACACCACTGCTATAACATGCTAACATCACTGCTTTAACATGCTAACCTCACACAGTTCAGCTTCAGAGCAGCACAACACTGACGGCTGGAGGGTATTGCCCCCCCCCCCTAACCCTTCCAGGCATTTCTAGGTTGGTTAAAGAACAACCCGTTCCAAGTGAAGCCAAGCGGGTGGAGTAGGGCTGGTGGAAAAGATGCTATTTCACATGTTTTGGACTAGAGAGAAGCAAATGTGTTATAATGAACAGAAAGTCCCTGTTTAGATTTGTGGGACCCAACAGGAGGTGGAAGTTTTGTGAAGGAATATCTTGAGTGTTTGAATTAATTTCCTCCTTCAGAGACAAGTTTACATGAAGACATCATCACCTTGGTCACTCCAGAAAGGTGAGTCTCTCGCACACCTTCACCTCCAGCACAGATTCCCCAAATTATTCAGGCTGCCAGCACATTTAGATTTGAAGTTATTTCCATTCAACCAAGAGCTTTGTTTCTGAAGAGGCGGGCAATGATAAATCTACAAAGGAAAGAGAGGAGCAATCTAAAACAAAACCTACTGTTTTAATTCACATTTTATCAACAAATGGCACGTCACTTTTATCCCTTTCTCAATAATCAGTGGAAAAATCTTCCTTGGCATCACATCATCAAGCCTGAGCAGATTTCTTTGCTGTTCCTCTGAGATTAAGATGATTTATCTCTGGTGACGAGCTCCAAGTCTCAGAGGTTGGAAGGCGTCTGCTCCATCAGCCGCTTCACCAGAGACCCTCAGACTGAAAGTAGCTCTTAGTGACGTCAATACAGAAAAAATCTGAGAATTGCCTGAATTCTCAGATTTCTCTTAGAGTTTTACCTCAGTGAGATAAAAGTTATTCTCAAAGCATCTTAGGCCTTCAGAGAGCTGCTAAAGTGGGAAATGTTAGGAGAGACTTTTAGCGAGCCTCAGAGTGAAGGAAGGTGGTGGAAACAGAGAGAGCTGATTGGCTCCACCTAAACAGTGGAGGAAATGAGCCCAGAGACTTCTATAACAATCAGATTATTATTAATATGTTGATAAACTTTATCATCCCCATAAAGGGAAGTTAAGTAGTTTCAGCGGCCCGACTGGTTAAAGGCGCGACTCTAGTAACGTCATTTATTGAGGATAAATAAATAGGAAAAACATTGAATAATCATGAATAAAAAGTGGAGAAATGTACAAAGAAGGTATGTAAAAGATGTGAGAAAGTATTTTTGTATCGCATGTGAACATCTTGTTCAACTTGAAACAGTACTTTAAACCTTAATCTGGGGTATGAATAATTTGGGTTTAGCTGTCGCTTGTAGAACCCATTTTAGAGGATAATTGAATACGATGTGTAACATCTGGATATTTTACTGTGAGGTGGGAATTGCCTTATTTTAAGCCCCAACAGGTGAAATCTCTTTTCTCTCATCAGGACTGTAACTTTACGTTTTGAGCATCAACCCAGCTGTGAGACCTGGTTCAAACACCTGCAGAAAGCCCTGGCCAATCAGGATTCAGCTTCTGAGCGACCTGCAGGAGGGAATCGGGGCCCAGCTACTCTGAGCCAATACGAACAGATTGATTCAGGGATTAAAGGCTGTGTTTCCCCGGCCATCGAGCGCTGCATCTCCCACATCACGACCTACGGTGAGTCTGTGCAGTTAGGCTGATAGCGGACAGGTGAGGCAGGGATTCTGCTTCCTGTTGCAATGAACCGTCAACAGGAGCCAACACCTGTGCCTGATTGCAGAGCAGAGAGCTGCCGAGCCAGAAGTCGGCTTTTAGTTCAGCAGCTTCCTCGTTCTAGATTCCTACAGAACGTTCTGGTCCAGCTAGCTGAACCTGAAGCAGTGAATTCATTGGTCCCCAGCCTTGGTCCTCAGGGCCACATGTCTATCCCACCTTTTCACCAAGTCTTCAGGTACTGCAGAAGCTTGTTAATCGCCCATTCATTCTGCAGAGGTCTGCTGTGTCCCCTGGGGGCCAGGTTAGGGGAACCCTGGTGTAGATGATGTTGAATTTAACGGTTCTGAAACCAAACCGTCTGAAACTAAACCTCCTAAGCTGGATCAAATGTGGCTCCTATTACTGAATGTGTGCAGAATCAGTGCCGGCTGATTCCTGCAGGAAAAGAACTCCTCTGCTGGACCAAACTGGCACCGTCTTACTATCCGAACAGTGTGAGGCATGAAAACCTCAGTGGGTGCATCATATCTTTCTGCTGCAGGTCTGAGGGTGGAGGGCTTGTACCGCCGCTGCGGCCTCGCTTCCAAAGTCAAAGAGCTGGTGAAGGCCCTGAAGACGTCACCAAACTCCGCCCCTCTGGAGGCAGATGAGCAGAGCGTGTTGGATGTCGGCTCCGCCCTCAAACAGTTCATCCGTGACCACCAGAGTCTGATCCCTGACGGAGAACGGCAGCAGTGGCTGCAGGCCGCAGGTACTCACAACTCCACACACCTGATTATACCTGATTATACCTGATTATACCTGATTATACCTGATTATACATGCAATAAGATCATCTACGCTGATCTTATTGCATATTTAGGGACATGAAGGAAACTTTCCATTATAGTTCTGATTACAGAATAATCACACAAATGAGGGAAATTTTCACAGGGCAAAGTATTAAGAAGTGTGAAACAATCTTAAATATGATAAAATAAAATAGTCAGTCATGTGCATGGGAAAAGAAAAACATGTTGGGCACCATCCAACCAACCATTACGTCTTAAGAATATAGATAAGGCTGACAGGAAAACCTTTTTCCATGATCCAGCCCGTCCACAGTCCTTTGCTCATAGTCTAATAAGAATTCATAATTTAACTTCTTTCAAGCATTTTCAGTCAGATATTCTACTTTTATCTTAGCTTAGAAGTTTGCAGTGTGATCATTACATGCAAGTAATCTAAATGTTTAAATGTGTATTCAGGAGTATTTCTCATCATGTATTAAAGTCTAACTCTTGGACTGAAAGCAAATCCTGAAAACCGTTGAATAACTTCCAGAACAAGGTAAACTTTGAATATCCATGTATCAAAAGTGTTCAAATTAAGTTTAAATATGAAATATTGCCCATTTTTTACACCGATTATGGTATTCCGCGTTTGAGTGCTGCCTCCGTTTACGATCGGCCATTTCTGACGTGTGACGTCAGTTCAAGAACACCGAGAATGCGCGCAGCGAACTTTCATAGAAACACACAGGCGTTTACGTTGTACAACCGGTACGGCGAACAAGGAAATATATGCATGTTTTCCAGTATCTTCTTTCATACACCAAATCTGCTGATCCACGTCTACTTTGAGCAAGCGCTTTTAAAACAAATCGCAGAACTAATTACAAGATAAAATGCCTTCTAGGTGTGTAGTTGGTGGCTGTAGCGCAGACCGCGGTGAAGTTGGCTTGGCATTGGACATTCAAGCTCCGCGGAGTCAGCGGGATCGAGCTCACGGTTGATCCGGTTGAAGGACTCCGATTTCGGCCAGCGTCTCTCAGCTGCTCCCTTCTCCCATACGCGGTGGGACCGTCAACAAACCTGATTTGATTTTTGTTTCTCAAGAGTGCTCCGCTGACTCCACGGAGGTTGAATGTCAATGTCAAACCAACTTCACCGCGGTCTAGTGCGGGACAGAAAGTAGCGCTACATACTTGGCCGGTGGATCAAAAGGTCCGAAAGAAATGGGATAAATTCGTAAAAGAAACGCGAAAGGACTGGATTGCCGGCAGTGACAAAAATGTTTTATGCAATTCACACTTCACGAGCGAGGATTGTGAGGGCTACTTACAATGGAGCATGGGCTCTATGTCTTAGGCAGCGTTAGATATAGTCTCCTCAGGTTCACCTTGTTCAAAGGTTTCTTCATAGATATATTCGGTATCGGAGTCGCCGATGCTTGAGGGGGAGTTTGAAGATGTATCAGACATTTTTTTTATTTTATTTTTTGTACGTATAGTACGAGTTATTAATAAAATTTAACAAATCGGTAGCGAAAGTCGTAGTATTAGCAGGCTGATGCACGGTACTAGTTCTGTTTGTGACGTCACATTCCGGAACTGCCCGAATGCAGAATGTTCGGGCTTTTTCGCTTATACAGCAAGTTTCATCGAAATTACTTCCAAACGGTGCACATAATTCACATATAATATACATTTCTTTACTCTGGTGACTATTTGAATGCATATACGTTAAAATACATTCAGTCCAAGAGTTAGACTTTAACCTTTGCTGAACTTAATATAAATATGTTAAAGCCGTGTTTTAAAGACCAAAATAATAAATCAAAGTTTTAAAGATTCACTAATTTTAAGATTTTAGAAATGTTTTATTGTAAACATAAGCATTGATTATTATTAGCATGATTATTATTATTATTATTATTATCATTATTGTTATTAGCATAAATATTATTGTTATTATTATTATTGGCATTATTAATATTATTATTTATTATTATTATTATTAATATTCCAGTGTCATAACCCTGTCTAACAGTCCTTCTTTCTCCCAGTGATTTCAGATGAAAGTAAGCGGTTTAAAGAGTACAGACGGTTACTATGCCAAATACCTGCTGACAACAGAGCGACACTCAACGTGCTGTTTGGACATTTTTACATGTAACTGACCATGACCCTAACACACAGTCATATAACACGCTTTACTATCTGATGTGCAGCTGTCAGCACCACCTGTTCATTAGCTCCTCCCACTCTGTCTCAGGGTCCAAGTGTTCTCTCAGGTCAACAAGATGTCAGCCCATAACCTGGCCGTGGTTCTGGCGCCGTCAGTCTTCCAGGCTATGGGCCAGGATGTGATCACACTCACCAGAGAATTCATCATCCACCACACGCTACTCTTTCTGGTGAGTGATGATGACACCACCTAAAACACACCTGTAATACACCTGCAACATGACTGGGAAAGAGGCAGGAGCATAACTGACAGGTGAAGCATCACAAGAAACAGTTTTATTCTAGTGTAAATCTGAATGCAGCAGCAATTATCATAAATCAATCAATCAATTTTATTGTCAACTAAAATTTGCATTGCAATCGAAAATTCAGTTCCAGTACAACCGTCCATCACATACACTTAACAAACATTTTGGGGGAAGGATTGACTGAGGCCTTGCGTTGCCAAGGAACGCAGCCAGTCGGCCGCTGCTATTTCAGCGCAGCCGTTTAGGTGCGTTCCTCCAAACTGCCTCAGACCCCGCCTTACACGGACTCCACAGGCGCTGCCCTTGAAATCTGTTGAAGAAAGATTTTACATGGGGGAAGTGGAGGGAGATAAAAAAGACAGATGCTTCACAATTTATGTTTCCACATATAATGTGAATCATCCGCCAAAAAACCTCATTTGCATGAGAAGCACAAATAATTACGACACACATATATGCAGAAAGGTAAACACCTGAGGCCGATTGCGTGTACGTAAGTTCATCAGTTTTATGGGTATCAGTTATGTGAGTGTGTTTGGATGAAAGTATTTATATTTCCGTGATCCCTCTCCAGAGGCCATTGTCCTTGATGTTATCAGCCAGCCCACAGTTCAGAAAGCATCCACAGGTGTCCGCAGGGAAGGGGCGTAGCCGGGGGGGGGGGGGGGTTCTGAGCAATCTCCGCCATAACAATCCAGGAGTAGAGATAGGGAGGAATCCAAATATGTTATTTGTTATGAGACAGCTGCACTGCCTTTCCTGTCAGCTTTAAAGTCTTTTGCTGGCTCCAAATGGTAAATCCAATTGGGCTTTTTCGCGCTTCACCTCCAGATTTTATCCCATCTCCCCTTGACTTCAACCACCAAAGCCAGTCTGCGTTCCAGCACAGTCAGCTTTCAGCTCTGCTCCATTCACCTTCCAGAACTGTCCGTTAACAGCCATAGAGAGCGCGTTGTTTGCAGCCGGCAGCCTGATCAAGGCCAAATGGCTCCGACATCCGCTGTATTTGCTGATACTTCAAAAATCCACAAAAACCAATAAGTAGAGATCCCAGTATCCTTAATCCAAAAGTGAGAGTTTCAGACGTCCAGGAATGACAAGGTCGAAAGACACACCGTTTTCCGCCAGGAATTTAGGGTGTATCTCACAAAATAAGTCAAATCAGGACCGGACAGGTCCCCTTCCGTTGCCTACCCGTCGAAAAAAATTTATCAATAGTATTGAGACCAGTTCATTGTTATTGTTTTGATTCGGGTTTTTCGCGCATGCGCGCCGGACTGGTTGGCAAAAGACGAACACAATGGCGGACGCAAACAGAGAAACTGACGAGTTCTCCACGTATTTTTCTTCTTTAGATAACGTATCACAAGATCGTTTTAAGACTAAGTTGATGGTTGATGGTATCAGGTTGCCAGATCCACACAGCAAAAGCCTGAAGGGACGGAGCGAGTCTGTGAAATGCTACCAAGCGTTCAGTACCGCGACATATACAGCTACCTTATAAACACGCAGGCCAGTACAGACGAGAGAGCATGGAAGCATGAAACCACTGGACGGCTACAATTATTTTATATCTGGACATAGGCTCCAGCAACGCCCGCGACACCATGAGGGATTAAGCGGGTCAGAACATGGATGGATGGATGGATGTTCAGACATGTGTAACATACGAACGCGGAGTCGGACAGGAAGACCCGCCCGGTAGGTTAAAAAAAAACATAGTTCACTACGGATTATTTTGGTGTTTTTGTCTTGTTAAAATGGGTGGGGGTGTCGGCGACATTGCAGCGTAAACACAGACGTACTAGCGCCCGTGAACGGGGGCGTAATGCAGCTGCTGCTGCTGCAGCGCATCGACTCCGCTTCTCCTGGCCCCGTCTAGCGATCACCACCTCCCCTCCGCCGCTATTCAAATAGAACAATGACTAGAGCAGAATTAAGTTGTATTTACCGGAGATGAAGTGTAGACAGCATATTCTGTCGTAGTATGATGGCTCCCCCAGTCCATTGGGAGTGTCTGCCTGCGCTCTTTTCATTGAAATGATCAATTTCTTTCTTCCTCCTTCGGTAAACGACAGAAACGTACATCCAACGATTTGGAATGCCTCTGTGTGCAACCGGGAGCACAACAAGTGGTAGGCATTGTTTAGATTCCAAAAATAAACTAACTAAAAATACGCTCTAAATCACCCGTTTTGTCATGTAGTAGACGGGAACAGTGCTGTTTTTGCCAACCACCGTGACCCGGACGTAGCGCTGACGTCACGCGTCGGTCGTCCGGTAAGCAAATTCCTAGGGGAAACACTGCATTGGAATGGTTTCTCTCTCTCTCTGTGTGTATATTCATACTTTCACTGTGTTAGTCATTGTTTGTACTGCCGTTTTTTCAACTTTTGTATTCGTTGCGTTCGCCTGTCTGCTAAGCTCAAAACAACCGCGCCTGGCTTGACGGAGAAACCAGGAGAACAGCTGAGCATATTTACGACAGTGCACTTTTACTTTCGCCCTCTGGGGGGGGGGTCCCGCTGGAAAATCAACCCCGGTTGCATAGTATACCTTTAACCGGCTTTTTACAAAACATACAGCTTGATTCCATTTACGGCACTAAAATAGAGCCAAACGGCGCTTCTTTCCCTCTTCATGCTTTACCGCTGCTGTGGTTTCTCTCTCTCCGAGTCTGACCACTGCCCAGCAGCAGCGCGGTTGTTTGTGTGTTGAGTTTGTGTGAGAGCTCAGTGGGCGGGCCAGGCTGAGCCTGCGTGCTGATTGGCTGGCGCTGCTGAGCCATGTACCAGAGGGGAGGGGGAGCAGCAACGCGCTGACTGACACTGATTTTAATGGACAGTCAGTGTCAATTTTGGGCCCCCCCTCTGTCCTGGGCCCAGGACAACTGACCCGTTTGTCCCCCCCTGTCGGCGGGCGTGCATTCAGTCACTGGTTACTGCCCGTTAACCACACTTAGCTCCCAGTTGACCTATTAGTAGGGCAGCCAACTGTCCGTGTTTGAGGAAAATTTGTCCCATTTGACAGCAGCCTGCAATTCGTATTTACAAACACTAGATGGCAGTACTCGCTTTGTCCACCATGTCACAGCACAGTGAGACAAGTACATCCCGCTGCAGCCTGCGGGAAGGCGGGGCTTGACATCAAGCCCCGCCTTCCCGCAGGCGGCAGTGAGAGGCCCTGGATGTCAGGATGATGGAAACCTGAACTCTGATCTAATTCAGGTGAAATAATTACAGGTGTGTTCAGTAAACCTGTGCTCTGACTGGCAGCTGAGGCCTCTTCAGAACAGGTAAAGTAGCTCTGAGGGTGAGCTCACTGATGGTTCTGATCTGGTTTGTTTGCAGACTCCAGACAAGAAGGTGGAAGAAAAAGCAGTGGACGATGAAGAGCAGATCACCATCCTCTGAGGACGTTGTTTTCTGGGTTTTTACCTTTTAATGTCTGGATTTTTTACTGATCATCAGAGTCTTTTTTACGTATTTAAACCAAATGTTTGACCCCATCATAATCTGATAACAGTTGATTTCCCCGTTTTCTGGGTCTCGGTTCTGGTCTGATCAAATAATTACACTGAATGAATCAATAAAGGGCATCTTGGTGACATCCTGCATTCACCCCCTGCTGGATGGTTCTGTGTCTTTACCGATATGTTAAAAATGAGTGTGATAGAAAGTTTGACCAACAGAACAGCTGATTTGGTTCTGCTGGGTTCTACAGTGGAACCAAAGAACCACTGACCCTGCAGTAAACCGATGCCAGGAACAGTTGGACTCTACAGTCCCAGCTGCCACAACCAGACTTCAGATCTGCGTTCCAGCTGTTTCAGAGGACAACCAGAACCTTTTCCTCACTGCCAGGGTCCAGGCTGGTCAGCCTCCATGGTTCATCACAGTCCCAGAAGTTCTTGTTATTGAGACCTCCTTCAACAGAGCAGGCTGGAGCCAGAAGACTGCAGAACCAGAACCAGAACCAGACATGGAGAAGCAGCATTTAGTTCCTATGCTCCACTGATCTGGAACAAACTCCCAGAAAACTGTAAAAGTTCTTTTAAAAAAAGATTAAAAACACATTTGTTTAGGATTGCCTTTGACTAGTTAATCTGTTTTACTGAATCATGATTAGTTTAAGTTTGACGTCCAACTGTTTCTAATATTTGCTTTTAGTTAGCATTTTCCCATGTTTTATTTTGTTTCATTTTTTCTACATTTTATCCCAACTTATTTTCATTCTGTTTTTAGTTTCCTATATTTTAATCATGTCAAGCACTTTGCATTGTCTTGGTACTGAAATGTGCTATACAAATAAATTAGGCTTGCCTTCAGGTCTCATGGTTCAGCTATCCAGGAGGATGCTGTTGGACTAACCTGAGACAATAAGTCTGGCTTTTCCTCATTGATCAAGTTTAAATGGATCAGAACAAAGGACACTTGTTTGCTTTATTAAATTACAAGGACTGATCTTTTGTAAATAACTAACTGCATCCAGCTGTGGTTCTCCCAGGTTCTTTACCCTTAAAAAAGTGTTTTTATTGTAGACTTATTTTAGTAATAAAAAGAATCTTGAAACAGAAACTACTTTTAAACAAGCCAGAGAAATGTTACAGCTTCAGTACTGGACTCTCATACATAATGTGGGACGGATAAAATCAGAAAATGGGTAATACGTAAGCATCATATAGAACCAAGTGTGTACAGGGGGTGTACCGTATGCCATCAGTGGTCCATGCATGACATTGGAGGAGAATATCTCACCATCTTCTGGAAATGACCAGGCTGAATTTCTCCATAATCAGTCCATTTTGTTAAATCTATGTCTGACTCCTTAGTGTCCATGATCTGTTGTCGCCACGTTAACTGCTTTCTGCAGCTATAATCTCATAATCCTTAACAGACTCTCTGACAATGTGTCCAAATGGCACAGCACAACAAAAGCAGTTCCAATAAAAGGTCAGCAAAACCGCCTCACCTTTCAGAGGAAGATGTCTAGTGAAGAAGTAACTGCTGTTAGCAAGAGAACATCTTGATCTGCTGGCTGCTCTCCGCCATGTTGCTCCAACACTGCTCTGCTCTGACGGTGGTATTTTATTTATTTATTTTTTTGACGGTATTTTATTTATTTATTTTTCTGACGGTATTTTATTTATTTATTTTTCTGACGGTATTTTATTAATTTATTTTTCTGACGGTGGTATATTTTTAATTTATTTATTTTTCTGACGGTATTTTATTTATTTATTTTTCTGACGGTATTTTATTAATTTCTTTTTCTGACGGTATTTTATTTATTTTTCTGACGGTATTTTATTTATTTATTTTTCTGACGGTATTTTATTTATTTATTTTTCTGACGGTGGTATTTTATTTATTTTTCTGACGGTATTTTATTTATTTATTTTTCTGACGGTATTTTATTAATTTATTTTTCTGACGGTATTTTATTTATTTATTTTTCTGACGGTATTTTATTTATTTATTTTTCTGACGGTGGTATTTTATTTATTTTTCTGACGGTATTTTATTAATTTATTTTTCTGACGGTATTTTATTTATTTATTTTTCTGACGGTATTTTATTTATTTATTTTTCTGACGGTGGTATTTTAGGGCCGGGATGGGCTAAGGCCTGAGTGGCAGCTCTTCACATACACGTACATTTACGCCCCGGCCCAGCTAGGTAAACAAGAGACTGGAGAACAACACTGAGAGCTGCAGTGTTACGTCATACCATAGTCCATCTGAAATTTGACCTTTAGTTCTTCACATCATTTTTTTAGTTCTTTCTATCTAAAATGTTGAAATATTAGGCCCGTTTACACTACACCTAAAAAACCGAGCCATGCCGAGACCAGTCCGAGCTTGGTCCAGTTACCAGGCCGAGCCTCGTTTCTGACGACCGTTTACACACAACGCTATCTCGGTTCCTTGGTTGCCCCTCGCCCCCTAGTGGCGATCTGCGGTACTACCGCTCTCTGGGATTGAAGGCGGAAGCAGCGAAACACACACAGCTGCGCCCGTAACATTCAGGAAGTTATGCTTAATATTGTGATATTTCGGTGTTTGCGGAGAGTCAGGGGAAGAAGGCAACCATTGGTTAATTTACTTGAGAAAGTTGGCTTTTTGGGAAGTGGATGAGAGAAACGAACGTCTAATAAGGATTTACAGATGCAGGAAACAATGACAGACGCTGAGGTTCATTACGCTGCTAAGCAGAATCATCACTGGAAACCGTGTGGCACGGTAAGGAAGCTAGTATTATTATGAATGTCTGAAATTTGTCTGAATGGAGTGTGAATCGGGACGTGCAGCCAGACACGCCGGAAAACCCGCTGACAGTCAGCTGACTGTAAGGAGATGACGCGGTCTGCTCATGCGCTCTTCGTTCTCAGAAACCGGGATAAAATAGAACCAGGCCGAGACCTACCCAAGAGCTGGTCTGCAGTTAGCGCGGTCCGGTTATGTTTAGCGCGGTCTGGTTCAGTCTGCTGACCGTTTACACACAAGAGTTATCTCGGTTACCGAGCTCGGACTGGTCTCGGCTCGGTTAAAAAAGTGTAGTGTAAACGGGCCTATTGCTCCTTTAACTGCCACTCCAGTCTCCTCAGTCTCTTCTCCAGGCTCCTTTCTGGTCTCGGTCATCATCATCATCGGTTGGGTTGTACAACTCAGGCCGACCGCAGACCGCCACTATCAGCTTTTCTTCCATGTTGATTGAAAACAGCTTCGTCTCCGCCGCGGTCCTTCACCCCACGTCGCCACAACCGCATCCAGTTCCTGATTGTTCGTCGCTGCAACATACAAAAGTTCAGATTTTTCAACTCCAGCCTCTGTCGCTTCGCATCCGCCGCATGTGTCCTGTCACTTCACGTTCATCACCAAAATCGTGCCTTTTGCGTTGCTAGAAATGCTTCTGTTGCCTCGCTAAAGGTGTGAACACACCTTTAGAGTCATGAATACAAACATGAATAGCTGTGTTGTTTTCATCTTACCTTTCTTCTTCTTGTGAGGCTGACGGTTGGCTGCCATTGCTCAAAAACAGACACCGCTATCTGCATTTTTTCTGTAAACTGTGCGCCGCTATGTGACCCTAACCTCTTTATCTAGCAGTGTAACCGAGCCATCTGGATTCTTCACCGGCACCTCAGGAGATGGAATCAGGCTGGACTCGGAGCTGGACTTTGGGTCGATTTTTCTAACACTTCCTACAATACATCAGGCTACTTTCTGCCTGGCTGCCCTATGGCAATCCTAGAGGGACATTTAACCAGCATGTATGAAATAAGAAAATCATGTTTCTACACAGCAGAGATGAAACTGATTTTTATTAGCGCTTTTAATTAAAAATGGAGCACATTAAATATATATAATTGATGTTACGATAATAAGTAAGCCTAAAAGTAATCATTTATTTCACGTTTGTTAAAGAATGATGATAGCGTGGGAAAGGAACCACCAGAAACACTCAGCACTGTGTTCCAGGCTTCCAGCAGTGTTGCCAGGTCCGCTCATTATCAGCAACCGTTTACAAAGTAGAGGTAACAGAGCTGGTTGCTTGTTTCTCTCACAAGAACTGGGACCACTGGAGTGGCTTCCTGACTCGCACCATTGTTTCTGAAACTAAGCTGCCTGGGCACAGAAGGATAGAATATTCTTCTAAAATGCCTCCACTGCCATGTAAAAGTTTAAATTTAAGTCATTTATCCTGAACTAAAACAGAAATCCCCTGTACCATACAGCGTAGCACGCGTTCGTCATGTGCTGTGGTGTGTGTCCAGCACCTTTATTCTATAATGCAGACTGCTAACCAGCAGCTAGCATTAGCTTCTAAATATTTCCTTATTTATTATCGGTTTAACAGTAGTGAAGCTAATATTTTATGTTTGCAGAATATCAGTTTGCGAAGCTAACTTTTTGGTGCCCATTACTGCTAATTAAAAGCCAGTGCTGTGTAAATGCTGCCGTTTCTGACCAGGACAAAAGTGAACACAAGTGAAAAATCTACACTGGCATGACTGGAGAGCATGCAGTGGCTCAGCTTGGCACAGCGCTAGTGCACACAGTGGATGGATCTGCAGCCGTTAACACGTTTTTGAGCCAAGCACTCTGCAAAGGCAAAGCTTTCAGCTCTCAGTGTAAAATGAGAGAAAGCCTCGTTAAATCCACGGGTCTGATTCAGTCCATCTGATATAGAAAGCTGAAGGGTCCCTTTTCTTCTCTCTTGTTTCCTTCAGGCGTGGTTCACGGTTTGGAAATAGTACAAATATATTTCGGTTTGACGCGCTCCGTTGAAAGTGGTCCTCAATATTAATGTTGTTGCTCTTCAGTTTTTCTGGACTTCCTCAGAGGAAACCTTCTCATTTCTCCTCGCCTTGCGGCCAATCACTGAAAAGCTCCTCCTCTCAAGTCCACTCAGTTTGACCCTGGTCTTCAGCTGAGCCACAGGAACCTGGCCCTGAAAGAAAACAGCTCCTGAAACAGTCGGCAGCGTGCAGAGCCTGTTCTGATCCTGGACCTGTAAAAGTCCTGGGTGGAGGTCTGCCCTGATGATCCTCTCTGCAGACCTGATTGGTCATTACAGTTTGGACCGGTTCTGCTCTGTTGAGGATCCAAACTACCCAGAGATGGACGAACACAGGATAGACTGGATGACCAGTAGCACCTGGGGATGGATGTCTTCAGTGAACCCGAGGGTGGCAGATCCGCAGACGTCTGAATCTGCTGAGAAGGAGCAGCTCATCGGTTTTGCTTGCCAGGAAGCGGACATTCACCAGGGGAGTAGACAGGAGCACAGTGCTCCTGCTGGCTGAGAACACCTGCCTGGTTACTCTGCATCTCTGCTAAACCCCACCTACAGCCAGGATCTCAGAAAAACTCTCTAAATGAATAAAAGAACTGGAGAAACACGACCCAAAAAGGACTGCCTGGCACTCAGGAGCTCCTGCTATACTGCAGTAACTCTAGAAAAGCAGCAAATGCAGAGAAAAAGCCTGACAAGGGGATGCCTTAGTGCTGAGGTCTATGACCCTGGTCCTCAGGGCTCCTTGTCCTGCTTGTTTTAGATGTTCCTGCACTCCTGAATCAAATGATTTAAATGATTCACATCCTCAGCGGAGGCTTGTTAATCACTTATTTATTTAAGACCGGTGTGTGGAGGCAGGGGACCCCCAAAACAAGCTGGACAGTGGCTGCAGACCTCTGCCTTAGTGGATCATCTGCTATATGAACAGAACCTGAGGGAAAATCTGTCTGTTTGGGGTTGCCACGTTCTCCCTCTGCATGCATGGGTCCCCTGAGGACTCTCACATCCTCTGTCTTCTCCAGCTCTCCCTGTGACTTTCATCCAGTTATTAATGATGAACGACTCTTCATGTCCGTCTGAAGGGAAATGAACCGTCGTCCGTCTGGGCAAAGAAAATTAGTGTAGAAAGGATAAAACAGATTAGATTTAGTTTGTTTTGTTGTATTTTACTCTGTGGTATTTAGCTACTAAAGCACTAACGAGTCCATGAGTCTTGATACTATGAAGCTCTTTGTGGGTTTTGCTTTTTAAGTTGCGTCAAACTTATTATTTACTATTTATTTACCAAACCTGCTTCAGTTTGACTCTGATTGTCCACCCAGAACGGAGGGAACTGTAACTGGTCGTCACCGAGGGACGGACCTGAAGATAGACTTCTGAAACTCAGCAGGTTCTAAGTCCACCAGCCATCAGTTTTGGCTTCATTTATTGACATTATTTGATGAAAAGAATAACAGTGAGAGACAGCGACAGCTCAGCCAATCACAGCTGAGTGTTGGAAGGCTGCAGGGCTCTGATTGGTCGTCACACATAGATGTTTTCAGGCGGTTGAGCAGGAATCCCAGGATTACAGGGAACTGTGGAGATTCAAGTCAGCTAATTAGCTCCAGGTTTAACCCAACACAGCTGACTCAGGAGTTTATTTTATTTCATTTACCATAAATTGGTTCTTCGTCCTTCTTCTGCTCCTCCTGGCTGTCTTTGGCGCCATGGTTACCATGCATCTCTATGTAGACGCTGGTCTCCTCCATGGGATCTGAAGAACAGTGAGAAGTTACTTACACCGTGTTCCAGTTGAAGTACCTGCTGAGTCCACCGTCTCTGATCGTCTGCTGCACCTGAGGTCCTGGACCTGCCAAGCCTCCTCTTCCTCAGGATGAAGACAGTGATGAAGAGAAGCAGTAGAAAGAGCGGGATGACCCAGGAGATGATGGCGATCCTCACAGTGGGGCTTTCTGCGGACACAGAGATGATGATTCTACTGACGGAGATGACCCGGGTCGACCCGGTGGTTCTGGTTGCTAACTGTTAGCATTGCAGGTCTTGGTGCTGGTGGGTGTTTTAGATGATGTTTGGTGGGTTTTTGTCAATGTTTGAGGCATTCTATGGAGGTTGTTGGTGTTTCGCTTTAAATCGTCAGCTGAAGTCAGCCAGCAGTCCTGGACTCACCTGTCACCTGCAGAAGGAACTCCTTCTTCTCTTTCATTGTTCCGTGTTGATCGTAGACCTCCAGGGTGTAGCTTCCTGAGTCTTCGGCCTGGACTGCGCTGAAGCTCAGCGATCCGTCCTGCAGCAGCTGACAGCGGCCGTGGTGACACCTGGTGGACTTGTTGGTGAGCAGCAGGTTGCTGTGGGTCCACCTGAAATCTTCTCTGGTCCTCAACATCTGTCCCTGGAAGCCGGACGGCAGCACCGCTCCCTCGCCGCTGACTTTAGATACTTTGATGATGTCAGCAGATGCAGCTGGGGTCAGAGGTCACACACAGAAAACATGCGATGGATCAGTACCTCACCTGTTCACCAGGTGAGCTTACAGTGTTAAAGAAAACTCAACCCACATCCTTCACTGAACCCTTTGTAACTCTAAGCTTTGTTTCTTTAACCATCCATCCATCCATCCATCTATCCATCCATCCATCCATCCATCCATCCATCCATCCATTATCTATGCACGCTTATCCCTGCTAGGGTTATGGGGGGTGCTGGTGTCTATCTCCAGCTGTCAATGGGTGAGAGGCGGGGTTCACCTGGACAGGTAACCAGTCCATCCCAGGACAACAACCATTCTCACACAGTCACACCTAAGGAGAATTTAGAGAGGCCGGTTCAAATCTTTATATACATCAAATCTCTGTTAATATTTTAAATGTCTCCACATTGAGGACAAAGTGAACTAAAGACAAATTCATGTTTGAATTTACAGATTAAAGTCGATTCTGATCTGTGTTTAAACATTATTAAAGTAAGTTTTACAAGTTAACAAGCTGCTTAAGTTAGCTTTTATTTAAATCTGAACTATTGATTTTAAACTTTATTTATTACAACAGTGTTAGTTAAGAAAGTGCTGCTGTAGTTTTTTGATCTCGTTGGTCTAACCTGATATATGCATGAAAACTCCCACCAGCAATGACCCAGCTATTTATTTCAAATCAATTTTCATGAGAAAAACGTTTTTGCAAAACAGAAACTTTTGTTGGCGAGTGTCAGAAAGCTTTGGTTGAGAATTTCTAACTTTTGATTTTTGAGTTCTGAGAACATGAACGTCATGGGCGGGGCCTACGGAGGACCGCCGTTAGACGCGTCCCTATTGGTTCTGACTGAAGCAGACTGAACGGCTCAGCGCTTCATGGCCGCAGGTCATAACTGGGAGAGGTGATGAAAAGTTACAAAGTAAAGCAAGCGCTAAGTGAGCTTCACAAAATCATGACGTTCGATAAACTAAGTGTCCGTCTTTTTTCTTAAAGGAATATTATTCTTACAAAACTCATGAGGATATACTGTTTATTTGCTTCTCTGAAGCTGCCAATATTCTATTCAGTTTTATTTATATAGCACCAATTAACAATAAATCATCTCAAGGCTCTTTCCAAAGTCAGACTCCATCAGATCCTCCAGGTTGGTCAGAAAGTTTCCTCTCTAAGGAAACCCAGCAGGTTGCATCAAGTCTCTCCAAGCAGCATTCACTCCTCCTGAAAGAGCGTAGAGCCACAGTGGACAGTCGTCTGCATTGCTGATGGCTTTGCAGCAATCCCTCATACTGAGCATGCATGAAGCGACAGTGGAGAGGAAAACTCCCCTTTAACAGGGAGGAGAACCTCCAGCAGAACCAGAACCAGGCTCAGTGTGAACGCTCATCTGCCTCGACCCACTGGGGCTTAGAGAAGACAGAGCAGAGACACAGAAAGCTCAGAAGCTCACATTGATCCAGGAGTACTTTCTATGTTAGATGGTAATAGAGGATGATCTGCCTCCCCTGATGATGTCACAGCTCACATTGACCCAGGAGTACTTTGTATTTGAGTCCTAAATAGGTATTTTCTTCCTGATGCAGAATGAAAAAGCAAAGTTTCAGATGACAGGCTGAAGAAGGATTTTGACACAATTTTTCACCTGTTATTTAGTTTTATTTAAGCTTTATTTAGGTTTGTCATTTCATTGCTTTTTGCTTTTTTATCCTATAACAATAGTGTATAAATAAACACACTGTGAACAAATCCTTGCATTAAATTAATTAGTTTTGTATCCAGACCGTGTCTATATTTAGTATGTTTGAAAGTTAGGTACAAACTGTCGTCCTTGTGGCCAGAAAGGAGGCGTCGGTAGAGGACAGATGAAGGAGCGAGAGTCGCTACATGGAAACATCTTTGGTTTGTCAGAGGAAAGAGGATGAGGAGCTTATATCTATTCAGTGGAGGAGAGGAGAGGTCCTCCTTCTTCCCGAGACAGACACTGAAATAAATTCAGTCCTTTGCTGCTGGAAGCGGGGAATGCTCCCCAGGAAGGCTGGTTTGTGGCGTGATGACAGGAGGAAGAGACGGAGACTGAGGACTGGAAGACGGCGACGTCCTCGCCGGCCAGATTGTACTGTAATAACCAGAGAACCCCATGATTCAGCCAGACATGGTGTGGCCTTGAAAGGTTTATCGAAAAAAGAAAACACTAAACAGAACGTTGGTGCAGGCGGGTAATGTCCAAAAAAGAGCTGAAGGCGAGATGTGCTGACAGCAGGAGGTGGTGGAAGAGGTCAAAGGGCAGGAATCAGACACAGTCCAGTAACAGCGAGCCGAGGAGGCGTCCAGCACTAAGGCTGTCAACAATCTGGCAGGGACCGTTATATAAAGGCAGGATAACTGGTGGAGTCCACTAATTAGTGAGGGAGAGCGACAAACAGCCCAGGAAACAAAATGACAGCCTGATAAAATGTGGTTTATTATTAGAAAATAAAACGATGAAACTCAGGGAACTGACCGTCTCTCTTCATCATCGTCACCATCAGGATCATCACCCAGCTTAGACCCAGCATGCTCTGGTGCTGCTGGCTCCGCCCCTCAGAGATCCGGTTCTGTGGAGAGGAAGCACACAGTCTCAGTGGTCAGAGTGGGTTTGGGTCACATGAGTTCCAGTCAGTCGGGACCCAAACGTCTGTCCTCAGCTTCACTTCTGAGTCATCAGATAAAACCGTGTCTGTTCCAGGAACAGCAGAACCTCTGCCCCACAGAACCGTCCCCCTGGAGACTCAGGGCTCACCCAGGAGGTCCGACAGATGCAGATCATCACCGTCTGCAGCACAAATTCAAGCTTTTCCTCATTCTCATCGTCAGCGCCCTGGTAAACATGGCCGACAGCATCACACCTGCTTGTTCCTAAAGCTCTCAGCACACCTGTGACGTCACAGTGACATCACTTAGTCCACATGATTCATTTCCCCACTAAATGAATCTCTGTAAACTCAAGGAGAAAGAGGCCTGATGCACGCCGCTGCCAGCAGGGGGCGCTGCCAGTAGGGGGCGCTGCCAGCAGGGGGCGCTGCCAGCAGGGGGCGCTGCCAGCAGGGGGCGCTGCCAGCAGGGGGCGCTGCCAGCAGGGGGCGCTGCCAGCAGGGGGCGCTGCCAGCAGGGGGCGCTGCCAGCAGGGGGCGCTGCCAGCAGGGGGGCTGCCAGCAGGGGGCGCTGCCAGCAGGGGGCGCTGCCAGCAGGGGGCGCTGCCAGCAGGGGGCGCTGCCAGCAGGGGGGCTGCCAGCAGGGGGCGCTGCCAGCAGGGGGCGCTGCAGTCGCTCACAGAGCCAGCCTCAGCCTGGTGGGAGTAAAGCCCAAAGAAGCGAGACCACAGTTTAAAGGAAGTTTGGGTCACATGTCTCAGTCTGAGCAGAAAGTAAAACCATCAGGTTCTACCGCTCATCTCTGGACCTTTAACGGGAATGATCCAGGTTCTCCTTCCGGGTTCTGCTCAGCCGGACTGACGCTTTCAGAAGCGAGTTTAGTCTGAGGCGAAGAACCACAGCACAGACATAGACGCCTCACAGGTCTCAGAATAAACCTGCAGCAGTTAATTAAAGCTTGTGACAGCAAACAGAGAGCAGCTGCAGAGGTTCTGGTCAGGAGGGTCTCTGCAGGAACCAGCAGGTCCGTCAGCAGGAAGAACCTCCACAGAACCTGCTCATTGGTCCCTCACCCACTTCAGGTTCTCTTGTGCTGTACAGTGAAAATTTAAACATGTCTGACCTGGTTCTGAGCCGCTGCCTCACCAACATGTCAGTCTGGTGGCGTAATGACACGGTGTCTGTCACCAGCGGTACCGATCCGGACCAGCCGGTCGGTACCCTGCAGTCCATCACAGCAGAACCGGATTATTCTGCCGCTCAGACCCCAGTTCTCACTGACAACATCTGACCTAAACGCACTGGCCAGTCCATCCATTCACACATTCAGTAGTCATGGGTACCATTCCAGCTTCCTCCTCTCACATTTTGATGTGCCCATAGGCAAGGCACTGAACCCCAAGTTGCCTACCAATGCATGTGGCGGTGTAGAACGTGCGTGTCGGGAGTGGGTGAATGCTGCAGTAGTGTAGAGCGCTTCCAGTGCTCTGCATGACTAGAAAAATGCAGAATAAACTCGGCCTGTTCACCTTTTATCCGTTTTATTTTGCCAATTTGAGATCAGGTTGTGGGTTTAACTGCTCCACAAAGGAACCCCAGACGTCTCTGGTTCTGGACAATCCCAGGTTGCTCCAAGGCCAGGAAGGATATGTTCTAGTTCTGCCCGGGGGTCTAGGTGTGGTGCATCTAGAGGCGTCCTGACCCAGAAGAACCCGGCTGAGTTCCTCTCAGGGGAACTCCTGCAGAGAAGCTGCTTGTCGTTCAGAGCAAAGCCTGCATGACTGACGACAACAAGGCCATCCAGATACCAACCTGCCCTCACGTCACAAAAACACATTCTCTTTTCTGGTGCTCCATTCGCCTGAGGAAGGTCCTGCGAGGACCGAAACGTCGCGGCGGAGCACATTCAATTCTTTCCATTGTTAAAAAATTTAAAATTTAAAAAATTAAAAGATTAAAAATTTTAAAAAAAGTTTAAAAACATTTAAAAACAATCTGAGGAGTTTTTGTTTTGTTTTTTTATTCATTTTTTTCATTGTTTTATAATAACAAAGGCTACTTCAGCAAATTTAGCCATAAAAATGGCCTTTCATGGTGGTGCCGGCTGGACCACCGTCCACTATGGGAGGAATTCCTCCCAAAAAAGATTTGGGGGACGGGAATGGCGACCCTATGGAGGGACGGACAGTGCCCCACCTGTCTCCGGCCGGAGACAGCCTCATCATATGTACCCTCCCTCACCTGCATACCTCTGATCTATGTGTCAGAGCTTCACAGTGGACATTTATTTTGGTTCTGTTCAGGAATATCAGGGATTTGAGACTGTCCTGAACTTTGAGAAGAAAATATATTTACCTCATATGGAGTTGTTTTTATATGCGGGGTCCCTCAGGCCCCCCCCCCACTAACCCAGGTGCTCTACTCGTCACGCCTTTATTTGGAGTTGCGCCAATCTAAATACAAATATGTTTTCACTCCCCTGTGGTTCTGATAGTCACCTAAGGAGCCAAAGCTCGTACTGTGATCCATTTTGAACCATCACCTGTTAAAACCCGATTTAACTGAGAGGTGCGCTGGTTCTGAGGTAAAACTGGCTTCATTACAGCGAGCCCTTTGTCATTCTGTTAGTCTTAAGTCTGGTTCTAACGCTGGTGGCGCCGGGTTAGAGCACATGACCCTTTCAGGCGGTCTCAGTCTCAGTACTGGCCCCTTCATCTTCCCCGTCTGTCTCAGGCCATTTCCTGTCAGCCTACTTTCAGATAAAGGCCACTACAGCCACATAAATACAACATTTGTTTCACTGCTGATCTAGAAAGCTGCCTCTCGTCTCCTGCAGTCAGACGCCTGCAGGATCAGTGGGTCTGATCAGGTTGTTCTGGAGGTCCAGGCTGTTCATAGCCTCTACCAGGAGAGTCTGATCCAAGAACAAAAACTGGAATTTAAATCAGTTTCAGTGTGAACACTGTTCCCAATTATTGTATTGATTTGATGAATTTGCTTTGTTGATTTGATCACCAGCTGATGTTTTACAGCAACTTTGTAAATCCTCAGACCTGCTGGTTCTTTTAAAATGCTCTAGGTTGTGACCCATAAAAGAGGACCGAGTGGTTCTTCTTACCTGAGTTCTTGAGAGATCAGTCGAGCTGCAGGTTCAGAGACGATGTGAAGCCCAAGTGAACCAAGCAGGAAGTGAGAAGAGAAAGGAGCTGCTACCACCGCTGCAGTTTCAGCTGCAGAGAAACTGCAGAGAACACTAAGCTGCTGCTGATCACATCATGACACCATATAAGATGGGTCTGGTTCTGGGCGGTTCTGTTCGGGTTTCCTCTCAGCACCAGGGATGAAATCTCTGCAAACTGCTCAAATATAAAATGTCAGTGAAAGTCCTCTATTATAATCATCACACAAAGAAACATTTAAACTGTTTAAAGCTTGATGATTATTGATTGAAACTTAAATTTAGTTGATAACTTCTCTCAGGTCAAGAGTCTGTGTGTCATCCTGGAAAGCAGAACCCTAACCCTCCTTTGCTTCCCGTGTCAATAACATCCAGCGGTCAACTTTACTACTTTTACTACTATTAATCAGCCTACTTTACTACTTTTACTACTATTAATCAGCCTACTTTACTACTTTTACCTACTTTACTACTTTTACTTTACTTTCTCTCAGTCCTCACACCACTGCTGTTCTGGTCGACAGTTTGCTCACCTCTCGTTTAGATGACTGTAATTCTCTTCTCTTTGTCCTACCACAGGAAACCCTTCATAAACTACAACTGGTCCAGAACTCAGCCGCCCGCATCATCCCACGGACCCCTTCAATCCATCACGTCACACCGGCTCTTCATCGGCTTCCCCTCCCATATCGCATCAACTACAAAATACTTCTCCTCACCTTCAACGTTGTCCACAGCCTCGCCCCTCCACGTCTTTCATACCTCCTCCACATTGCTGCACCTACCTGGTCCTCTTCTTCTATTCACCCCCCCCAACACTGTCTTGTTACCATGGCAGCGGAGCATTCAGTCGCTCTGGAACTCACCTCCACCTGACCTCGGTAAGACTCGTTACCAGATTTCAAATCCAAACTCACAACTCCTCTGTTTAAAGCAACGGCACTGTTTTATCTTCTATTTATTTTTATTGTATTTTATGGTAAACTATGTAAGGTGACCTTGAGTGTCAAGAATGGCACCTACAGATAAAATGTAACATTGTTATTATAAATTGACTCTCAGAAACCTAGACTGTTGTGAAACATTAACCACTGGGTTTCCTTGTCTAAAGCCAGAATCATCAGCTACCTGCTGGCCTGCAGGCCTGTGAGGCGAGCAGCAAAGACGGCAGCAAAGATGGCAGCAAAGACGGCAGCAAAGATGGCAGCAAAGATGGCCGCTCCCTCTGCTGCCATCTTTGCTGCCATCTTTGCTGGAATATTGTCAGCAGTCGTGTCAGAAGTGAAAGTGAGACTCAGAGGAAAAGATGTCAGGTTCTGATTTCTGCTGATCTTGGCTGAAAGAAAGCCCAACATTCAGCCTCACCAATCAGGACGTCATGTTTTCATGTTAAAAGTCCATTTCTCTGCTCTCAGTACCGGGTCTGGGCTCCGGCCAGCCTGTAGTTCTGCCGAGGTTCTGGAAGCCCAGATTGCTTTGCTAGCTGTCTTCACCTGCCTGGTTGGTTCTGGTGTCTCTCATCTTTCTCTGGACAGCAGCCCAGATATTCTCTACGGGGTTCTGGTCAGGGGAGTTTACTGCCCATCAAGAACAGAACCACCATGGTCACAGGACCAGCTTCTGGTACCTTTGGCAGGGCGGGCCGGTACCAAGTCCTGTTGGAAAATAAGTCAGCATCTCCATGCAGCTTGTCAGAAGAGGGAAGCATAAGAACTCCAGAACATAGACGCAGCATTGGCTGTGGACTTCAGAGACCCAGTGGACCAGAACCAGCAGAGGACTAGAACCTTGATTCTGGACCTAAAGCAGCATGGGTTCTGGGCCTCTACTCTTCCTCCAGACTCTGGACCTTGATCTCCAGATAAAGTTCAGCATTTACTTTCATCTGAAAGCAGGACTTTGGACCATTGAGCAACAGTCCGGTTCCTTTTCCCCTGAGCCCAGTAAGACGCTTCTAGCCCGTGTTGGCTGCGGTTCTGCTGCTGCAGGACAACCAGAACCGCTTCATTCCTCACGTCATCAGACCGATAAAGTCCGTAGCTCTGACCATCTGCACCATCATCTGCTTCACTGCTGCTGGACAGTCTTGCCTTCTTCATGTCTCTCACAGAACTTTTCTGCACATAGAAAACTTTTTTGGTTTGCTGCTACATTCCTGACTAAAGACACTTTGTTATATTTATACTGCATACTTTTAATTCTCTCGTTTCACACATACTCTAAATAACTTCAGTCAAATGAACATTATGAATGTGCAGCTGACGGTGCTGAGCTACATGCAGCCACAGCTGGTCCAGACCTCGGCTCCACCCTCTCACCACCGCCAGCAGACAATCAAGTGTCTCGCCCAAGGACACAGCGACAGAAACGGGTGGAGTGGGGATTTGAACCAGCAACCCACCGGCTACAGGACAAACTCTGTTGTGCTCTCAAAGCCATGAGAAAAAAATCAGATTGAATTGGGAACAACATGTAACCTGAGAACTCACAATGGGTTGTAAGCAAAGGAATTTGGTTCTTTAACTCAGATCTGCAGTGAACCAGGATTCACTGAATCATTCTGATGCTGATCATCATTCTTTATTTTGTCTTTTGTTTCTTTTGCATGTACATAGTTCCTTAGCTTCTTTTTATGTTCATTTTGTTTAGTAATTTTAGTTAAGTTTCACCAGCCTAGTAGAGAGGACTTGCTGATTGAAATATAGAGTTAATTCAGATAAACAGCATTCTATAGTGATGTTCTCTGGATGCTAATTTTATTTCTGTTATTAAATTCTTGAACTTGAAGAGAAGTTGTCACTCCTTATTATATGTGTGCAGAGTTTGCTGTTAAAAGAACGCCAGAGCTTGAATCATTCCTTTCAACTATTGTCCTGATATCAGCTGATTGGCTGATATTCACCAGACAATACCTGACAGTTATTTATTAAACATTAAATAACTTTACACTGTGCGTAAATGCACAACAAACTCCAAGCTCCTGCTCCACTGTTGTGCCATAGGTGATAGAATAACTCAGAGACGCTACAGTAAAGAATTCAGATCAGACTGAGAGACTAAAACACCCACAGATCCACGAATGCAGCAGCAACAACAGGAAGTTTCACGGTAACCCTAACCAGTCAGTCCAGTCAGTCCAGTCAGTAAAAGCTGTCCCAGTTTACCGGGTTTTCACATTACCTGACTTAGTCTGAACAGAAGAAGCAAACTGATCTGATTTATAAACGACATAAATTTATTAATTTGTTAATTCAGGATGTAAACCCACAGAGTCCTCACTGATCTAACTGATCTAACCAGACGACCAATCAGATTCACCGTGTTCATGGTGATCAGGGCGTCTTTAACGTCTGCATCTGATCAAAGAGTCGTTCTGAAGAGCTGATAGGACGGTTTAAATGAGGAAGCTTTATTCTGATTGGTTGACTCCATTTGGTGTGTCATCACATAAACCCAGCGAGCGTTTAACCCGCAGCCATGTGAGCGCGCTCAGCTTCAGAGGTCTACGCTGGTCGGACCTGATCTGAGGTCAGCGGAGCAACGACGGCTGAAGGCTGCTCTGCTGAGGTCGGACTCTGAACCTCAGCTCCGGTCCAGGTGGATTTTCTGGCCCAGTTTGATCCGATTGGTTCTAAGCACACGATGTGAGTCTGCAGGTCCCAGACATGAGAACCGGGGCTCGTTATGGTGTCTTTAGACTTCAGGTGGAGCACATTAGGGTCAATAAAAGTACCGCTGGGTCTGAATATTCATAAGCAGCGTCAGTGCTGACCCAGCTGCAGACAGAACCCTCAGCAGACCCGGCCTGGCAGGCAAACATCTGGATAATCTGATCCAGAGTCTGTGGTGGAGCGTCTGCCCTCGGTCTGGGTCAGGTGAGGACTTCCTGTCCGCTGGTCCTAAGGTCTCTGGGCCGCAGTGACGTCCCCAGTTCCCTCGAACCGTCTCGTCCATCAGCTGGAGGAAGCGCTCCACCTGCAGACGGTCCGTCCGGGTGTTGTCCAGCACGCAGTGTCTCCCTGCGCAGCGGGACACCAGCTCCGACACGCAACGACTGGACTGGACCGCGTCCCGAAGACTCCGGCCTCCTAGAGCGTCTCCATGAGTGAAGAGCACCACGGCGTGCTTAGAGACGCTGGCGTCCAGCAGCTGGGTCAGGAGCCGCAGCAGCCGGGAGTCTCCGCCGGACAGCCGGCCGATCTTCACTACAAGCACAATCACATGAGGTCCTGGTTCTGCCAGGCGCACGGTGGTCCTGATCTCATGGACCAGCTGGTCCAGAGTCAGGCCTTCACCTGAGAGTCCTGCGGAGTCCACCACGGTGAGCCGGACCCCGTCCACCTGTGCAGAGCCGCTCTCCGCCCGCCGCCTGACTCCATCAAAGGCGCAGTCAGGCTCGAAGCGATGGAACCCGAGGAGAGTGTTCCCAGCAGAACTCTTCCCAGATCCAGCAGGTCCCATCAGGACGATCCTCCGCTCCTGTAGCCTGGTCGAGCCTCCTTCACCTGGACCAGTCACATGGTTACTGGAGACCTCTGATGTCCAACATCCAACACCAGAACCATCCAGCCCGGTTCTATGGTTGGAAGCTCCTGTATGAGACAGCAGATGGATGAAAGACTGACAGACACACAGCAGACCATCAGGAGGTCTTTAAGGCTCCTCCTGGAACACCTGCCGGCTTGTTACCTGCTGAAGGAACCTGCAGGTGTCCAGACTTCACTAGGAGCTCCTGGACCTGCTGTCTTCTCCTGTCTTCATTGTTGAACAGGTGGAACCTCTCAGAGAAATCTCGGACCACCTCTGGAAGGGAGCTCTGCTCGTCCATGAAGATGAAGTCCTGCAGCGAGGTGTTCTTCAGGCTGTCTCCATAGGTGAAGAGCAGGAAGCAGCACCTGAAGGCCTGCTCGCCCACCACCCTGATGGCTGCTTCCACTGCCTTCCTCTGCTCTGTGGTGAAGCGGTCCACTTTCACCACCAGCAGAAACAGGACAGGCCTGACGGTCTGCAGGACCTCCTCGCAGCAGGACTTAATCTGCTCCTCAAACTCAAGGATTCCCGCCGTGTCAACGACTCGGATCCGTTTCCCAAACACCACACCTGCCTCCTGTCTGACGGCCACTTTACTGGGACTGAAAGACGCCTTGGACTCGAACGCCACTCGTCCTAAGATGGTGTTTCCTGAAGCGCTCTTACCCACACCGGAGTTTCCCAGGAGGACGATGGTGAGATCTGGATCAGGATCCATGTCTGAAGATCCAGGGAGGACAGAGAACAGTTCATTAGTTAAATCTGGACTGGAGATGGAATCTGTGGGCTGTGAGGATACAGACGTTCAGGAGGAAACAACCTATACGCCAAAGCCTGTATGGTCCCACATTTTCCCCTCAGCTGCAACACTGAAGCACTCAGAGGTTCACGCTGCGTCTTTACGCTGATCCAGCTGCTGATGTCTCCCTCTTTTCAGCTCCATGCACCTCTAGCCTGTTACAGTTTATAACATCATCATCACCTTTCACAGCGACAGGTTTCTCATCTCAGTCTCCGCTGACCAGACAAATCTCCTCTATGGCGCAGGGCGCTCTGGTGCGTAATTACCAAGCCGAAGGCTGAGTTTGAAGTTGTTCTCTGAGTGCGTTTTGTTTGTGGTCAGAGCGGACGGAATGATTACTTTCTGCTTCGCTTTAGGCCGCTGATAGTCTTACATGGGGAATCCTGTAGGAAATATAGCACTTTTTATGTATTGCAACCCCAGAATTGATGAGTACAGGCGCAGCTTTTTAAGCTCTGCGATCACTGGCTCCTAAGTGATGGTAGAAAAAAAACTAATTTTTTGTTAACGTCTGGTATCCGCATGATTTATACGTAATGATACTGGTTAGAGGCTTTGTGGGCGGATTTTACCCCCATTGGTGCGCTGCACGCGAGGGATAAACAGTGGGGAAAATGCATAAATAAAGACTGTAAAGGGGTCCTTTATAGGGAAGAGGAGGAATGATGGGTCTGAGCTAAAACCGCTGATGTTACAAGTTCCTTAAAATGACCCTTAAAAGTGCACACCTAAATTACATGTAACGTAATTATACGCACCTGAATTAAAGCACAAGGCAGAAGCCCACCGAAGCACCGCTGGTTCTGTGTGGTTAAGAACAAAAGAGCATGAAACACAGCTGCTGACTCTCCTGTTGACTTTAATTGGCACATTCTGCTACAGGTGTGAGGACATTAAACGTAGTGATTCACGTTTTGAATAGCGGCCGCTGATAAAAGCACCTGGCTGCGAGGGAAGGGAGGGCAGAGGAGCAGTTAGAGCGCTGAGGCACAGAAACTAGTTTAAAATGCAGAATTAATAAGAACAGAACTTATAAACAGACTAAGTGGCGTTTTAGACTGCATCTGGTTAGCAGAACTGTTTTCTGATCCAGCGTGCAGCCCTGACTGGTTCTGAATGAAGGCTTTATCTGGGAGCAGCTCTCCTCCTTCCCTCCTGCATACGCAGTACCGGACGGTACCGGCTTACTTTCACCTTAAGATCAAAATTATTTATAACTCTGATCGCTCTTCCTGCTGCTCTGTTAACATGAACTGCTGCAGGAATAATTACTGATGGCCACAAGCTGTGAAAGAAGCTGAAACATCTCCGCAGAAGGCGGATTTAGACTGAGCTCTGATTGGACAGAGCTGTGAACGCATCATCCACAGCCCAGATGGGCTTGGTTATTACATGCGTGAGAAATGCCATGTGCTGCGTGTGAAGTCTGTGAAGAGTCCTGGTTACTGTGTGACGGGGATACCTGCCAGAACCTGGTCCCTCAGGTGGATCTTCTCCTCAGGTCTTCACCATCGGGGAGAACCTGGACCTCATGTTTCGTCTCCAGTCCGGATCCAGCTGGGTTCTTCTGTTATGAGCGGAACCAGAACTCAGCAGTAAGTAGGTCACCTCTGGAGCAGAACCGACCATCAACACAGAGACCAACATGGCTGCAGAGCTGCAGCAGGTTCCCAGAACATGTCTGAACCGGAACCAGAACCAACAGACAAAGCTGCATTATCTCAACCAACCTGTTGTCATCTTTACTTTCTCTTTAGTTCTTCCTGGAGCTGCTGAGAGGAACAGAGGTTCTGATCGGTTCTGATGTAGGATTTATCAGAACCTGTCCCCAGAACCCATCAGACAGAACAGCCTCCCGCCACCTGACCTGCAGATACAGAACCAGACTGATACTGATCTCCTGGATCAGAACCGCCGCAGGGATAAATGGTCCATACACACCTGAACCGAACCGAGCAGCTGGACGCAGGTTCGGTGCTCTGACGTTACGCGATGCTCTCTGCGGTCCGGACCGGGCTGAGCTCACCTGTTCAGGTAACAAAAAACCCAGAAGAGCCGCTGACGAACCTTTGGAAGTTGGTTTACTTTCGGTTCGTCACTTCCGGTGTTGTGTTGGACCGCCTGCGCAGCCATAGACATCATATACGTAGACGCCCCATTGGTCGCTGCCGGCCGCTAGGCCGACGTGCCTACAGGGCGGCCATCTTGGGTCAGACCACAGATCAGACATCTGCTGTCAGAATGAATAGGAGGCAGCTCAGATCTCATTTTAATCATATGTTCACAATGATCGTGACCTTTCAGACAGATTACACATATTTATTCAGAACCAAAACTATTTAAACTGAAGTCAAACTGGATGAAAAATGTACACGCACTTACATATTTTGCAGTTACATATTAATCTAATATACACACAAATTATACACTCATAAATCTCTCTCTCTTTCTTCCAATATATATATATATATATATATATATATATATATATATATATATATATATATATATATATATATATATATATGTATGTGTGTGTGTGTGTGTGTATAGGCTATATACACAGATACTCATCTACAGACAACAGCACTGATCTACATAGGAGCAAAACTATATACAGACAAGTAAGAGCAGAGGGGCCTATAACAGCATTAAAAAATTATATAATACAAACCGCAATCTGGGGGGAAAAAATCAACAAAAAACCTAATAACGCATCATAGAATCAAATACATTACAAAATCATAGCAAAAACTGTATAATATTTTACCCCCCCCCCCCCCCTCCCACACACACACAAATCATGTCTATCCAGTAATTTAGGACCATTTTGTTTGTTTTTGGTGTTTAATGTACTTTTCTCTACTTCCATCCCTGTACATAGGATTAGCACATATTGTGTTTATGCTGGAAAACTGTAACTGTAAAGCATGAGGATTATCTATCATAATCATTATCATTATGATTATGATTTTATGATAGATAATGATCATATCATTATCTATCATAAAATCTTACTTATGGAAGGTAATTCCCCAGGATCTGGTTCCGAGTGTCCTTTTATTTGCGCGTCCATAAGCGGAGTAAAAGTCTGGCTTCCTGGGACGGAGCTCTGTAAGTTTGCTTACTTTCAATACAAAATCGAAATTATTTATTAAGTTAGACAATAATTTAATTCAATCAATTGGTCCCATGTAGCCCCTACAGGGGTGACGTTTTCAGTCAGTTGATTTATCTGGAAATCGGGTGAGAATTCACCGGATTCAGAGTGTCTGAAAACATAAAGTACATTTTCCTGACTTGTATTCTGTCTGACTGCAGCTTGGTCTGACCTAAGATGGCCGCTCTGTCGGCACGCCTCTCACCCGAGGACGCGGCGTCTACGTATTCATGTCTGTGTGCGCAGCCGCGTTCCCGACGAGCTGCGACTCTACCGCGCAGGGGTCGCAGGTGCGTTCAGGTGCAGTCGTACATTTGGGCATTCAGGCTTAAATAAACCCCACATGAGCTGGTGGCACCGGATGACTTGGGAGGAGTTGCTATACTTCAAAATGGTCAAGGTTGAGATACATTTCTTAACATTTACCTTTAGAGATTAAAAACGGTTTAAAGTCATTGATAAACAAATAAAGGAAAACTTAAATTTTTGGCATTTATGTATCTTTGAAAGAAATAACATTTTAAACAACACATAAAACACATAACACATAAAAACAAATTAATATTATCCCAGTAGTAGAACATATGAGAAATATCAGAAGTTGAAATATCATTTATTTTGATAAATAACCAGTTTGTCTAACCAGAGATTTTGGATATTGGGTAACAAAAGAGTGTTCTAGACTTTCGTCAGCGGCATTAAGCCACAGGAGTCCATTTCAAATTTAACCTTTGACTAAGAAAATCTGCTACAGGGTATAGGTTATGAATTATTTTTAAACTGGTCACCTTGACTTTTGGGGTAATTGAATTTATATAATTTATATCATTTATCCTTGTTTTGGTAATCCTCAATTGTAATCATGAAATAATATTGATTTAAAGACATTGTTGATCATATGATTAATAGATTTACTGTCAGTTAAGTTAATGTCCTTATTGAATTCCGCTTTTGGGAGAACAGATTAAACACGATTGATCATTAAGGTGTTCTGAATTTCTGTTTATGGCCTTTACGCTGTTGTTCCACAAGGTTCATCCATGTGGGCAAAAGTTGTGAATAAATAATATCTTACGGCTAACCTGAACAAAGGCTCCATCTGAACACCCTTATAGAGTCAGGACTCTTCAGCCAAAGCAGAAGCAGAGTGTTTGAATAGTTCAGTCAGTGAGGAAGGAGGCAGGAAAAGGAGCCTGTAAGGTTCCCTTCACGGCTAGTTTAGCCTAGAAACATCGGGACGTCCCTTAGCGGCACTTAGAACCCTTAAGGAATCCCAGAATCCTTTGCGTGGCATGACGTATCAGCACAGCCACCTCACGGAAACCAACTAAAACATCCAGAGAGCGTCTCTTTGTAGTTGATGTCAAGAAGGCTGTAGGATGTGACTCCACCCTCCATGTTTCTGACTCCGTCCTCCATGTTTCTGACTCCACCCTCCATGTTTCTGACTCCGTCCTCCATGTCTCTGACTCCATCCTCCATGTCTCTGACTCCATCCTCCATGTTTCTGACTCCATTCTCCATGTTTCTGACTCCGTCCTCCATGTTTCTGACTCCATTCTCCATGTTTCTGACTCCGTCCTCCATGTTTCTGACTCCACCCTCCATGTTTCTGACTCCGTCCTCCATGTCTCTGACTCCATCCTCCATGTCTCTGACTCCATCCTCCATGTTTCTGACTCCATTCTCCATGTTTCTGACTCCATCCTCCATGTTTCTGACTCCATTCTCCATGTTTCTGACTCCGTCCTCCATGTTTCTGACTCCACCCTCCATGTTTCTGACTCCGTCCTCCATGTCTCTGACTCCATCCTCCATGTCTCTGACTCCATCCTCCATGTTTCTGACTCCATTCTCCATGTTTCTGACTCCATCCTCCATGTTTCTGACTCCATTCTCCATGTTTCTGACTCCGTCCTCCATGTTTCTGACTCCATTCTCCACGATTCTGACTCCGTCCTCCATGTTTCTGACTCCATCCTCCATGTTTCTGACTCCATTCTCCACGATTCTGACTCCATCCTCCATGTTTCTGACTCCATCCTCCATGTCTCTGACTCCATCCTCCATGTTTCTGACTCCGTCCTCCATGTTTCTGACTCCGTCCTCCATGTTTCTGACTCCATTCTCCACGATTCTGACTCCGTCCTCCATGTTTCTGACTCCGTCCTCCATGTTTCTGACTCCGTCCTCCATGTCTCTGACTCCATCCTCCATGTTTCTGACTCCGTCCTCCATGTTTCTGACTCCATTCTCCACGATTCTGACTCCGTCCTCCATGTTTCTGACTCCATTCTCCATGTTTCTGACTCCGTCCTCCATGTTTCTGACTCCATTCTCCACGATTCTGACTCCGTCCTCCATGTTTCTGACTCCATCCTCCATGTTTCTGACTCCGTCCTCCATGTTTCTGACTCCGTCCTCCATGTCTCTGACTCCATCCTCCATGTCTCTGACTCCATCCTCCATGTTTCTGACTCCATTCTTCATGTTTCTGACTCCGTCCTCCATGTTTCTGACTCCATTCTCCACGATTCTGACTCCGTCCTCCATGTTTCTGACTCCATCCTCCATGTTTCTGACTCCATTCTCCACGATTCTGACTCCATCCTCCATGTTTCTGACTCCGTCCTCCATGTTTCTGACTCCGTCCTCCATGTTTCTGACTCCATCCTCCATGTTTCTGACTCCATTCTCCATGTTTCTGACTCCGTCCTCCATGTTTCTGACTCCATTCTCCATGTTTCTGACTCCGTCCTCCATGTTTCTGACTCCATCCTCCATGTTTCTGACTCCATTCTCCACGATTCTGACTCCATCCTCCATGTTTCTGACTCCGTCCTCCATGTTTCTGACTCCATCCTCCATGTTTCTGACTCCATTCTCCACGATTCTGACTCCATCCTCCATGTTTCTGACTCCGTCCTCCATGTTTCTGACTCCGTCCTCCATGTTTCTGACTCCGTCCTCCATGTTTCTGACTCCATCCTCCATGTTTTTGACTCCGTCCTCCATGTTTCTGACTCCGTCCTCCATGTTTCTGACTCCATCCTCCATGTTTCTGACTCCGTCCTCCATGTTTCTGACTCCATCCTCCATGTTTCTGACTCCGTCCTCCATGTTTCCGTCACTAATGACTTCAGAGTTAAAGGCTGGAATCAGCTCAGCAGCTGAAGCTCCTTTCCTCCCTGATAGAGTTCTGCTGACCCAGGAAAGGTCAAAGGTCAAGGAGCAGGAGATAGGAGGCAGGAGATAGGAGGTAGGAGCAGAAGGTAGGAGTTTGGAACTAGGAGTTAGGAACAGGAGCTAGGAACAGGAACTAGGAACTAGCAACAGGAGCTAGGAGCTAGGAACTGTCATTAAGGGTATTCAGATGGAGACAAAGTGCATGTACATGTCCAGCACCGAACAAGAATCTGCAGGAATCATCCTGCAGCGCCTCCTAGTGGCTTCTCCAAGTAGCTTCAACAACAGCAAACCGCCTTAGACTTATACTGCATTCAATTTGCCTTGGAAAAATAGGAGAACAGGCTAAACCCGAGTAAAAAGCGTTTCAGTTAGCAGTCGGAGAAGTCGGGATTACAAAATAAACACAAAAAAACAGAAGTTCAGGATTCCAATATGCTGCTTTTAGTTTGTTAAACGTCCTTTAAAGCTGGACGTTCCACATAAAAACACCACTTTTAATTTGTTTCGGTTCAGAGTTGCAGCATTGATTTTAGACTCTTACAGCAGTGTCTAGTAAAATAAAAGTGTTTTATCACAGCTTCCTGTTGTGGATGCTGGAGCGGCCATTTTGGATCCAACAATCTACCTTAAGCCAAGGCAAGTTTATTACAAAGCACACTTCAGTAACAATACAATTCAATCTTTAAATGTGAGAACGGTGGAACTTTCTTCTGCAGAGGTTGTTCTGTGGAAAGTTCAGAAAGTGAAGCAATGAGCTGTGGATAACTTTCATTTAATTTTGGATGAGCAGCTCTGTTTGCATATTAAGGGTTTGTGCCGTGAAGAACAAATATTATTCTATTTTTCTAAAAGTTTTCATCTTAAATATACATCCTACCTTTGTTTTTTTTATTCGAAGCACCTGTCACGGATGTTCCTCTCCCCTCTGCAACGTCTTCATCTGGATTTATGTTTACTTCTTCAGATTCCTGATCCTCACTGTTTCTCACGTCTGTTTTTGCTGTTTGATAGAAATCGCTCCATTCTGGGCCAGTTTATAGGATCACTGTTGCCATATAGCGCCAACTACTGTCACAGTGTGGGCCACAGGGGCCACAGGGGCCACAGGGCCATAGGGCCACGGGGCCATAGGGCCATAGGGCCACTGGGCCACTGGGCCACAGGGCCATAGGGCCACAGGGCCCCGGGGCCACTGGGCCACTGGGCCACAGGGCCATAGGGCCACAGGGCCCCGGGGCCATAGGGCCACAGGGCCCCGGGGCCACTGGGCCACTGGGCCATAGGGCCATAGGGCCACAGGGCCAAAGGGCCACGGGGCCATAGGGCCATAGGGCCACAGGGCCACTGGGCCATAGGGCCACAGGGCCATAGGGCCACGGGGCCACAGGGGCCATAGGGCCACAGCGCCACTGGGCCATAGGGCCACAGGGCCACAGGGCCATAGGGCCACTGGGCCATAGGGCCATAGGGCCACGGGGCCATAGGGCCGCTGGGCCATAGGGCCGCTGGGCCACGGGACCACAGGGCCATAGGGCCACAGGGCCATAGGGCCACGGGGCCACTGGGCCATAGGGCCACGGGGCCACTGGACCATAGGGCCACAGGGCCATAGGGCCACGGGGCCACTGGGCCATAGGGCCACAGGGCCATAGGGCCACGGGGCCACTGGGCCATAGGGCCACGGGGCCACTGGGCCATAGGGCCATAGGGCCACAGGGCCACTGGGCCATAGGGCCACAGGGCCATAGGGCCACAGGGCCACTGGGCCATAGGGCCACGGGGCCATAGGGCCACGGGGCCATAGGGCCATAGGGCCACAGGGCCATCGGGCCACAGGGCCACTGGGCCACAGGGCCATAGGGCCACGGGGCCATAGGGCCGCTGGGCCATAGGGCCGCTGGGCCACGGGACCACAGGGCCATAGGGCCACAGGGCCATAGGGCCACAGGGCCACTGGGCCACAGGGCCATAGGGCCACGGGGCCATAGGGCCACGGGGCCATAGGGCCACAGGGCCATAGGGCCGCTGGGCCATAGGGCCGCTGGGCCACGGGACCACAGGGCCATAGGGCCACAGGGCCACAGGGCCACTGGGCCACAGGGCCATAGGGCCAAAGGGCCACAGGGCCACGGGGCCATAGGGCCATAGGGCCACAGGGCCACTGGGCCACTGGGCCACAGGGGCATAGGGCCACGGGGCCATAGGGCCACGGGGCCATAGGGCCGCTGGGCCATAGGGCCGCTGGGCCACGGGACCACAGGGCCATAGGGCCACAGGGCCATAGGGCCATAGGGCCACTGGGCCACTGGGCCACAGGGCCATAGGGCCACAGGGCCCCGGGGCCACTGGGCCACTGGGCCACTGGGCCATAGGGCCATAGGGCCACAGGGCCATAGGGCCACAGGGCCACTGGGCCATAGGGCCACAGGGCCATAGGGCCACGGGGCCACAGGGGCCATAGGGCCACAGCGCCACTGGGCCATAGGGCCACAGGGCCATAGGGCCATAGGGCCACTGGGCCACTGGGCCACAGGGCCATAGGGCCACAGGGCCCCGGGGCCACTGGGCCACTGGGCCACTGGGCCATAGGGCCATAGGGCCACAGGGCCATAGGGCCACGGGGCCATAGGGCCACAGGGCCACTGGGCCATAGGGCCACAGGGCCATAGGGCCACGGGGCCACAGGGGCCATAGGGCCACAGCGCCACTGGGCCATAGGGCCACAGGGCCATAGGGCCACGGGGCCACAGGGCCATAGGGCCACGGGGCCACAGGGCCACTGGGCCACAGGGCCATAGGGCCAAAGGGCCACAGGGCCACGGGGCCATAGGGCCATAGGGCCACAGGGCCATAGGGCCATAGGGCCACAGGGCCACTGGGCCACAGGGCCATAGGGCCATAGGGCCACGGGGCCATAGGGCCGCAGGGCCATAGGGCCGCTGGGCCATAGGGCCGCTGGGCCACGGGACCACAGGGCCATAGGGCCACAGGGCCACAGGGCCACTGGGCCACAGGGCCATAGGGCCAAAGGGCCACAGGGCCACGGGGCCATAGGGCCATAGGGCCACAGGGCCACTGGGCCACTGGGCCACAGGGGCATAGGGCCACGGGGCCATAGGGCCACGGGGCCATAGGGCCGCTGGGCCATAGGGCCGCTGGGCCACGGGACCACAGGGCCATAGGGCCACAGGGCCATAGGGCCATAGGGCCACAGGGCCATAGGGCCATAGGGCCACAGGGCCATAGGGCCACAGGGCCACTGGGCCACAGGGCCATAGGGCCACGGGGCCATAGGGCCACGGGGCCATAGGGCCGCTGGGCCATAGGGCCGCTGGGCCACGGGACCACAGGGCCATAGGGCCACAGGGCCATAGGGCCATAGGGCCACAGGGCCATAGGGCCATAGGGCCACAGGGCCATAGGGCCACAGGGCCACTGGGCCACAGGGCCATAGGGCCACGGGGCCATAGGGCCGCTGGGCCATAGGGCCGCTGGGCCATAGGGCCACGGGGCCACGGGACCACAGGGCCATAGGGCCACGGGGCCATAGGGCCATAGGGTTACCCACTGCGTCATCTGCAGAAGCTGACTTGTGCAGGTATTTCTTTTAAAATGTAAATTAAAGGTTGATTCTGTCATTTTCCCCACAGGTTGTCCCGTCATCATAAGCCTCTGGCTGAGGGACCCATTTAGGTCCGACTCTCTCAGGTTAAGGTTTCTGAGGGAAGCCTGCACTGAGCATCAAGTGCTGCATATTATCCTGAAAAATAATTTAATATATCTGAAATTAAGCTAATAGTTGGTCAAAACCTGGACAGTGCGGCCTTAAAAATGTAAATTAATGGCTGGTTCTAACATTTTCCCCACAGGTTGCCATCAGCCTCTGGCTGCATGTACAGGTGTTCTCCAGCAGGTGGCGCTGTCCCACGGAGAGGCTGCCTCCTTTCAGACTAAAGTCACAACACCCAATTATTTCTACAAGTTTTAACCACACTGACACACACACCCTTGTTTTACATACAGAGTGAGGACCTTGCCTTGACTTCCATTCATTTTCAACCCTCAACCCTTTGGCCAGCAAAGCTGAGGACCGAAGAAAGGTCCTCACTTTACATAAAAGTCCTCACTTTGGTGGTGAAATGAGCAAACATGTGTTCACTGAGTTCACACACACACGGAGGCAGAGGGAGGAGATAATGACAGAGTGGAGGAGTTGGAGCTCCAGCCTCAGTCAGTCTGGATCAGTCCGTCCTCCGGTCCTCCCGTCTGCCTCCATCCCTCCCAGCATGGACCAGCCTCGGTCTGGACTTCTGATCCTGGTCCTCCTGCTGCAGACCAGCTCTTTCTTCTCCGTTCACATCAGAGACCGCTCAGGTGAGGCTCAGTGGAGTCCAGTTCCTGTCTTCTTCTTCTGTGGTGGTGGTTAAGTCCTCCAGCCTCTGACCTCAGCATGCTGACCGGCTCTCTTCAGCTTCACAGCACATTTCCTCCATAAATCTCAGTGTTTACGTGTTTCAGGCGCTCAGAGAATGTAAACTGTCCAGGTTTGTGTGTGTGTGTGTGTGTGTGTGTGGCGGGGGGGGGGGATCAGATCAGCCATGGTGAACCCAATCATCCATATGTCTGAGCGTCTACAGAGGGAACAGTCTGAGCGCGCTCCGAAGGAACAAACCAGGGACCTGAAGGAGTGAGAGGGATCCTGGTGTTCTTCCAAAGTATTTTCCTCTCCCAGTAAAATGATAAAAAAAAACAATGAGAGGGTTAGTGAGAGGAAAAAGCATTAAAGCTGTAAAGAAGCAGGGAAAAACTGCAGGGAAAATGATCCGAACCACACGGATCCAAACCAGGAGGAGATGAGAAGACGACTCAGAGTCAACTCAGATTTTACTGAACCTCAAAATGACAAAAATCAACCCAGGCCAACGAGAAACTGAAGACGGAAACGACCCAAACACAGAATAACGCAGAGTTTGACACGTTTTACCTGGAAACAGACAAACTGTCTGCAGAGAGAGGCACCATGCAGGGTTCATTAACAGGAAATGGAGAACTAAAGGTTCTGAATGTCTGAAAGATAGAGTTTTCATACTAAAGGTTGGCAGTTGGAGAAATGCTGAAACTTGCGGCACAAAAAAAAATCTGATGTACTAAACCAGGTCACCGGAACTTTGCCTTGATAAATCCCAACTGGTGTGGAAATGGACGCTCCTGTACTGAGGACTGTCCACGCCCCTAAATACGTCTGTAGATCAGCATAAACACCAGGAAGGCCCCCACCAGGCATGCAGGGACACCTCAGGGACACGAACCTCGCCTGCTAGCTGAATCCTCGCAGGATCTGCGCATTCACAAACACACCGAATCCATCTGGTACCGCTACGGCTTCAAACGTTCGTGTCCGAACCAAAAACTGGTCGACCAATCACGTTGCAGTGTTATGGTTTAAGGCGGGACATACAGCTGTGATGGAATCAAGAGCGGTTGAGCCACAGCCGAACCACCAAACTGCTGCTCTGTCATCTGATTGGTCAGAATCCATAATTTAACCTTTGATTGGAGAACAGCAAGACGCGCCTTGACCAGCTGACCTTCACGTGTTTCTCAGGACGCTGCTGCTTACATGTTGATCTGATCCTGTGATTGGCTAAAACCAGCCTTTGGTAGGCGGACACTAGGAGTCGCTTCGCCCAATCAGCTCAGAGAATTCTGCTGCTGGTCCCTCCTCTCCCCAAACAGATTCGATGGAGCAGAACCAGACGGAGAACGTGCAGAACAGAGAACGTTCTCAGTCTGGCTCTCCAGGTTACAAACCAGCAGCTTCCTGACTGACATTCAATTCAATTCAATTCAATTTTATTTATATAGCGCCAATTCATGAAACATGTCATCTTGAGGCACTTTACAAAGTCAAATTCAATCAGATTATACAGATTGGTCAAAAATGTTCCTATATAAGGGAACCAGTTGATTGCATCAAAGTCCCGACAAGCAGCATTCACTGCTGGAGAAGCGTAGAGCTACAGGGAGAGTCGTCTGCATTGTACATGGCTTTGCAGCAATCCCTCATACTGAGCAAGCATGAAGCGACAGTGGAAAGAAAAACCTCCCGTTAACGGGAAGGAAAAACCTCCAGCAGAACCAGAACCAGGCTCAGTATGAACGGTCATCTGCCTCGACCCACTGGGGGTTACAGAAGACAGAGCAGAGACACAACAAGAGAGACAAAAAGCACAGAAGCACACATTGATCCAGTAATCTGTTCTACATTAGATGGTAATAGTCGGTGATCTGTCTTCTCTGGATGATTTCACAGTTAACAGAACGTCAGACCAGGTGTACCTACTATGAAGAAAAAAGAGAGAGAACAAAAAGTTAAAAGCTGAAATGATGACAAGCAATGCATAATTGAAGAACAGTAGAAATCAGTAGAGTGAGAAAAATAGGCCCTGATGTCCTCCAGTAGCCTAAGCCTATAGCAGCATAACTATAGAGATAGCTCAGGGTAACATGAGCCACTCTAACTATAAGCTTTGTCAAAAAGGAAAGTTTTAAGATTAGTCTTAAAAGTAGACGGGGTGTCTGCCTCACGGACCAAAACTGGGAGTTGGTTCCACAGGAGAGGAGCCTGATAGCTAAAGGATCTGCCTCCCATTCTACTTTTAGAGACTCTAGGAACCACCAGCAGACCTGCAGTCTGAGAGCGAAGTGCTCTGTTAGGAACATACGGGGTAATCAGAGCTCTGATATATGATGGAGCTTGATTATTAAGGGCTTTATACGTTAGAAGAAGAATTTTAAATTCTATTCTTGATTTAACAGGAAGCCAATGAAGGGAAGCTAAAATTGGAGAAATATGATCCCTCTTGTTGATTTTCATCAGAACTCTTGCTGCAGCATTTTGGATCAGCTGAAGACTTTGAACTGCATTTTGTGGACTTCCTGATAGTAAAGAATTACAATAGTCCAGCCTTGAAGTAACAAATGCATGGACTAGTTTTTCAGCATCACTCCTGGACAGAATGTTTCTAATTTTGGCGATATTCCTGAGGTGAAAAAAGGAAACTCTGGAAACCTGTTTAATATGGGATTTAAATGACATGTCTTGGTCAAAAATAACACCAAGATTTTTTACTTTACTACCAGAGGCCAAGTTAATGCCATCCAGCGACTCGTTAAAGAAACTGACTGAAAAGAAAAAGTCTGTCTGTTCGTTTAGTTCTACAATGTCTATCAGGTCCAAACGGCGCCGTCTGGCTGCTGCATTTAGCTGATTGTAGCTTAATGACGTGAATAAGCCTCAGATACTTCAATGAGGAAGTCTGTCACCCCACAAACTATGCAGAGGACTTTAAATCTTTACATAAATAATCACAGAGGAGTCCGCCATCACGCCTGCTCTTATTCTGCTCCCAACACAACTATTATGATAGTAATTATGATAATTATGACAGTATAGCTGAATTATAGCGGTATGAGTCCATGTCTCAGGTGTGTCCCTGCTGCCACACACCTGAGTGGATGATTAGGAGGCCCCTGCAGCACCTGATGGCTGCAGAGGAGGTGACGCAGTAATTTGAACCAGGTGAGCTGGTGAGCTGGTGAGTTTGAGACACGTCTCAAACATGCAGGACTTTGGTCCCTGAGGACCAGGGTTGGGAACCTCCGGTTTACAGAACCGGTTAAAGGTGGCAGGTAGATAAGCTATTATGACCTGATGAGGATTATGTTGACTACATACATTTATGGTGCCCAGCTCTAAAGGGTTCTGATTCTGATATTGTAAGTAGATGAAGGATGTTTGGGTTTTTGATAATTGTCCTGATCAGCTTCTGCAGTTTCACAGACATTATTCTCAGGTGAAACAGAAATGATTTACTTCTCGTCTTCTTCACCTGACAGGTTATCTTCATCAGGCTCTGTCAGAGTTCAGCGTCATTCGTCCAATCAGAACCGACTCAGAGGGACGTTTCCTGTCAGCATCAGTCTCCGCCCACCAGCTGCACCGCAGCAAGAGACACTCCCCGTCCAATGACGACGCACCCTCAGACTCCCTGGACCAGCAGGCCCCGCCCACCTGGACGTCATCCTTCAGCCATTCATGGAGGGGGAGGAGTCCCAAGGAGGAGACGGAGGTCTTCTACAACGTGACGGTGTTTGGTCAGGAACTCCACCTGAGGCTGCGGCCGAACTCCCGCCTCATCGCCCCCACGGCCACATTGCAGTGGGAGGAGTCAGAACACCTGCGCTCTGAGCCAATCAGAGAAGACACCTGCTTCTACACAGGAACAGTGTCAGACATGGACAACACATCTGTGGCCATCAGCAACTGTGACGGGCTGGTAGGTGACACCTTGTCCTCAGTCGGACGGCCAAACGTCGAGCAAGAATCGAGGTTAAATAATGTCAGAGAGACTCTGGAGGGACGGTTGATATTTTGGAGTAAAGGGGGAAGAGGGAGGAGAGGCAGTGGGCTGTTGAGCCACAGGAGGAGGGTAGGATCAACTTAGGTAGACAGATGATCTGCTCTGCAGACCCTGAAGAGCCTAAAGTAGAATCCATCCATCTACTGTCTATACCCGATTAAAAGTGAGGAGGCCGTTGGGTGGGAGGCCCCTGGACCTCCAGTCCATCACAGGATAAAGTAGATGTTTAACAGGCAAAAGGATTTGGGTAATAAGATGAAACCTTCAGAAATAATCGTCCTCTGAGTGTGGTTAGAGGTTAGATCATAAAACATTTACAGCACTGTTACTGTCAAGAAGAACCAGTTCTGGAGTGGGTTCTCTGAACAGGCGTAGAACCCAGGTCTCCCAGGTCTGGTCTGGTCCGATCATCATGTTCTGGTTCTACGCTGAGGTCCAGCAGGGATCTGTGTTGGCTGTGAAACAGAACCAGAATAAGTGCTCAGTCCAGGTTTTATGGTGCTGTTGGGTAGCAGAACCTGGATGAATCAAGAAGAAGCAGAACCTGGTTTAGTCCAGATGTTGGAACAGCTGTCAGACCTCTTGGGGTCTCCTGAGGTTTCAGACCTGCTGAACCTTAAGGTTCTGAGAGCTGGTCAGAAATGTGGCCCATTCGCAGCTAGACCTCCTTTCTGCTGCGGAGAGGAACTTTTCCTCTGCGCAGCAGAAAGGCCGGTGGAACGACGCCAGGCCTGCAGAAGCCAAAACCCAGTGCTGTAAAAAGTGAGGGTGTGAAGCCAGCAGCCCCCATGGAGCTCCTGCAGCGTTCCTCCTGTGGAGCTGCACTTCCAGCAGCGTGGAGGCCCTGAGTGAAGCCAGATGTGGAGGAAAGAGGTGTTCAAAGACAGAGAGTGAGAGGAATATTTTCCTGCTGCAGCTGCTTCAGGGGCTACTGTCAGATTAAAAGAGCAGAAGATCAAGGTCCTCAGTGACTGTGTGTTTACACAGAGGAACCTCAGGTAGCTCCACTCAGGTCAGTTATTACTGACTCAGATCAGTTATTACTGACTCAGATCAATTATTACTGACTCAGATCAATTATTACTGACTCAGATCAGTTATTACTGACTCAGATCAATTATTACTGACTCAGATCAGTTATTACTGACTCAGATCAGTTATTACTGACTCAGATCAGTTATTACTGACTCAGATCAATTATTACTGACTCAGATCAGTTATTACTGACTCAGATCAATTATTACTGACTCAGATCAGTTATTACTGACTCAGACTATTTCTGCTAACTGAAACGTTGAACGTAAATCAGAGCTGGGTGGATGACAGCATGTTTAAGCAGGTGATTGATTGGTGGCTGCAGCACCGACAGGTGAACGGTGGAAGTTCAGAAGATCCAGAACAGATTGCTGTTCTCGTGTCTCCAGGCAGGTATGATCCGGACCGGAGCAGACGAGTTTTTTATTGAACCGTTGGATAAGTGGGGGTCGGGAGAAGGGAATGAGGATGGAGGCGACCGAAGGCACATTGTTTATCGCTCCTCAGCTGTCATCAAGAAACCATCAGCTGCTGATCCGTCCACAGAGGACTACATGCCAGGTGAGTTCACCAAACACACCTGCTGGGTCAGGCTGACCAGCAGGTCACATAGAAGCACACGCCGGGTCTATGTTGGACATCATGGCTCCAGTAAACGATGTGAATCATCAGGTGGTCAGTCAGTGTTATTGGGTTTATTACGGTGTCTGATACTTCATTATAATCAACGAACCACGGCAGAAATGAAATAATGATAAAAGGTTTCAGGTAAAGTTTTCAGAAAGCCCTACTTGGATTTAGTACTTTTCATACTACTACATGTAGTAGTATGAAAAGTACTCATCTCCAGAGCTCCTAAATACAGCTGAAATAGGTTGAGTACATGTGTGGACAGCAGACAAAATGGCAACTAGGGAGACTGACGGACATTCAGTGTTTGCAGCTGAAAGTTTTAAATGCAGGACTGATTTGGTGAAGGGGGACCTGGCCTGTGCACGGCGTGTTTTATGGAGGTAAATGGTAAATATCCTGTCCTCGTACAGCACTGTATCAAGTCCTGACGACCCCCAAGAGCTTCACACCACAGTCAGTCACACCCTGACGGTGGTGAGCTATGCTAGCAGCCTCAGCTGGCCTGGGCCAGGCTGCCAGACAACGGCGCCACCGGGCCCTCTGACCACCGCCAGCAGGTAAAGCGTCTTGCCCAAGGACACAATGACAGTTGAAGTGGAGTTCTGAACCAGCAACCCACTGGCTGCGCAACAAACTCCTAGCTCCTGCTGCACTGTCCCTCTGTGTTGCATGTTAGCCTGATAATAAACAGACGCAGAGAGGCTTTGAGAGCTGAGCTGCAGCCTCGTCCTCACCCTCCTTCCAGCTGTTCCTGCAGAAGGAACGAATAAAAACGGTGGAAAAGGTCCAGGAGAGTCAACGGAGCTTCAGGCTAAAGTACACACAGAAACAAACTGCCACTAAAACACCAACATACAGAAATGATGAAGAAGCACGCATGAATGCGCTAAAACGGCATAAGAAACGCAGTAAAACCCTGAGAATGCGTCAACGCTCTCACTACGCCCAGAGAGAAGCAGACGGAGCCAGCAGCGACGTGGCAGTCTGGACGCCGCTGCTGGAGGATCTCAGAGTTCAGACACAGTTCACCTCCTCAATCTCTGCGGTTCTGCAGAGCAGCACGAACTGCGGCGCAGTCAGACAACACAAACATGTGTTCAGACACATGGCTGTCTTGATGATCATGTCAAACACAGGCATGAACTGTTCAACACCGTCAGGGCTGACATATGGAGCTCTGCAGACCCATCTGCTCACGTCTGGGGACTGAGAGCATGAAGCTTCCTCCTAAAGATGGAAGGAGGTTAGCTTGCTCCTCCCTCGTCAGAGCACGGCCTCAGTAAGCCTCTGCAGGGATGTGTATGATACGTCCCTGAGGGGTCAGAGGTCTGCTACAGTTCACTCCTTACCTTCTTCTCACACGTGTGCTTACAATGACACACCAGTTTTACTTCATAAAGGTACGGCTCAACAAACTGAATATCAGCAAAACGTAAAAAGGGGGAGTCTAAGTGTCTCAGGGTCTTGTTCACGGGTGAAGGGAGAACGTAGCTGGACAGACGGGGAGGTGAGGTGCCGCAGTGCTGCGTCCGCCGCCTGGTCTGTGGAGACCTGAACCAAGAGGCGACGCTCTGGATTGGCTGATCGGTCTGCGTTCCTACCGCCACCTTGGTCCTGACCGACAGAACCACAGCCTGGATTCAAGGAATTCAGCAGGAGACCCAGCAGGAGACCCAAGAGGAGGCTCAGGGGGAGACCCAGCAGGAGACCCAGGGGGAGACCCAGGAGGAGGTCCAGCAGGAGACCCAGGAGAGTGCTGCTCCCTCCCTCCCTTCGTCCTCCACACGGTGGTTCAATCAGGGGCTGTGAAGAAATATTTGAACCAAACAGTGTTTAGAAACAAAACTTCATAAAAACTCTCTGAACCACGGATGTGATTTAATTAAATCCAGGACGTCCGTCTGCGTAGGGAAGGCTGAAAGGCGAGGTCTATGGTTACTGAATAATAAAGTGACATTTGATGGTGGTCCTCAATATTAATGCTGTCACTCCTCAGTTTAACTTTTCCCTGAACTTCCTCAAAGAAAACCTTCTCGTTTCTCTGCGACCAATCAGTGAACAGCAATCTGTTCACGGCGCTCTAATGCTCCCAAAGCGGGCGGAGGCCACAAAAGCCGGGCCAAGGCAGGCCAAAGCGGGCCACGCCGGGCCAAGGCGGGCCAAAGTGGGCCAAGCTGAGCCAAAGCAGGCCAAGGCGGGCCAAAGCAGGCCAAGCCGGGCCAAGGCGGGCCAAAGTGGGCCAAGCTGAGCCAAAGCAGGCCAAGGCGGGCCAAAGTGGGCCAAGCTGAGCCAAAGCAGGCCAAGCTGAGCCAAAGCAGGCCAAGCTGGGCCAAAGTGGGCCAAGCTGAGCCAAAGCAGGCCAAGCTGGGCCAAAGTGGGCCACGCCGGCCACACTAATCACACTAGGGCATTATTGATCATCAGCTGCTGCTGATAGTTATGAGAACTTAATCACTAATTAATTATCACTAACCCAAATAACTAGAAGCATTGGGATGTTCAAACCTGTGGTGGAAATGTGGATTAGTTTAGCACCTAGTAAATGTTAATAATTACAATCTACTGTATATGTGCAACTGGCAACTACTAATCTTCAACCAAAGCAACACACAACTGTAACTTAGCTGTCAGCCTGAAAAGGCATAATTTGAGCGGCAGCCGTCGAACAGCAAACGTCTTTTATGAAAATGAGCACCAACACGTCTCTCATTATCTGTGAGACTTTATTAAGACAAACAGCTCCCTGATACAATAAATCTCTTTGGCCAAACTAGAAACACACGTCTACTACCTAATCAAAGGTAAACTATTAAACGATCCATCTAGACCAGAACTTTCTACACAGTCAAACAGACGAGGTGTTTGAACAGCAGCACTGATTACAGGATTAATCGTCAGTCAGCAGTGATGGATGGGGGGCTGCGACAGGAGCAGCCCTGACCCTGGCTCTTAGCCTCTTAGCCGCTAACAGTCCAACAACGAGCCGTAAAACCAACCAGGTGGTAAAGCGGCACGGGGGAAGCAGACAAGTAGACACAGGAGAGGTCCACTCAGCCAACCTTTGTGGCTGCTGGCTGGCTCCTGGGGATTTATGATTTCTTTATCAAATTAGGGATAGTTTCTATATATGAAGACCAACAAGTAAATATCATTTACATCTTTAATCCCTTGATATGATACAAAGAGGACAGGGAATAATTAAAAACAAGCAATTATCAATCTCACTTCAATGAAACAAGGAGATGTTTCCATAAGGACTGTTCCTAGACATCGGTGTTTGCTGGCTTCAGTCTGAGAGGTCAGAGGTCAGCGGTTGGGTCCTTTGCTACAGGGCTCCAACGGCATCTGGTTTTTATTTCCAGTAGATGAAATCCTTTAAAGAATGTGATGATAAAATGAACTGGACTTCACGCTGTTTTTAAAAGCAAACACGTCAGCTAAAACACCTGCTGAGATCAGCCAAGGCTGGGTGGCTGTTTCATTTCGTCGTTTAATGGCGGTTGTAATGCTTTAATCAGGATCATGAAAGGACCTGGAAGACTTTGAAGGGCCAGATGAGAAATGGTGGGAATGGCGCTGACTGCCTGGAGGGTCGTACTGAAGTCACCTGAACACAGAACGTCTCTCCTGGCCTTTAGAAACCCTGCAAACCTCCTCAGTTTGGATCCAGTTCATTTGTTAGATTCATAAAATGAACAGAAAACTAAAGCGTCACTAAAACGTCCTTTACTCTGGATACTTGTTAAAATGTGTTGAGAAGGAATAACATTGAAACTGTGTGTTTCAGGTCCTCTTTTCGGATCTCTGAACTGGAACCAGACGGTGCTTTCATACGGGTCAGCTCGCCGCCGCCGCGATACCACGACTGAAATGTTTCACATCGAGGTACGTGTATATTATCACTCTACTGTACTTTGGACTCTAAACTACAGAATAAACTACAGATGAATTGACCTTTTTAAAGAAAGCTGATAAGGTCAGCGTGACGAAATTGTAAACTAATCCGTCTCATTTACAACACCATTAATCAAACAATCTCATCTTCAATGTGATGTGATTTTTCTACTGTGCCCAGTTAACAGTCGGTTATTGAATGTTAATAATCCCAGGAGACAATGTATTTCTCAGCTCTGCAGCCAATCAGAGCTGAGGACACGTCACCTGAAGCTGCTCTGTCCATCTGACTCATGAGAAACAATCAGCACCACAAAACACACCCAATCTGCTTCTACTGAAAGAGCTTTGGCAAGAGAAATAAATGAGCTTCTGGTTGATTATCATTTAACCAGAGGAAAGAGAGAGAGTGATACAACATCCTCTGAGTCTGCTTCTACACCTGCTAAGAGAGATATAAAGAACAGCAGAACCAGCTGATAAAGTATTACAGGTACAAACAAACAACGCCTTGATACCATCACTGAAGAATATACAGTATTAATTAATATGACATGTAGAAAGTGACAGCTGGAGATAATAACAGGGGTTTTCTGGATAGAAGCGAAGAAGTAAGAAATGTTTTAGCATGGAGATGTAAACCGATCTTCTTGTCTGTCCTTAAATAAATCATAACCATAGTTTAGTGCATAATTTAAGACTTACCTTATAAAAGTACTTATCTCTTTGTCAGATGGAAAATAATCCGTCACCTAGTGTTCTTCATCTGGATTATTATAATCCACAGAATTATGAATGTCTGATGGGGACAGTTGAACCCATATACTTGAAGACTGGGTGCACTGATTTGGCTTGCAGGACTTTTGTTTTTAAGGTCTGTAGCTTTGATTCAGCTGAAAATTGCATATAGTAAAAACTTCAGCCATTCCCTGAAAGCCTCCCTGATCAAAGCTCCTCTAACGAAGCCTAATCTGGTGTTTTTTACAGGCCCATATAAACCTAACAGTGTATGAATGTCTTTAACCCAGCTCAGGTTTTGGACCACAGAACTGAGATTAGTAAAGCGTTGCAAAGACATCCGACTTAAAGGTGCTGCACCAAAGCCATCTGACTGACCCGCTGGTAGCCTTTAGCTTTTAAGATGCTCAGCTCCACACCAACTGCCTGAAAACCTGCAAAAACTGTTGGCTGTGATGAATAAAGACTGAAAACATTACTGCTGCTTCGTCTTAAAGGCCCAAGATCGCTTCATCATTTCTATCTTGTTTAAACTTTTAGTTCGCTTAGACGTGTTACTTTTAATGGTTCTTTCTTTTCTGTCATGATACATTTTTCTGTGTAATTATGTGATCATAATGACTGTTGGTGAGACAACAGCTCAGAATTCATACATGATGTTCAAGTTGAACGCACCGACTACCCAACAACCCTGCCGGAGATGCTGAATGCCTGCAAACGTCCCTTAGCATCCGATAGATTTAAATGTTCATGTCAAAAAGCACAGATAACAGCCTCAGTTGTCTGTATCAGACAAAAGTAATCCTCTCGCTGAGAGGTTTGATGTTTACGGTGATTTTAGTTTTGCTTTGTTCTTCCTGTAAAGCATTAGAATTTTCTGATTTTTGATTGGTGCTAAATAAACTCACCTTGCCTCTCTCTCCTCCAGGTGCTGCTGGCAGTGGATTATTCTCTGGTTCTTTTCCACGGTCGAGACCACATTATGAAGTATCTCCTGACCCTGATGAACATTGTGAGTGGAAACAGAGACATACCATGTTCGTTCATTAGGTGGTGTAGAAGTTGATGCTGCAGGATGAGAACAGCTCCAAGGATCGGTTCCTGAGCTCAAACATCAGAATAAAATCTACAACCAAAACCTTCTGATTTCTGATCCATCTCTTCTGATCTTCTGTTTTTCTCCAGCTTCGTTTGGACCGTTCTTCTTCCGTCTGGCTCTTTTTGTTGTAATAAAACGCAGACGTTTTCAAGTTTCATTTTAGTGGCAATTGTTACCTCAGGCATTGTCTACACATAATCGGATCTTTATAAAACGATTGTCTCCCCACATCGTATTGAAAATAATCTGGTACACAGAATTTATTTTAGAAAAATGTTCATCCACACGAACCCGTACTAATTCCCCGCTGAGCGCTGTTTTAAACATGCCAGACACATAGGGGGCAGTGTTCCACTGAGCTAACACCTATCGGCCTCAGTTCTGTGTCTCAGTTCTGTATCTCAGTTCTGTGTCTCGGTTCTGTGTCTCAGTTCTGTGTCTCAGTTCAGTGTCTCAGTTCAGTGTCTCAGTTCTGTGTCTCAGTTCTGTGTCTCATTTCAGTGTCTCAGTTCTGTGTCTCAGTTCAGTGTCTCAGTTCTGTGTCTCAGTTCAGTGTCTCAGTTCTGTGTCTCAGTTCTGTGTCTCAGTTCTGTGTCTCAGTTCAGTGTCTCAGTTCTGTGTCTCAGTTCTGTGTCTCAGTTCTGTGTCTCAGTTCAGTGTCTCAGTTCTGTGTCTCAGTTCTGTGTCTCAGTTCTGTGTCTCAGTTCTGTGTCTCAGTTCTGTGTCTCAGTTCAGTGTCTCAGTTCTGTGTCTCAGTTCTGTGTCTCAGTTCTGTGTCTCAGTTCAGTGTCTCAGTTCTGTGTCTCAGTTCTGTGTCTCAGTTCTGTGTCTCAGTTCTGTGTCTCGGTTCTGTGTCTCGGTTCTGTGTCTCGGTTCTGTGTCTCAGTTCTGTGTCTCGGTTCTGTGTCTCGGTTCTGTGTCTCGGTTCTGTGTCTCAGTTCTGTGTCTCAGTTCTGTGTCAGGCCCAAAGTAACATGGTTTGGCAACAATCAGCCAGATTTATCTGGGCTGCTATCTGAAGCCAGTAATTGTGGTGATTGTCCTTTCAGGATTCATGCAGGGTGTGTTTGTCTCTGCCAGGTTAATGAGATCTACCAGGACCATTCGGTGGGGGCCAACATAAACATTGTTGTGGCCAGAATCATCATGCTCTCAGCAGCAAAGGTAGGGAACGTGCTGCTGGTCACCAGGCTGATCATCCTCAAGGTTCAAGTTGCTCTCTTCAACAATAACAGGAAGTAGAGTTCATCAGCAATTGTAAAACTGATCATCTTGTGTTTTTCGCTGTGACTAAAATACATGTGAACATCCCTGTTTTTATTCACATATAACAAAGATGTTAGTATTTTTCCAGTAATGCCAAAGGTGTCAGGTAAAAAAAAAACTGGTAACATTTCTACATCAGTCTTTCATCCCACTTAGTAGAAATCCTCATCTATCCCTAATTTAGGCTAATTTTTCCAACTTTCAGTAGAATTTAGTTTGTTAAACCACTGAACTCTCATTACTAAAACAGTCAGGTAGAATAAACTCCTAAAGTGAAGTTTAAAGCATATTTTTTAGGAAAACCTTTTTTCCTTTTATTAGTCCCAGGAGCTCATCGCTCTGGGGAATCCTCAGAAGAGCCTGGAGAACGTTTGTGGATGGTCATATCTTCAGCAGTGGGAGCAGAGTCACACCGAGCAGCATGACCACACAATCTATCTGACCAGGCAGGAGTTTGGCCCCACAGGCATGCAGGGTACAAACATTTTTATTTCCACTTTTAAAATTACCTCTGATTCTACCAAAACTCTTAGAAGGACTCTTCTAAGTATCTGGAGGACACTTCTTTGACTCTGGGGAGGCGTCAGCCATCTTCTATGGTCTGTTGGAGCAGCAGTAGCTGTGTGGCTGAGAGGAAGCGGCTGGATAAATTCATTAGGAGGACCGGTTCTGTCCTGGGACGCCCCCTGGACCCAGTGCAGGTGGCGGGAGACACCCGACCAGAAAGCAGGGTGTTACTGATTGGACCAGCATTAAAACAGTTGCTAGATGCTTTGCTTCTTTCGTGTCTACAGATTAACTACTTTGTCTAGTAATACTTCAGTTAATGGAAGTACTACCATGAGTACCAGATGTAGAACTGCTAATGATCATAATGATTAGTGAAGACTATCTTTGCCTCTGGTCTTGCAGGTTATGCTCCGGTTACAGGAATGTGTCAGCTGCATCGGAGCTGTGTCCTTGTTCTAGAAGATGGCTTCTCCTCGGCTTTTGTTGCTGCACATGAGACAGGACATGTGTGAGTCATGGAAAATCCATCATAGTAATCAGACCAGCAGCTCTAATACAACAAACAGCACAGTTAGACATTAAATAACTAAACCAGGAGGGAGAATAACAACTAGATACCTCCCATTGTGTCTGTTCTTCGATCGATCTCCAGGCTTGGCATGGTGCATGATGGCGAGATGAATGAGTGCGTCGATGATGCCCCGCTGGGTAGCATCATGTCTCCGAGGGTCCAGGCGACCTTCTACCGTTACCACTGGTCCAGTTGTAGCAGGAGGGAGCTGGACAGGTACCTGAGGTAAGTACCAGCAATGATCCAGCACACTCTGCCGTACAGGGAAAGCGTCTTATGTAGTCACGCTTTTCAATCCCAGTTGGTCTGTTTACCTGCAGCACCTATGATTGTCTACGTGATGATCCCTTCAGCCACGACTGGCCCACTCAGCCTCAGCTACCGGGCTTTCAGTACTCCATGGACCAACAGTGTCGCTTCGACTTTGGGCCAGGATTCAGCGTGTGTACTACTGTGAGTCTGTGGACCGATTACAGGCCAGGAATCTCTGTAACAGGGGGGTTTTAGAGTCTCTGACCCTGATCCATTGCATACGTTTTGAAAAGAAAGTCACCCAGGCTGTTTTGTGTCAAATACACTGTCAGGCTACGACAGTAAGCTTGTGTGCTCATCTATATGACCAGATAATAAACCTGATACAGTCTGGTGACATCGTCCATATATATTCACAACCACTGCAGATTACTTCTTTTTCCTGTGAAAACACTGAACAGGTTATTGTTGCAGTTTCAGAAATAAAACCAAACCTAGACTCTGCATTGTGTATCAGTTTGAGACAACTGAGAAAAATTAAAAGTAAGCAAACATCTCTGAGCGGAAATGTGCTTCAAATCGTTATCGAGTTTAAAGGAAATGTGATGCAGAAGGAAAATGATGTGAGTCCAACCACAAGCTGCCATCTTATCAGGCTCTGGGCAGGTTAATCTAATCCTTTCCATTTAAAATATTTTGGAAACCTTTCCTGCCATTAAATTTCAGTTAATGTTCTGAACAAATTCTGCAGCTGAACTTGGTGAACATCTGGGCTCTTCACTTAAAACATCTGGAAACCCATTAATTCCTGACTCAGTTAATGTTTTCCACTTGGTATTCATCTCCTCACATGTCTGAATGTTATCAGTTTGCAGGTTTTGTCTTTGAAGAACTTTTGTATGGAGCTGATAGGTGTTTTCATTACAGTGTGAACCTTTCACAACCCATCTGGAAAGGTTTCCTTTTATTTTACTTCAAGAATATAAACTTAAAGTCTCTAAAAACTTCCAGTTTCCCCACCGACCAGATCAATGACAGAGAGATGCTGAGGGCATAAATGTCAATGATTACAAGTTCTCATCACTAAGAGATCCTCTTTTGTTGGTCTTCAGTACATGACCCCTGACCCCTGCAAGGAGCTATGGTGCTGTGACTACAACAACCCATCTTTCTCTAAGACCAAGAAGGGCCTGCCACTCGATGGGACAAAGTGTGGACCAGGGAAGGTAAAAAAGGCAGTTATTTGACTTTCCTCATATCATGTTTGAGGTCAGTTCTCAGCGGACAACTTTACCAGGCAAAATAATTTATTCATCATAAAGAAAGTTTGTTTTTATCCTGCATAAGAGTTTTAAGGTTGTATGTTCTGCTCAGCAGAAGAGACACGGTCTTACATTGCCTTACTGGTCATAAGGGTGTGGTTGGTTTAATGTGGACAACAACAGAATCTGTTTTCAATCTTTAAATGCAGAGCTAAATTAGTCTGAAATATATCACCAAGGCAACTGTCTGTGGTTGCAGCACTGCTTTAAAGGTTTCTGCATAAAGCTGACACCAAGCCTCCTGAAGCAGCATGGAAACTGGGGAACATGGAGTCCATTCGGCAGCTGCTCCAGGACCTGCGGGGGTGGGGTCAGGTTTCGGACCAGACAGTGTGACAACCCACCGTGAGTATGCTGTCAGTCGGCAGTGATGTCACACATCAGCTGCACCAATCAGACACACTTACCTGCCATTGCTCTCAGTCCAGCCAACGGAGGGCGCACCTGCTATGGGAACAGCTATGAGTTCCAGCTGTGCAGCCAAGAGGACTGTCCTCCCTTGACAGATTTCAGGTCAGTAAATCTGGTGTTTGTTTTGTTTCAGTTTCCTCTGGCTGACTTTGGGTCAGTAAATCTGATGTGTGTTTCAGGGAGGATCAGTGTAAAGCCTGGAATCCCTTTTTGGAACATGAAGGAATGAAACATCACTGGCTTCCATATGAGCATCCTGACCGTAAATACATGCACACAGACACGCATTTATATGACAGCACACATATACAGAGGTTATACGCCCTGGAAGTGAATCCCTCCTGGCTGCTGAACCCAGACATGTAAACACAGTCATCTCTGCTGTGTAAAGACATCTTTTTGAGGACATCTAGGTTTACGTTTGAAAGTGAAGACTTTTTCTGTGGAATCTCCTTTGCTCTGAGCGGACATTGGGTTTTACAAAGACGCTGTGGGACTGACCCACACCGAGTCTGGATTCAGATTTAATGTCCTTGGAATGCATTATGTATTGAGCGGTCCTTACAGATCCCCAAAGACAGCCCTGTGTGTGTGTGTGTGTTCTTGTACTTGCGGCTGAGTGAGACATTTTTTGCTCATTTTACTAGTAAAGTGAGGACTTTGATGTAAAGTGAGAAAAAAGGTCCTCACTTTTTTCTGGGCAAGGGGTTATGTTTTAGGACTAAGATGTCAATTAGCTTTAAGTTAAGGTTAGGCCATAGAGAGGGTTGAAAATGAATGGAAGTCAAAGCACGGTCCTCACTTTTTATTTAAAACAAGGCTGTGTGTGTGTGCTCCTGTTAAGGCATCAGAGTGAGGACCCTTTGTCTGATTTCAGTATCACAGTGAGGACCGTTGGTACCAAAGTGAGGACATTTTGTTGGACCCTGGGTCCCTGAGCAAGACCCTTAACCCCAGATTGCTCCCCAGGCGCCGCGCAGTGGCAGCCCACTGCTCCCCAAGGGGATGGGTTAAGATGCAGAAGTGAATTTCTCCATTGTGAGATCAACATGTCCAGTTTATTTTTTTTATTTTTTTAAAAAAACGCAGCAAAACAACATCTTAAGGAAGTAACTCATAATTTTAAAATGCTGTTAGAAAGAGAACATTTGGATCTGCTGGGCTGCTCTCCGCCATCTTGTTACTTAGACAACTTTATTTGTTATTTTGTATGCACAGAGTGCGTACAGAACGAAATTTCGTTTGCATACAGCTTGAAAAATTACAGTAAATTGCAGTAAATTACAGGATAAGGTGCAGCAGTGATTTATAGTAAACAATTGAAATGTAAACAATGTAAACAATGCAGGAGAAATAGACAGTGTGCGGTCACAGTGTACAGGTGAGTATTATTAAAAAAATCGATTGTATGTGCAGAAATGATTGTGCAAAGGGCATTTTAGAAACTGAGTTCGGCAGCATTTGTAATGCTAGATAAGGATGCAATGATGCAAATGTGCAAATGTGGTACAAAGTCCATTTTGTGGCTGTTCATCAGACTCATGGCATATGTGCAAATGTGCAAATATACGAATGTGGTACATAGTCCATTTTGTGGCTTCAGCAGTTCAACAGTCCGATGGCAACAGGGAAAAAGATTTTGCAGAACCTGGTGGACCTGCAGCGGACGCTGCGGAACCTCTTTCCAGAGGGCAGCAGGGAGAACAGTCCATGGTGGGGGTGTGAGGGGTCCCTGATGATGTTATGGGCTCGGGACACACAGCGCTGAGATGAGATGTCCTTAATGGAGGGGAGAGGAGCCCCGATGATCTCCTCTGCTGTCCTCACCACTCTCCTCACGTTCTTCCAGTCTGAGGCACTGCAGCCTCCACACCACACGGAGAGACAGCTGGTCAGAATGCTCTCTATGATGCTTCTGTAGAAGGTCGTGAGGATGGGCGGGGGCAGGTGGGCTCTCCTCATCCTCCGCACGAAGTATAGTCACTTCTGTGCCCTCTTCACCAGTGACGTGGTGTTCACAGTCCAGGTGAGGTTGTCCGTGATGTGCACCCCCAGGAACTTGGTGCTGCTGACCACCTCCACAGCTGAGCTGTTGATGAGCAGTGGAGCGCGGTGAGGCCGGTTCTTCCTGAAGTCGACGATGATCTCCTTCGTCTTCTCCACGTTCAGGATCAGGCTGTTGTCTCTGCACCAGCCCACCAGCTGCTCCACCTCCTCTCTGTAGTCCTGGTCGTTGTCATTTCTGATCAGGCCCACCACCGTTGTGTCGTCTGCAAACTTCACGATTTGATTGGTGGTGAACTTGGGGACGCAGTCATGTGTCATCAGGGTGAACAGCAGGGGGCTCAGGACGCAGCCCTGAGGGGAACCCGTGCTGAGGGTGATGACATCAGAGGTGTTCTGTCCGACCCGGACTGACTGAGGTCTGTTGGTGAGGAAGTCCAGCAGCCAGTTGCGAAGAGGTGTGCTGAAGCCCAGATGTTCTAGTTTTCCTACCAGGTGCTGTGGGATGATGGTGTTGAACGCTGAACTGAAGTCCAGGAACAGCATCCGCACGTGCGTGTTCTTCTCCTCCAGGTGTGCCAGGCTCAGGTGAAGAGCAGAGGAGATGGCGTCCTCAGTGGAGCGGTTCCGTCGGTAGGCAAACTGGAGCGGGTCGAGTGTTGGGGGGAGACTGGAGACGATGTGTTGTTTCACCAGCCTTTCAAAGCACTTCATCATGATGGGAGTCAGTGCAACAGGCCGGTAGTCGTTGAAACAGGTGACTTGAGGTTTCTTTGGCACCGGAATGATGGAGGCAGACTTGAAGCATGCTGGCACTATGGCTTGGTCCAGCGAGGTGTTAAAAATGTCTCTGAGGACACCAGCCAGCTGACCTGCACACTCCTTGAGCACCCGCCCAGGTATGTTGTCAGGACCTGGGGCCTTCCGCGGGTTGACTCTCCTCAGAGTCTTCCACACGTCGGCGGTGTCAAGGCGGAGGACCTCCTCTTCCTGATGGGGAACAGCTTTCACTGCTGGAGTGCTGTTTAGTGCCTCAAACCTCCCAAAGAAGTTATTTAGTTCATTGAGGAAGTCAGCATCAACTTCACCCACCGGGGGGGAGGGCGTGTTGTATTCTGTTATTGCCCGTATGCCTTTCCACATGCTCCTGGTGTTGCTGGCGTCATGGAAAAGCTCCTGGATGTTCTTTTAGTGTGGTTCCACTTTGCTAGCCTGATGGCACGGTTCAGGTTGGCTCTCGCTGTCCTCAGTGCCCCCTTGTCACCAGACTTGAAGGCTGGGTTCCGCGAGGGGCTAAACCCTGAGTGGCAGGTGTTCACATGCACATACGTGCACACGCATGTACGTACATGCATGTGCGGCCATCCCGGCTGTGTAAACAAGACACTGGAGAACAGCATAGAGAGATATTACCTTTAATTCTTCACATCATTATTTTTTGGTTCTTCCTATGTAAAATAATGAAATTTTGCTTATTGCTCCTTTAAAGGTTAGTTTTAGGCATATATGGGTAAAAATTAGGGTTTAGGGTTATTGTCGGTTAGGGTATAGAAAGGGTTGAAAATGACTGAAACTGGGAGTCAACACATGGTCCTCACAACATACAGCAAGACGAGAATGTGTGTGTGTGTGTGTGTGTGTGTGTGTGTGTGTGTGTGTGTGTGTGTGCACATGGTAAAGTCATCAGGCAGGAATCTGTTGTTAGATGGAAACTTGGAGCCTCTCCTCCCTTTAACTCGTCATCATCTGAGAATAATTTAGTGTCTCTCCAAAACTTTTTATGATCAGCTTCAGATATTCCACCTCAAACCTCTCTGAGCCCAGATGTGTGTGTTTGTGTGCAGCGGATGAGCGCTGTCGTCTCTACTGTCAGTCCAAGGAGACGGGCGCCGTGGTGTCCATGAACAGAATGGTGCATGATGGGACGCTGTGTTCCTACCACGACGCCTACAGCATCTGCGTCCGAGGAGAGTGTGAGGTCTTTATTGTGCTTCGGTTTCCAAGTGTGACGCACGTCCCACAGCTTTTTTCTCCTGAGTTTTGCTTCTACAGTAATGAAAAATAAAAGGAAAAAAAAACTGAGAGCTGCCTTTCACACAATACTGAATATTTGGGGATTTTAATTGATTTTAGGCAGTAATTGACTTTCCTTGTCATTTTGTTTATTTAATGCTTTTACTTAATATTTTACTCAAAGTATGGAAATGTATGGTGTAAGGTTAAATAAATTCACCTGTAATACATTGCCTCCTCTCCTCTGTAGCATGTAGGATGTGACGGTCAGATCGCCTCCGACCAGCAGGAGGACCAGTGTGGCGTCTGTGGAGGAGATGATTCTAGATGCAATGTTGTCAAAGGAAACTTCACCCGAAGCACCAAGAGGCCAGGTGATCTGATTGATTGGTTGGTTGGTTGATTGATATAGCACTTTAAAATAACAAACTAAGGTGACCAAAGCACTGGACAGTAAAATCACAATACATAAACACATACAACCATAAATGCAGATGACAGAAAATTTAAAATCATATATGTAAAGCCACCATGCTACTTGGTATTAAATGCCTGCTTTAAAAAATAAAATTTTAAGGGTAACTCACCCCAAATCAACTGTTTTTGCTAAAACAAAACTGGTAACATGGTTGTCTTTCAGTGCCGTTAACATATCCTGGTTATTATTTTGACAATTTACTGCATATTTGTTGAAATCCTGCTTTTGTCTAAAGTCAGTGTGGCGCCCTCCTAAGGTTCAACGGGTGTCTTGCATTGAATTTTCAATCAGTATCGCTATTGGTTCAAAGGTTTTTGTGACATCACTTGGAGAAACTGTCGAGTCAGCAGCCCTGCCGCTGTGGGGAATAAAAGCAGCTGTCTTGTGCCTCCGAAGCGAGTTGGAGTCAGGATCCCCGTGACTTTGATTACTCTGTGTTAAGTTCCTGGGGATCCTGCGCTTTTGGTCTATGTTCTCGTGGCTCATCTTTAGTCTGTTAATTCAGTATTCTATCACAGTCGGTTTCTGTTTCTCATTTAGGTCAAGCTCCCGAGCATCCCACAGTTCTCTTAGATTTGCACATTTCAGTATTGTTTATCTTTAAATCCATGTTTCTGTTATTAGTTGAGTTTTCTGTTATCACTTGATATTTTCATCAGTCTGTTAGATTCGGTTGCAGTCTTAGTCAGTTCTGTTGATTTTGATGTTAGTTGTTCTGTTAGATCTTTATTTCACTGCCTGTCCTCAGCTTAGTTTATTAATTTATTATTTCATATCGAATCCATCCAACATGTATTCCTGTAGATTCAGTTCTGCCTTTACCCCACCAGTTCATTGTCCTTCCTCTCCTTCTGCCTCATTGCCTTACTCATCTCACCTGTGTAATTTACTCCACCTGCTGCCCCCTCTGTCTGCTCAGCCATACCCAGTTTTCAGGTCCTCCATCTGTCTACTCAGTTCTGGTCATCTTTGCCGTGTTCTTGGTTCCTGCATCTCTGCCATCCTGCCTAACCCTAACCCACCTTATTCAATAAATCTTGACTATTCAACATGCGACTCCTCAAAAAATAAACTTCTTAATCAATCACTTAATCTGGATGGCATTAACTTGGTCTCTGGTAATAAAGTAATAAATCTTGGTGTTATTTTTGACCAAGACATGTCATTTAAATCCCATATTAAACAGGTTTCCAGAGTTTCCTTTTCTCACCTCAGGAATATCACCAAAATTAGAAACATTCTGTCCAGGAGTGATGCTGAAAAACTAGTCCATAGAATAGAATTTAAAATTCTTCTTCTAACGTATAAAGCCCTTAATAATCAAGCTCCATCATATATCAGAGCTCTGATTACTCCGTATGTTCCTAACAGAGCACTTCGCTCTCAGACTGCAGGTCTGCTGGTGGTTCCTAGAGTCTCTAAAAGTAGAATGGGAGGCAGATCCTTTAGCTATCAGGCTCCTCTCCTGTGGAACCAACTCCCAGTTTTGGTCCGTGAGGCAGACACCCTGTCTACTTTTAAGACTAATCTTAAAACTTTCCTTTGTGACAAAGCTTCTAGTTAGAGTGGCTCATGTTACCCTGAGCTACCTCTATAGTTATGCTGCTATAGGCTTAGGCTGCTGGAGGACATCAGGATCTACTTCTCTTACTCTGCTGATTTCTACTGTTCTCTAGTTTTGCATTGCATTACATTGAAATGACTGTCGTCATTTCAGCTTTTAATTTTTTGTTCTCTCTCTTTTTTCTTCATAGTAGGTACACCTGGTCTGGCGTTCTGTTAACTGTGAAATCATCCAGAGAAGACAGATCACCACTATTACCATCTAATGTAGAACAGATTACTGGATCAATGTGTGCTTCTGTGCTTTTTGTCTCTCTTGTTGTGTCTCTGCTCTGTCTTCTGTAACCCCCAGTGGGTCGAGGCAGATGACCGTTCATACTGAGCCTGGTTCTGGTTCTGCTGGAGGTTTTTCCTTCCCGTTAATGGGTGGTTTTTCTTTCCACTGTCGCTTCATGCTTGCTCAGTATGAGGGATTGCTGTAAAGCCATGTACAATGCAGACGACTCTCCCTGTGGCTCTACGCTTCTCCAGGAGTGAATGCTGCTTGTCGGGACTTTGAAGCAATCAACTGGTTCCCTTATATAGGAAATTTTTGACCAATCTCTATAATATGATTGATTTTGACTTTGTAAAGTGCCTCGAGATGACATGTTTCATGAATTGGCGCTATATAAATAAAATTGAATTGAATTGAATTGAATTGAGCTCATGTCTGCAATTTGGTCCAATTCCAAAAACTCTGACAGCTGGAGTTTGAATAGTGAGTTTTGTGGTCCTTCTGTTGATTTTTCAGGTTAGCGAATTTTTTAGCTTAGCGTTCAGTTAGACTATTTAGCGTTTTTTTTAGGATTTCCTAGTAGCCCAGCCGAACAGATGGAGTGTTTGTCAGTTTCCTAGGTGGCACGCTAACACTGTTTGCAGATCTTTGTGTGCAGCCGGCGACCGGGGAGTCTGACTAGAACAGCGGTAGCGGTTCGCTGTAGGACGATGCACATCGTATTGGCTGAATTGTCAGGGGGTCCTGAAGGATAACAACAGAAATGCAGTCAGGGGACGGAGCCAGAGGGGCCTGAAGTTTCACACATCACTCAGGGGCAAGACGAGAGGAGATAGGAAGGAATGGTCTAGGAGAGGTGTCTTCGATTGTTCATCAATGTCGTATAGATGTTGTTCTACCATAACTCCAATATTTAAAAGGGTTTGGCGATTATACACAACTAGTGTTGATGCGTGCCATATAAAGTCGTACAGAATAGAAAAACAATCAGCAGCAGGAGCAGAGATAAAAGACTACACACAGTCACAGTCATGCCCGCGATGTGAACTGAACCAAACTTACATATGTCCACACCGATATTATGACCACTGACAGAAAAACTAAAAATGGGTCACAGCTTCTCCTTTACTGCAGCTCAGGATAGAATTCATAGTTTGTAGTTGTAATGACTTTTAAAAATTAGTCCAGGGAAAACCTGACAGCTGGAAAGATCAGGTGAAAGCTGGCCTGGGTTTTTTGATCTACTGGAAAATCACCTTTACCTCCAACTGCTGGTTCTGATATTCTCCGTTTGCTCTGATAGTCTGTTGTGGTCGGAGCTGCAGACCAGTCTGGGTGTCCATCATGACCCATGTCCACCATCTAAAGCTCCTACAGTGCATGTGGGCATGAATCTGCTGCCCATAAGGAGATATTGTCTAAGCCTCCAAATTCTCCAAGTCTTCATCCAGTAAAACATCAGTGAAATGTTCTGGACAAACCCATTAGGTCCACCAGGGCCTCACCTTCAGGTTTCCATATCTTTTATGATTACTGCTGACAGCATGGACACCAGGACCAAAGCCACCTTCAGAGGCCTAATGAAGTCTAGGATCATAATGTTTGGCCAGACTTACAGATGGTTATTCATTAATGTCTGAATAATTCCCTGTCTGAATAATTAATTGACTGTTAATTGACTGTTAATGTTTTAGGTTACCTGAAGATGCTGGACATTCCCAAAGGAGCCAGAGGTCTCGTGATCCAGGAATTTAAGGGGACTCCTCACACTCTCGGTAAGGTGACTAAAGAAACCACGACCATGAGAATGCTGTTGATTCAAAAATAATCTTCAACCAGAGTTTTATGTTGCAGCCGTAAAGAACCAGGAGACGGACCACCTTTTTCTCAATGATGAACATGAGATTCCTGAAAGCCGAGTGCTGGTTGAGAAGGGTGTGGTCTGGGAATACAACAAGACTGGTGAGCAGGAGTCCATCCAGACCGCCGGTCCACTGAAGTACGGGGTCACACTCATGGTCAGTCACTGGAAAAAGACACAGTGTTGTCAATGTTTCTGGATAGAGGGTCTGTGAGAGCTAACCTTTTCCTACTTTTTGTTTTTCAGGTCCGTTCTCACCTGGATTCCAAGGTGACCGTGTCTTATAAGTACATCATTCAGGATCATATCCTTTCTTCGCTCGAGTCCAACCTGGTCCAGGAAGAAGCTCTTATCTATGAGTGGGCTCTAAAGAAGTGGTCTTACTGCACCAAGCCCTGTGGTGGAGGTATGTACTGGCTAACAGGCTAGCAGGCTAACAGGCTAGCAGGCTAACAGGCTAGCAGGCTAACAGGCTAGCAGTCTCCAGAACCCCGCCTGTGATGGACTAAATGTGAAACTCTGTTACAGGGACACAGTACACCAGGTTCGGCTGCAGGAGGAAGGCTGATGGGAAAATGGTTGAGAGGATATATTGCTCTGACATCAACAAACCCAGACCCATCAGCCGCAAGTGCAACACCGAAAGCTGCAATTCTCCTCGGTACCATAATCAGACACAGCATGATTAAATGGAGTCATCCAGTCAGAAAGCAGCAGATTCCCTTCATCATCTGCCTTTTTACCAACCACCAGATGGGTGACTGGAGTCTGGGAGGCCTGCAGTGCCTCGTGTGGTCTAACTGGGTGGCAGCGGCGCTGGGTGAGCTGCCAGCAAGAGTCCAGCAGCGAGAAACAGCAGCGCTCCGTCAACAGCAAACTCTGTGGTGATAACCGGCCAGAATCCAAACAGACGTGCAACCGGTTTCTCTGTCCCGCAGCCTGGAGGGCCGGGCCCTGGACCCCTGTAAGGAAGTTGTTATCTAAGGGACTTTGACTTGACTATCTCTGACCTGATTCTCTAGAAACCAGACATCCCCAGATTCCTTTCTGTTCTCTTTAAGAACAAAATGTTTATTCTTTTCAGGTCCAATTTCCTGTTTCTTTTCTGGTTTATATTTAAATGTTTGTGTTTGACAGCCGTTAACACAGTTCTCTTTCACTAAAATTCATATTTCCCTTTAAAACTACCATCCAGGAAGTAACTGTCTGTGTTCTTTCTTGTTGATCTGAGCTCAGTTTATCTTTTTTTTTACACCTTTTTGCTTTCTTTCTGGACTTTAATATCCTGTTTTTGTAAAACACCAAGTGTTATTGCTCTGCTTGAAGTACCCTTGGTCTTCCATTCCTTCTTGTAGGTGTCACCAAACCTCTGGCATTGTTTTTATCTCATATTTCTCACTCTTTGCCCTCATTTCTGGTCTGTTCTCCATAGTTTTTTTCTGATCCATCTCAAGTCTTTATTTTGGACCAGGCCCACCCTCCTACTCTGCTCTGTGTATGTCTCAGGTAGTTTCACCATGAGTTTTATTGGAAGGTCATAATGTCTGCATGGTTTTTGGAAAACAATAACAGTGGCGTTATGTAATGCTGCAATGATGATGACGTTTTATTACTCTTTATTGTTTTCTATCAATATCATCGTTATCTATGTCGGGTTTGGACCTAAAGTGCAGTAAAACTCAATCCAACTGGCCAAATATATTCTTTGCATGAAGGAGGAAATTAAACATAGTTGTAAACAATCTTCCATGAAAGCAGTGCTGTACCAGCTGTGATGCACACAGGTATTGATCAGGTGTATCGTTCGGCTCTAAATGCTGTTAGCTTCCTGTTTACTGCTTCCTCACTATTTTAATTGCAGGAGGTTCATCTGGTGTAGCGAGGCGCTCCATTTTGAGTCTCATTCTTACAAATGTGTGCACAGTGTTCAGTCTCCTGTGGAAACGGGACTCAGGATCGTCAGGTTGCGTGTTTGAATCCTGAAGGTTCAACTGGAAGCTGCAGTGATCCTCAGCCAATAGCAACACGCTCCTGTCAGGCCCCGCCCTGCAATGGTAGGCATCCACCAATCATGACATTTATTTACAGGAGCCAGTGGTGAACTGCTGACTGTGTTGCTGTTCGTGTTTCCTTCAAAGGAGATACGAAGAACGCCATCATCCAGTGGCTTTCCAGATCCAACCCAAACTTCCCGGCCCCCCCGATGTCGTCCAGTAAAACATCCATCTTCTTTTATTGTTTCCACAGAAACCTTCTAATTGATCTCTTCGTAAATATCCAGACCACTTTAAATACTGGTGATATTTTACGTCTGTTTCCTCATTATTAGACTTAGACTTAGACTTTCTTTATTGTCATTTTGTATACACAGAGTGCATACAGAACGAAATTTCGTTTTTCACACAGCTCAGAAAGATTGCAGTAACTCTACAGGATACCTTGCAGTGAATTACAGTACAGGATAAAGTGCAGTGATCAATCGCAGTCACTTACAGGATAAATTTCAATTGACTTCCGGATAAAGTGCAGCAGTGAACAGTAGGCAGTTGAAATGTAAACACTGTAAACCAAATGTAAACAAATATGCAGTAAGGTGCAGCAGTGATTTAAAAGTAGACAGTTGCATTGTACACAGTTTTTCAGTACGTTTCCGGTTAAGGTGCAGCAGCAATTTTGCAGGATACGATACAATGTGCAAGAAAATCGTTCAGAACCATGAAAATCATCCAACTAGACCTTTGAAGCATTAACTCTATGGATGGGTCAAGTGTTAATACTTTGAGGACCTGAGTTTGGGTCCATCACTTTGACCTGAACTGGTTATTCTTGGTGTCTATCTCACTAAACTGCCGGTTGTGTCTGTGTGGGTCAGTTTAACATTAGCGTTGCCCAACGGGCCACAAAGGACTAGGAACGTCACTTTGAAGATCTTTAAAGATTTTGATTGTTTTCACAGATGAACAACTCTGGAGTTAAATTATATTGTGGAATATTGCTTAGATTGGGACCAGAGGACCATGTTCGGAGGACCAAACTGACCACCAAGCAGAGGTTAAACGGTTTAATCTCCCAGGATTAAACCATTTAATCTCATGAGCGTTCTGTGTCTTTAGGGCAGCGGTGCCGTGGTGACCGCTCTGTATTTTGCCGGATGGAGGCATTGAGTCGGTACTGCTCCATCCCCGGATACAGACAGATGTGCTGCAAGTCCTGCAGCGAGAGAAACGTCAGCAGCTCCGAGGGTTTTAGCAACTCCAGCAATTTCAGCAACTTTAGCAACTTCAGTAACTTGAGTCCCACAAACAGGTGAGATGTGAAGGATGAAATAAACATCCACACTAAACTGCTAAAATCGGCTCATTTCTGTTTTAATGTGCAATTTGTGCATTTTAGGTCCTGGGAGGTGACTGAAAGGATGATGTCAGTAACCATGTCTACCTCATCGGTTAGTGATGTCACCAGTGATGTCATCAGCACACCACCCACCACCACCAAGAGCAGCTCCGACTTTGTCTACGTGGAATACGATTACGAGTTTCTGAAATATGACGACTCCCCTCTCTTGTCTGAGACCCCGGCTACCAGTGCTGCTATCTCTACCCCCCCGGTTACTCCCACTGCTACAGCCGCTACCACAGCTGGTACTGCAACCACTGCTACTGCTACAAGGCGCCCAATAACATCTGCTCCAGTGCATATATTAAACAAGGAAGATCCCCAAGTGTCCTTAGTCACAGTTAATCCAAACCAAACTCCGGCACCGATCAGAACATCAGTGTCCACTGAACACATCATCCCCACCACACCGTCAGTACCAGCACTCTCAGTACCTGCGTCACAGAAGGAGAACAACTCCGTGAATGAGGTTCAGTACCGGATAATGAGGGCGGACAGCAACTCCAGCAGAGAACAGCAGGATGTCTTTGTTCCACGGATGCTGCCTTTCTACGAACGGACTCAGAACAAACGTATTCAGCAACTTCTGAAGGAGAGACAGCTGCAGGACCTCCTAAGACAGGTGAACCGGACCAGAGTGAGAAGGAGGGACAGGAGAGACTGATCCGGTTCGGTTCTCCCTGCTTCTTTATCTAAGCGCTAAACCCAATAAACTGAGTGAGAAAAAGAAACTGTCAGAACAGTCTTTATGTTTATGTCTCCTGAGCTTTAAAGCAAAGTTAATCTATCAGGCGTAAAAGACCAGAACCTGGACAGAAAACTCTGGGTCTGTTGGGATTTTATACTCATGTTGTCTGTACCAGCTAATCCTGTTTTAAATAAAGCAAAGTCTCATCCAGCTGCTGATGTAATACTGACTCATGATCATCTGGATTAGATCACAGCTCGCCCAATTCCTAAACCTCAGATTGCTTCGGATCTAGAGTCTGTTAATGTTTAAGGACTTCCTGGTGTGACTAGGACCTGGTATTTTCCATTTCATTTCACATTTCTATGTTTTTCATCACCAGACTGTTGGGTTTTCACATAACATTATCTCTACCGACTTAACACGTCTACATTCAGTCATTTACACGTTTCTCATTGCTTCATACACAATAAGAACCTCCGTCTTGTTTACATTTATAGATTTGTTGCGACTCGTTGAGCTTTGCAGACATTCATGTTTGATCAAGTCTGCAAAGGTCCAAACATCTGGATCCCGTTGAGGTCTGGCCTTTGACTGGTCTATTGCCTCGATTCTTTTCTTTTTCATTCATTCTGATCTAGTTTTGCTGCTGTTTTCCTGGTTCTGTTGATGACCCGGTTTGGTCCAAGCTCAGATGGACTCACATTTTGACTCTAGAATACTTTGGTAAACAGAAGAGTTATTGGTCCAGTCAATGACTGCAAATTAAGACCAACCTCCCACCACCATGTTTCACAGTTGGTCTGAGATGTTTGTCCTGATCTGCTGTGTTTGGGTTCCTCCACCATGGTTCCTCCACCATGGTTCCTCCATCACGGTTCCTCCACCATGGTTCCTCCATCACGGTTCCTCCATCACGGTTCCTCCATCACGGTTCCTCCACCATGGTTCCTCCATCACGGTTCTGTCCAGAGGACGTTGTCCCAGAAGTCTGGTCCTTCCTCCAGGTGCAGCTCTGCTAACCTCAGTCCTGCTGCCATCTTGGTTCTGGAGAGAAGAGGCTTTCTCCTTCAACCCTTCCAAGCAGCCAGACTGGTTCAGGGTCATGACCTTTGACCTTTAACCTGCTAGCTGAGGCCTGTAGAGTCTGAGCTTCACACTATGATCTTCTCAGTTATTGATTTTAATCCATAGCCATGTGCCTAACCCATGCTATGATCCCTCTTACACACAGTGTTGGTTTACCTGCTCGGTGTTTCCCTGGTAATCTCAGGTCCAATTCCCACCGTCACTTAAAGCCATCAATGACGTCTCTGTGAGCCGTGTCCACATAAGGAAAACTTGTAAGAAATCTGTCATTTACTGGGTGGGCTTGTGGCGCAGCAGGTTGCGCGACCCAGGTACGGAGGCCTTAGTCCTCGACGCAGTCGACCCGGGTTCGACTCCAACCCGCGGTCCTTTGCCGCATGTCTCTCCCCCTCTTCCACCCCCTTCCTGTCAGCCTACTTTCATTAAAAAAAAAGCGAGCCACTAGAGCCGTAAGAAATCCCAAAATAATAAAAAAAAAAAATCTGTCGTATTTTTTTATGGATCTAGATGCTCATAAATCAAATATATTTCAGCAAAGTAAGGCAGGTTTATTTGTAGCACATTTCAGTAACAAGACAATTCAGTGCTGAACATGAACAGTTGATCAAGATATAAGACGAGTTGGACTAAAAACTAAAAGCCATTCAGGGATTTATAGACTAACAGAAGGATTTTAAAGTCTATTCTCTGAGATCCAGGGAGCCAGTGGAAGAACTTCAGAACCGGGTCCATGTTCTCTACGTTCTTAGTCTTATTGGAAGGACTTCAGAACCGGGTCCATGTTCTCTACGTTCTTAGTCTTAGTGAGGACTTCAGAACCGGGTCCATGTTCTCTACGTTCTTAGTCTTAGTGGAAGGACTTCAGAACCGGGTCCATGTTCTCTACGTTCTTAGTCTTAGTGGAAGGACTTCAGAACCGGGTCCATGTTCTCTACGTTCTTAGTCTTAGTGAGGACTTCAGAACCGGGTCCATGTTCTCTACGTTCTTAGTCTTAGTGGAAGGACTTCAGAACCGGGTCCATGTTCTCTACGTTCTTAGTCTTAGTGAGGACTTCAGAACCGGGTCCATGTTCTCTACGTTCTTAGTCTTAGTGGAAGGACTTCAGAACCGGGTCCATGTTCTCTACGTTCTTAGTCTTAGTGAGGACTTCAGAACCGGGTCCATGTTCTCTACGTTCTTAGTCTTAGTGGAAGGACTTCAGAACCGGGTCCATGTTCTCTACGTTCTTAGTCTTAGTGGGGACTTCAGAACCGGGTCCATGTTCTCTACGTTCTTAGTCTTAGTGGGGACTTCAGAACCGGGTCCATGTTCTCTACGTTCTTAGTCTTAGTGGGGACTTCAGAACCGGGTCCATGTTCTCTACGTTCTTAGTCTCAGTGAGGACTTCAGAACCGGGTCCATGTTCTCTACGTTCTTAGTCTCAGTGAGGACTTCAGAACCGGGTCCATGTTCTCTACGTTCTTAGTCTTAGTGAGGACTTCAGAACCGGGTCCATGTTCTCTACGTTCTTAGTCTTAGTGAGGACTTCAGAACCGGGTCCATGTTCTCTACGTTCTTAGTCTCAGTGAGGACTTCAGAACCGGGTCCATGTTCTCTACGTTTTTAGTCTTAGTGAGGACTTCAGAACCGGGTCCATGTTCTCTACGTTCTTAGTCTCAGTGAGGACTTCAGAACCGGGTCCATGTTCTCTACGTTCTTAGTCTTAGTGAGGACTTCAGAACCGGGTCCATGTTCTCTACTTTCTTAGTCTTAGTGAGGACTTCAGAACCGGGTCCATGTTCTCTACGTTCTTAGTCTTAGTGAGGACTTCAGAACCGGGTCCATGTTCTCTACGTTCTTAGTCTTAGTGAGGACTTCAGAACCGGGTCCATGTTCTCTACGTTCTTAGTCTTAGTGAGGACTTCAGAACCGGGTCCATGTTCTCTACGTTCTTAGTCTTAGTGAGGACTTCAGAACCGGGTCCATGTTCTCTACGTTCTTAGTCTTAGTGAGGACTTCAGAACCGGGTCCATGTTCTCTACGTTCTTAGTCTCAGTGAGGACTTCAGAACCGGGTCCATGTTCTCTACGTTCTTAGTCTTAGTGAGGACGCGGGCAGCAGCGTTCTGGATCAGCTGCAGCTGTCTGATCCACTTTTTAGGCAGACCTGTGAAAACACCGTTGCAGTGATCAGTTCTACTAAAGATAAACGTGGATTAGTTTCTCCAGATCCTGCTGAGACATCAGTCCTTTAATCCTGGAAATGTTCTCCAGGTTCTAGAAGGTCCACTTTGTCTTTAGATGGAGGTTCAGGTCTGAGTCCATCACTACTCCCAGGTTTCAGGCCTGATCAATGGTTCCTAGCTGAAGCAGCTGAAGCTGTGAGCTAACTCTGGATCTCTCCTCTATTGGTCCAGAAATTATTACTTCAGTTTAGTTTTAATTCAGTTAAAGAACATTTTGTCTCATCCTGCATTGATTTCTTCTATTTCCTCAGAGCCTGAACTGGTTCATAGTGACCTGGTGACATGGTGATGTAGAGCTGTGTGTCGTCTGCATAGTGATGGTAGCTGATGATGTTTATGATCTGAGCTAGAGGGACCATGTAGATGTTGAACAGGAGGAACCCAGGATGGAACCTTGTGGAACCCCACATGTGATTTCTGTCATCTCTGATGTAAAGTTACCTACTGACACTAAAAGTCCTTTAAGTAGGATTTAAACCAGTTGAGAGCTGTACCAGAGAGGCCGACCCAGTTCTCCAGGCGTTCTAACAGGATGGAGTGATCAACAGTATCAATGCTGCACTGAGGTCCAACAGAACCAGCACTGAGGTTCTGAGGTCCAACAGAACCAGCACTGAGGTTCTGAGGTCCAACAGAACCAGCACGGTGGTTCTTCCACAGTCTGTATTTATATGGATGTCATTAAACACCTTGATCAGGGCGGTCTCTGTACTGTGGTGAGGAAACCTGACTGGAAAACGTCAAAGCGGCTGGTCGTTGTTAAGAAGGTGTTTAATTGTTGAAACTCAGCTTTCCTACATTCCCTTTTTTCACCTCTAACTGCTGGAGCATTTTTCCAAGGAGATTTTTTCTTCCCAGAAAAAACTTTCACTTTAACTGGAGCAATGCAGTCAATGATGTCTGAGACTTTAGAATGAAAGTTATCCACTAGCTCATCTACTGAGTTGCAGCCTGAGGTTGAGGTAGCAGAGTAAGCTTGAATAAAAGTTTCTGTGGCATTGTCCTTAAAGGTGCGTTTTCTTACGATGTCCCTTTGGCTAAATGAGTCACTGGAAATGATGCTTTCAAAGGTAACAGAGAAGTGATCAGATAGGGCAACATCAGTTACATTGACCTTAGAAATCTTTAGACCTTTAGTGATGATCAGGTCTAAAATATGTCCCTGTTTGTGTGTTGGCTGTTTAACATGCTGAGTTAAACCAAAGTTTCTAAGTGTGTCACACAGTTCTTTTGCACTTCTGTCTTCAGGGTTGTCAACGTGAAAGTTGAAGTCTCCCACAATATTTAAACAGTCATAATCAACACATATCACAGACAGCAGGTCACTACGATCATTAAAAAAGTTTGATCGTAGCTGATCATTAACTAAGTTCTGTGGGTGAGATCCAACAGAACCAGTGTGAACTCACAATGAGACCGGCCCTGCTGGAAATATATCATGAATCAACACCTTATCAAAATGTCATATTTAGAATCAAAAGTCTTATGAAACAGTTCTGTGCATTGTGTTAGCAACATGTCTGTTGGGTTTCCTGCTGATTATATTTTAAAGGTATTTATTGGCCATAAAAAGAGGAAGGATAAATCAGCTGCACTTTACGAGCTGCAATAAACATCAGTCCAGATGTCAGACTCTCCGTGGTTCTGAGAGACCGGTTCTGCTTCTTTGTCCTGTTGAAGGTCCATCTTCAGTTCACCAGCGATGGGGTCTCGTTCTGCTTGACAGCCCCGGGCTGGTCCTGTGTTTTCTTCTGAAAATACCAGGATCAGGTTCTGTCTCTGGTCCTCCAATAAATCCCAACAGGACTGGCGTTAGTCTATAAAGTCAGTGCCAGAACTCTTTCTGGCCAGGGAGAGTAAGGAGTTTCTGAGCCAGTCTAACATGGAACAGCAGGATTTGGACCCATGGTTCCGCCCAAGTGGGTCCAGCGTCAACTGGTTCGGAGGAAGGAATCTGCCCTCTAGTGGCCACGTTCAACAACATGTCCTAGAAAATGTAAGAATCCCAGTTTCACCAGAACCGAGCCCGGAGATGCAGCGGGGAAGTCACATGGTTGTTGGCCAATCAGCGAGCATGGTTTGTTAGGATGGTTCTGGTCGGGATACGCTGCAGCAGAATTACAATTCCTTCATGAACTGGACCACATGTGCCCATTAGAAGGTCTGCAGACCATGTTTCATTTAGATTAAACAGAGAACATTAACTGCCCTGTTTTAAAGTCCAGCAATCTCCTGAAGACAGAAGAACACAAAAAACACCCTAACCCTAACCCAGGCAGCTGTATGTCAGCCAATATCAAAGACTTCAAGCATTTCCTCAGATAAATGGATATTTGTGTCATGAATTTGTATTTATGCTCAATTATCTGAATCAACACAGAGGAAAATCTCAGCAGTAACTTAGTTCTTCGTGTTGCTGCTGGTCAGCTGCGATTTTCTAGCTGCCATTGGTCACGAGTATCTACTGAACTTGACTGCTTGATCGCAGCCTCTGAATGACTCCAGGCGGATTAAAGAAATAAGATCATGCTGTAAAAATGTCTGATCTTAAATCTATTGTATCCTGTGGAGGCCCCAAGGGGACATGGGATTGTTTGCGTCCCTCACAAAATGTTTTGCGTTCTCTCGCAGTAACCTAGTAGATGGTTCATGTGGGATATATATAATATCTGAAGTTTTATATAATTTCCTTAGGATACAAATCCGCCACTAACTTGTATGAAAAATGCAAAAGCAAAACGGGTTAAACATGGGCTTTCCATCTCTTTTAAGACAAACGTTAACTTTCCGTAAGTAAAGAAAGAAAAAATACATTTGAGCTGTTTGGACTACTTTTTAGTTATTTCCACTGGGTAATAAAGTAATCTGACAGGTTTGTGATGGTAGTCTGGCTAATAAAGGGCCGTTTTCATGCGCAGTCCCATCCCAACCTTACACAGTCAAACATGAACATGCAGTTAATACATCCACTTTCAATCGGTTTTCTGCACCAAAGAGTTACCATATAATGTTTTCACTGAGGCTCTTTAAAGGTATTTACAATTTTGAATTGAACCTTTTATAGTAGCAGAAAGACTTTTAGTATTTAATATGCCGCATTAACCCCTTATATTAGGTTATTGCGAGGGAATACAAAATAAAAATAAATTTCCCATGTCCCCTAGGGGCCTCCATAACATTCAGTGTTTTGATGAGATGTCAGATTATTATCAGTCAGACCTTTCTCTTGACATCAGCTGTTTCCGTGAGGATCATATCTGGTCCATTGTTCTTTGTCATTGGCTCCATCCGAAAACATCTAGATCAAGGATCACCAGCATGGGGCCCACAGGCAACAGGTGGCCCCCAAAGACCACATGTGGGGCCCTCAAGCCCGTTCTAAAACTAACACAACCCTCCAGTGAGCTGCATCTAAAATGTTAGTTTGGTCTGTTGCTCTACTTTTGTAATACACTTGCATTTATATAGATTTAAAAAAGACAAAATCTAAAAACATAAGAGGAAATATGTTTATTAGTGAGCACTGAGTCTTCTAGTTCCATGGTAAGTACTGGTACCGATGAAGTAGCACTTAGTTTCAAAAAGGTTGGTGATCCCTAATCTACTGGGTCAGGACTCTAGACAGAGCAGAAGAGCATCAGCGGTCTCCATGATCAGAGTGTCTGAATAGGTCAGTCAGCGAGGAAGGAGGCAGGAAAAGGAGTCTGTAAGGTTCCTCCCACGGCTACTTTAGCCTAGGAACCTCGTGACGTCCCTTATCAGCACTAAGGACCCTTAAGGAATCCCACAATCCTTTGCATGACATGATGTATCAGTACATCCACCTCACATAAACCAACTAAAACATGCGTAGAGCAGAGAGCGTCTCTTTGTAGTTCATGTCCAGAAGGCTGTAGGATCTGACTCCATCCTCCATGTTTCTGACTCCATCCTCCATGTCTCTGACTCCATCCTCCATGTTTCTGACTCCATCCTCCATGTTTCTGACTACATCCTCCATGTTTCTGACTCCATCCTCCATGTTTCTGACTACATCCTCCATGTCTCTGACTCCATCTTCCATGTCTCTGACTCCTCCCTCCATGTCTCTGACTCCATCCTCCATGTTTCTGACTCCATCCTCCTTGTTTCTGACTCCTCCCTCCATGTCTCTGACTTCTCCTTCCATGTCTCTGACTCCATCCTCCATGTCTCTGACTCATCCCTCCATGTTTCTGACTCCATCCTCCATGTTTCTGACTCCATCCTCCATGTTTCTGACTCCATCCTCCATGTTTCTGACTTCTCCTTCCATGTCTCTGACTCCATCCTCCATGTCTCTGACTCCTCCCTCCATGTTTCTGACTCCATCCTCCATGTTTTTGACTCCATCCTCCATGTTTCTGACTACATCCTCCATGTCTCTGACTCCATCCTCCATGTCTCTGACTCCATCCTCCATGTCTCTGACTCCTCCCTCCATGTTTCTGACTCCATCCTCCATGTTTCTGACTCCTCCCTCCATGTCTCTGACTCCTCCCTCCATGTTTCTGACTCCATCCTCCATGTTTCTGACTCCATCCTCCATGTTTCTGACTCCTCCCTCCATGTCTCTGACTCCATCCTCCATGTTTCTGACTCCATCCTCTGTGTTTCTGACTCCATCCTCCATGTTTGTGACTCCTCCCTCCATGTTTCTGACTCCATCCTCCATGTTTCTGACTCCATCCTCCATGTCTCTGACTCCTCCCTCCATGTTTCTGACTCCACCCTCCATGTTTCTGACTCCGTCCTCCATGTCTCTGACTCCATCCTCCATGTTTCTGACTCCATCCTCCATGTTTCTGACTCCATCCTCCATGTTTCTGACTCCACCCTCCATGTTTCCGTCACATAATGACGTCAGAGTTAAAGGGTGTCTGGAATGAGCTCAACTTTCTCAGTTCAAAATGTCTGGAGTAGTGTGGAGCTCTGGCAGGTCTACAAAGCTGGAACTCCTCACTAATCCAGACATTTTGAACTGAGAAAGCTTCCTGGATGGGAGGAGAAACGTCTTCAGCTTCAGAATAGAAGTCCAGTTGTTTGGTTGGTAATTAACCTATAACTAAATTTCACATTCATAAGTGCAGGTTTTCTGCAAAGAAGCCTCTATTTAAAATTTTTTAATCTGAATTATGCTGATACCATACAATCCTCATACAATCCCAAAGCTGTAAGGACTCTTGATGCCTTAAAATTATTTAACTGTGTTACCTGAAACACTGCTTTATGTATATTTTTGTAACATAAGTTCTCTGACGTGTACTTTTTCTGTTGTTGTCTCCCCAGAAGTTTCGTTCTTCATTTTCCCTGTTCTGTATGTTGTACTAACACATTGACTCAATAAAAATAATAAGATATAGGGTAGTTCACGCGTGACGTAACGCGTGACGTCCGCGCTACTTCCGGGTCCCGCTGGTAGGCAAAAACAGAGCTGCTCTCGTCTACAACATGACAAAACGGGTGATTTAGAGCGTACTTTTAGTTCGTTTATTTTTGTAATCTAAGCAATGCCTACGACTTGTTGTGCTCCCGGATGCACACAGAGGCATTCCAAATCGTTGGATGTACGTTTCTGTCGTTTACCGAAGGAGGAAGGACGAAGAAAGAAATGGATATTTTCAATGAAAAGAGCGCAGGCAGATAATCCCAATGGACTGGGGGAGCGATCATACTACGACAGAATTTGCAGTCTACACTTCATCTCCGGTAAATACAACTTTATTCTGCTCTAGTCATTGTTCTGCTTAAATAGCGGCGGAGGGGAGGTGATGATCGCTACACGGGCCGCAGAAGCGGCTGCTACAGCAGCAGCAGCCATTGTCTGAAGCAGCAGCAGCAGCAGCGGCTTCTCCGGCCCGAGTAGTGTTTACGCAGCAGCGGCTACAGCTTACTTACTGCTGCTTACTTACTGCAGTAAGTAAGTAAGCTGCTAGCAGCAGCTTACTTACTGCTGCTAGCAATAAGTAAGCTGCTGCTAGCAGCAGTAGCAGCAGTAAGCTGCTGCTGCTAGTACTTCTGTGTTTACGCTGCAATGTCGCCGACACCGCCACCCATTTTAACAAGACAAAAACACCTAAATAATCCGTAGTGAAAAATGTTTTTTTTTAACCTACCGGGCCTCTGCTGAGACGCGGTCTGTGTCCGACGCCGCTTTGTGCTGTTGCACAAACATGTCTGAACATCCATCCATCCATTTTCTGACCTCTTAATCCCTCATGGCGTCGCGGGCGTTTGCTGGAGCCTTTTTCCTGATATAAAATAATTGTAGCCGTCCAGTGGTTTCAGGGGCTTTCGTGCTCTCTTGTCCGTACTGGCCTGCGTGTTTATAAAGCAGCTGTGTCGCGGTACGAAACCCCTGGCCAGCATTTCACAGACTCGCTCCGTCCCTTCAGGCTTTTGCTGTGTGGATCTGGCAATCTGATACCATCAACCATCAACTTACTCTTAAAACGATCTTGTAGTACGTTATCTAAAGAAGAAAAATACGTGGAGAACTCGTCAGTTTCTCTGTTTGCGTCGCCATTGTGTTCGTCTTTTGCCTACCGGTCCTGCGCGCATGCGCGAAAAACCCGCATCAAAACAATAACAATGAACAGGGGTCCGTTCTTCGTACGTTGCTTAAAACATCCAAGATCAAATGACACATCCAAGATGATTTCATCCGGCTAATCATGATCCGGCTAATTGGGTTCTTCGAACACACCTGTTGTTTACGATTAGTATGGCTGGATTGACTTATCTGAGACAACGGCGCGTTCATGCGTTTGTTTAAAAGGGGAAATGTATCGATAGTAGAAACATTGATCAGCAACGCCGCTATTGGCTGTTCAGCATGGCCAAAGAACGCCCACAGTTTTTCTCCCAAGCAGAACAAGAGCTTGGAAGGTTATGCCGAATTTGAGTCATTAATTAAAACACCTCAAAATCTGTTAAAGCCAGGAGAGAGGGCTGGCAAAAAGCAGCAGACAAATTAATGCGTAAATACTGTCCATGGTAGATGTTTCTATCACTTTCTACAGTATGAATTTTTGCATTTTAATAATCTCATATTTACTTTGTTCTTTTATGTCAGAGCCTCCACGGGACCCACTAGAACATTGGGACAAGTAAAAGTGAAATACAAGAATATTCTACAAAATGGTAGCCTTTAATTATTATACTTTATTTTAAAAAGGCACTTGTTATGTCAAGAGATCCAAATTTAAGTGTCATTTCTTAGACACGGGAAGTAAAGGACGCATGCAAACTGGGATTTTTAATAAAAAAAATTTTATCTATAAAAAAAATGAAGTTCTTCCTTTTCCAAGTCATCCATAGTTTACACGGTAAAACTGTATTGCTCCGTGGCTAGATAATCCATCCATAGTTTTTTCTAATACAATATACGGCTCGACAGGATGCAAGCCTTTCAAAGTAAAACTAAACTTCACAATAAAATGGCCCGAACAAATCTTCTTACTGAATAGGATAAAAATAAAAAGCAAACCATCATACAAATAACGTAAATATTTTAGATTTATGGCTCCAACACCACTTTTTCCTCTTTAAAAGCCACTGTTAAATGATGTGTTTGTCTGTTTATAACAGCCACCAAGAAAATCTCTCTACAATTACACTGTCGCGCTGCGCTAAAGGATCCTGTCTATTGCGCAATACGCGATTAATTTGAAAAACTCTGCAAATTATTCTTGCACCTTCCGCAACAGGTTGCAGTCGTAAAAATGGACATGGCTACGGCAGACTTCCCATCTCCTCCGCTTATACAGCCGTGATCTAATCTTGTTTACATGAAATAAGCCTGCTCTCGAGCAGGCTTAAGCTGGCGCACATGTTGCTATGACAACAAGTGCAGGATGTCTTTCGAAGAACCAAACGATCCAAGATCATGCCAAATCGTCAACAATGAAATCCTGCTAACTGAGTTAGCGACGTACGAAGAACGGACCCCTGGTCTATAGACCAGTTCATTGTTATTGTTTTGATGCGGGTTTTTCGCGCATGCGCGCCGGACCGGTAGGCAAAAGACGAACACAATGGCAACGCAAACAGAGAAACTGACGAGTTCTCCACGTATTTTTCTTCTTTAGATAACGTACTACAAGATCGTTTTAAGAGTAAGTTGATGGTTGATGGTATCAGATTGCCAGATCCACACAGCAAAAGCCTGAAGGGACGGAGCGAGTCTGTGAAATGCTGGCCAGGGGTTTCGTACCGCGACACAGCTGCTTTATAAACACGCAGGCCAGTACGGACAAGAGAGCACGAAAGCCCCTGAAACCACTGGACGGCTACAATTATTTTATATCAGGAAAAAGGCTCCAGCAACGCCCGCGACGCCATGAGGGATTAAGAGGTCAGAAAATGGATGGATGGATGTTCAGACATGTTTGTGCAACAGCACAAAGCGGCGTCGGACACAGACCGCGTCTCAGCAGAGGCCCGGTAGGTTAAAAAAAAATTTTTTTCACTACGGATTATTTAGGTGTTTTTGTCTTGTTAAAATGGGTGGCGGTGTCGGCGACATTGCAGCGTAAACACAGAAGTACTAGCAGCAGCAGCTTACTGCTGCTACTGCTGCTGCTACTGCTGCTAGCAGCAGCTTACTTACTGCTAGCAGCAGTAAGTAAGCAGCAGTAAGTAAGCTGCTGCTAGCAGCTTACTTACTTACTGCAGTAAGTAAGTAAGCTGCTGCTAGCAGCTTACTTACTTACTGCAGTAAGTAAGCAGCAGTAAGTAAGCTGTAGCCGCTGCTGCGTAAACACTACTCGGGCCGGAGAAGCCGCTGCTGCTGCTGCTGCTTCAGACAATGGCTGCTGCTGCTGTAGCAGCCGCTTCTGCGGCCCGTGTAGCGATCATCACCTCCCCTCCGCCGCTATTTAAGCAGAACAATGACTAGAGCAGAATAAAGTTGTATTTACCGGAGATGAAGTGTAGACTGCAAATTCTGTCGTAGTATGATCGCTCCCCCAGTCCATCTGCCTGCGCTCTTTTCATTGAAAATATCCAATTCTTTCTGCGTCCTTCCTCCTTCGGTAAACGACAGAAACGTACATCCAACGATTTGGAATGCCTCTGTGTGCAACCGGGAGCACAACAAGTCGTAGGCATTGCTTAGATTACAAAAATAAACGAACTAAAAGTACGCTCTAAATCACCCGTTTTGTCATGTTGTAGACGAGAGCAGCTCTGTTTTTGCCTACCAGCGGGACCCGGAAGTAGCGCGGACGTCACGCGTTACGTCACGCGTGAACTAGTCTATAGATGCGGTGATTACTGATCCTGTGAGGACGAACCCAGGGTGTAATTTCTCCTCTGCTCCTGCCAGGATAAACCCAGGGCTTACGGCGCCGCAGTGTCCTTGACAGACAGCAAGAAGCCAAGATGGCGGCCGCCGCAGTCAGGACTCTGGGCTCCAGTTTGGCCAAAAACCTCCGAGAGATCCGCCTCCACCTCTGCCAGAGCTCTGCGGCCAGCCAGGGGGCCAGGTGAGCGGGGAGCCGGGGCTCCGAGGCCCGCGGGGCCGGGAGCGAAGGGGCAGGAAGCGGGACGCTGGAAGCTAACGGCGGCTAAGGGCTAACAGAACCGTAGCTAGCGGTATCATTGGCTGAATGGGTTAAACCAGCAGGACCATGTCTGGAAGAGAACCGTTATCAGAACCAGGTGGGGGTCCACCAGTCAGAACCAGCTCTGTCCAGACAGAACATCTGTGTTCTGACCGGGTCCAGTTGGCCCTGTGGAGGTTCGTGTGCTGATCCACTGGATCCAAACCGTAGAAAATGGTTCGTGGAGAATTTCAGCAGGTGAAGGGAGGACATGTGCATTCTGGACGGTTCTGTCCCGGTTTATCATAACCAGATCAGAATAAGTTCAGCAGCTGAAGGAGAACAAAGGTGGGGGCAGACTAGTTCCTGGAACCAGACACACTAACTGAGGAAAAATCATCCTGGACTGCTTGGTTCTGCTTTAGGTGCTGGGTTCGTCTCTGACAGTCAGAACATCGGATGGGGTTCTGCGGTTCTGCTCAGCTGGACGTGGATCAGGTGGAGGTGTCTCTGTGGTGTGTTGAGGGTAATCGGTTTCCTCAGACTCCAACAAACACAGAACATCAGCCTGATGTGTTCAGGGTCAGCCTGTGAAGGCAGGGACACCTGAACACATCGTCTCCTCCTGATCTCACCTGGACCGAGTTCACAGTCCGTCCCGCAGAGGAACCGGACCATGTCTCAGTTCTGCTGTTTCGTGTAAACTGTCTGAGAGAAGCCTGGAAGTTCTGCTGAGGTTCTGTAAAGGAACCACAGTCTGTCAGGTTAGGTTCTCCCAGCAGCTGCTTGGGCCCAAAGTCTGTGGAGAAAGTGAGAAGAACCAGAAAGAGAGTCTGCAGCTCCTGGATTAGATGAGGAGGGTCTGCTTAATATCTGCTTATCATCTAGTTATGTCTTAATATCTGGTTATCATCTAGTTATGTCTTACTGTCTGGTTATCATCTAGTTATGTCTTAATGTCTGGTTATCATCTAGTTATGTCTTAATGTCTGGTTATCATCTAGTTATGTCCTACTGTCTGGTTATCATCTAGTTATGTCTTAATGTCTGGTTATCATCTAGTTATGTCTTAATGTCTGGTTATCATCTAGTTATGTCTTAATATCTGGTTATCATCTAGTTATGTCTTACTGTCTGGTTATCATCTAGTTATGTCTTACTGTCTGGTTATCATCTAGTTATCTCTTAATGTCTGGTTATCATCTAGTTATGTCTTAATGTCTGGTTATCATCTAGTTATGTCTTAATGTCTGGTTATCATCTAGTTATGTCTTAATGTCTGGTTATCATCTAGTTATGTCTTAATATCTGGTTATCATCTAGTTATCTCTTAATGTCTGGTTATCATCTAGTTATGTCTTAATGTCTGGTTATCATCTAGTTATGTCTTAATGTCTGGTTATCATCTAGTTATGTCTTAATGTCTGGTTATCATCTAGTTATGTCCTACTGTCTGGTTATCATCTAGTTATGTCTTAATGTCTGGTTATCATCTAGTTATGTCTTAATGTCTGGTTATCATCTAGTTATGTCTTAATGTCTGGTTATCATCTAGTTATCTCTTAATATCTGGTTATCATCTAGTTATATCTTAATGTCTGGTTATCATCTAGTTATGTCTTAATATCTGGTTATCATCTAGTTATCTCTTAATGTCTGGTTATCATCTAGTTATCTCTTAATGTCTGGTTATCATCTAGTTATGTCTTAATATCTGGTTATCATCTAGTTATCTCTTAATGTCTGGTTATCATCTAGTTATCTCTTACTGTCTGGTTATCATCTAGTTATGTCTTACTGTCTGGTTATCATCTAGTTATGTCTTAATGTCTGGTTATCATCTAGTTATGTCTTAATATCTGGTTATCATCTAGTTATCTCTTAATGTCTGGTTATCATCTAGTTATGTCTTAATATCTGGTTATCATCTAGTTATCTCTTAATGTCTGGTTATCATCTAGTTATGTCTTACTGTCTGGTTATCATCTAGTTATGTCTTACTGTCTGGTTATCATCTAGTTATGTCTTAATATCTGGTTATCATCTAGTTATGTCTTACTGTCTGGTTATCATCTAGTTATGTCTTAATGTCTGGTTATCATCTAGTTATGTCTTAATATCTGGTTAATAACGAGTTAATATCTAGTTAATAATCAGATAATATCTAGTTAACATGTCTGGTTAATGGCTGGTTCTCGGGTTAATATTGGGTTAATAACAAGTTAATAACTGGTTAATGAGTTAATATCTGGTTAATATCAGGTTAATAACTTGTTCCTGTCTTTTGTGGATTTCTCATTATTATCAGGTTAACTTTAAGGTAATATCGGATCACCATCTAGTTAACTTCTCGTTCTGAAGACCTCATCAGCTGAATGTTTTCTGCAGTAGCTCCCTGGTTCTGACCCAACTTGTCTGCCATGAACCTACAACCCACTGCAGAAACACCAGCTGGGTCCATAACCGACCCGCCTCTGCTAACACGGCGCCACCTGGTGGTTCTCTGCGTTTCAGGGACTTTGTGGAGCAGAACTATGTGACTCTGAAGAAGGCCAACCCGGACTTCCCCATCCTGATCCGAGAGTGTTCTGGAGTCCAGGCCCGGCTCTGGGCCCGATACGGTGAGTATTCAGAACGTCTGTGGAGGTCTCACTCTGTTCCAGGAAACGGGTCTCAGGTGATTCTGTTTGTGTTCAGATTTTGGGAAGGAGAGGAGCGTCTCCGTGGACAACATGTCAGCGGATCAGGTGGCCGCCGCCCTGCAGACTCTGGCTCAGTCCAAACCTTAAGCCCGGTTCTGGTTCCAGGTCCGATTCTGCTGAGTCCTGGTGTCTTTCTGTAAATGTGTTGATATGAATAAAGACTCTGCCTCCACAGCCGTGTGTTGACTGGGTTCTAACGGGTCTGAGATGCAGCCGTGTGATTGGTCCATCCTGTGGGTCTACTGGAGCGGCGCCGATGCTGACACTGGGATTCTTCTGCTGTGTTCTTCTGATAAATGGGTCACAAAGAGGATGTGAATGGGTCGGCGCTGGTTCTGGGCCCGTTTCCACCCCGCTTAGTTCAGCAGCTTTAAATGAAGGTCGATGTTTTTAGGATGTTTCTCCACATCAAACATCGTCGTTCAGAAACATTTTTACCTTTTATTTTAATAAAATCTGTTCAGATCTTCAGCTTTGGAATCAAACTTAGTTTTTCTGAACCAACCGTCCAGAACTGAGTTGGACTTTAATGTTGATGTTTGAGGGAGAAGAGAAATCTGATTTAAATCAGAGAGCGTCGTCGTGTGAGAGAGAGAAAACAGATGGTTCCCATCATGAGCCCCAAATGTTCCCCAGAACCGGCAGCATGGGCAGCCTGTGACCCCCAGGACAACGCCGGCACAGCGGGGGTCCTTTCAGAAATCTGGAGATTAATTTCACTCCAGAAAGAACTGGGATGTTCTCTGATGTCGAGAAGTTTTACATTTTCAAGAAAAAATCTTTTTCCATGATTTAAGGCGTACATTTTCTACATTTCAACAAGTATATCTGTGACATCGTCCTGTCAGAGACCCCCGCGGGGTCCTGGCCCCCACTTTGGGAACCCTGAGCCGCTCTGACAGAAGTTTATTATGAGCTGCCCTCAGCCAGCAGATCCTTCTCCAGCTGTTTGCTGCCCAGCTGGTCAGATGTTCTCCAGAACATCAACTCAGCTGTGAGACAAACACCTGAACCAGGTCAGTCGCTCAGGGCCGTTTACATCAACCCGTCAGTTTGCAGGATGGATCTGACCAAATCCTTTATTCCAAGCTTCCCATCTTCCCTGGTTTCCTGCAGACTTTACTGGCCTAATATTCAAACTATATACATTTCCAAATGTGAGCAGAACATGAGAGCAGACTCCATGGCTGAAAACTTGCTTAGTAATGATGTTATTGGCTTTTGGAATGACGTCAGAGCTTTAACAGGTCTGCTGCATTACCCCCCAGCACCACAGAGGGCATTTAGCAGATCTATGGAGACAGCACTATTCTGCCTTATTTCACTGTGTAAAAAGGGAAGCCTATGGCACATTGCTAAGAGTGATGCGGTTATAATAACCCCTAGTGAGGTCCAGCAGGCTATAGCGTACTTGTGTGAGAACAAGGCGACGGGTTCTGATAGCATTACAGCAGAACATCTGAAATACGCTATCCATGTGCTGCTAGAAATGTTGCTCTGGGTTTATGACCTATGGGCAGTTGCCTGATTCCTTATTATCTGTTACCCTTGTGCCGGTAATTAAGGACAAAACCAGTATGGCTGGTAGCCTTAATAACTACAGACCAACAGCTTTAGCTAGTGTGATATCTAAAGTATTAGAAAAAATCTTGATGGTCGCCTCAATCATTTTATTAAACAGCAGATAATCAGTTTGGTTTCACAGCCAAGCTGGGAGCTGATTTCTGTATTTATGGCCTGAAAGAGGCAGCAAGAGCATATTTAAGAAAAAAATAATCTGTGTTAATTGGGTTCATTGATCGTGTCAATCACTACAATTTATTTGACAAATTAAAACATATTATTATACGGATTTTAGTTTACTGGTATTCTAAGCAGAAAATGCTGTAGAATGGGGCAATAACATCTGTGCTTCCTCTGGAGTGAGTACTGGTGTGTGTCAGGTGGGCTTCCTTCACCTGCCTTGTTTAACTTGTACATGGATGACCTGTCAAAATAAATGAACCTCTGTAAAACGGGATGCATGGTTGGTGATACTTTGGTCCATCACTTCCTGTCTGCTGATGATCTGGCTGTCCTCACCCAGCAGTGCTGCTTTTCAGCAGCTACTGAATATCTGCTCTGATTATGGGTTGAGATGTGATGTGCAGTAAAACGCTGAGAAAACTGTTTAACTAGCATGTAGGACTAAAGCAGACAAACAACTTTGTTTCCCTGATTTATTTTTGTCAGGGCAAAAGTTAAATGTTCCAAAACTAAATATCTGGGTCATTACATCACAGACCAGCTCTGTGATGATGATGATGATGATGATGATGATGATGATGATGATGATGATGATGACGATGACATTTATCGGCAGTGTGGCGTGTTGTACGCCCAGGCAAACATTCTGGGGAGGTAATTTTATAAGTGCACTGATGAGGTAAAAATAAGCCTGTTTACTGTACATCCTGGCCTGCAGCTCCTTTGTGGTGTCATTTTAAAAAAAACTAGCATGCAGAAGCTCAAGGTCGCTTATAATGACTGAGAATTCTGCTTAAGAAACCCAGGTTGAACAGAGCATGTGAGATGTTTGTAACGCACATGTCAGAACATTCCAGGCACTTGTGAGAAATCTGACATACAGGTTTATGTGGTTTGGCAGCTCATTGAACGTCTCATTGTAATGTTTTCACATCCTTCTCTCAGGGCGCTAAGATTCCAGTCTGCTATGTGGAAACATTGGTATGCAAGTCTTTTATAAGATTTTTTTTATTCTATTTGTTTTTAATTTTTAATTTTTCTTGTTTTTTTTTATGGGGTTTTTTTATCTCTTTGTGGACCACGAGTCTGTTGAAAAAAACAATCAATCAATCAATCAAACTAATGTAGAATTCAAGTTGAAGATCAAATAAACCTGCTTCTCTGTTTTAAGTCACAGTGTGAAGACAACAGTAACATGTAGTTGCTTTCTTTCAATGATTATTTTAGCTAAAACAGTAGATAGACGGAGCCTGAAGTGGCAGCAGAACCTCCGGCCGGTCCTGGAGAACCTTCAGCAGAACCAGCTGCAGTGGCGTCTCTAGCCTGCAGGGGGCGGTGTTACCCTGCTCAGTCTGACAGAAAGGAAATGCTAAGCTGAAAATAAGAATACCTTAACGCCGACATTAAAAAGAAATGTTTAATAGATATAGTTCAAATAATTGTAGGAAGCAAACAGACACAAATTATTAAGATTTTTAAAAAGAACCAAATTGTTTAATAGGATTTGAATATATGTTATGTATTATAAAGATGAATCCATCACGAACCACCCTCCATACCAGGCCGTGGCGGTAACTCAAGGTTTTGCCAACCGCCAAAACACCCAAGAAGAAGAAGTGCAGGAAGTGACGCCATTACACCATCAGGGAGCTTTAGATAAACACAGCATACGGTGCAGCGAAGGAAAGTCGCTTGTGTCTGCAGAGAAACAGCGGAGCGGCTTCACCGTCGTTCAGCCCGTCGTTCAGCCGGGATCCAGCTCCTGTCAGCCCGCTGCGGAGGCCCAGCTGCCCGCAGAGATGCCTGAGAGTGAGTCCGGTAGCATGCTAACGGTAGCATGCTAGCGTTAGCTTCAGAATCAGAATCAAGTTTATTGCCAAGTAGGTTTGCACTTACGAGGAATTTGACTTGGTGTTGATGGTGCAGACAAAAAATAAAATAAAATAAAATGGATATATATACAGAAGCAATATACACTCAGTAAACTGTGCGTTAATGTAACGCAGAAGCTTGTAAGTCCTGAACGGGGGAGAGAGACAGTGTCCAGTGTCATAGGCGGCTCTTGGCCTTGTTCATAAGGCCGGTAGCAGATGGGAAGAAACTGTTCTAGTGGCGTGAGGTTCTGGTCCTGATGGAGCGCAGCCTCCTGCCAGAGGGAAGTGACTGAAATAGTCTGTGACTGGGGTGAATGGATCAGCTACAATCTTCCTGCACGCCTCAGAGTCCTGGAGGCTACAGGTCCTGGAGAGGTGGAAGATTGCAGCCAATCACCTTCTCTGCAGACCGGATGACACGCTGCAGTCTGCCCTGGTCCTTAGCGGTGGCACCAGCGTACCTCCATTAGCTTAAAGCGGAGGATGGTTCACTGAGCGGAACCTGGTGCTAACCCTAACCTCTGCTGTTATTACAACATGGCGCTGTGAGCAGAACACCGGGTTACAGCGGTGGTTCGGTTCCGTTCATCCTCCGAGCGGACAATCTGGGCCCGAATTCACACAGAACCCTAAACACAGTGATGTCATTTTAGGAAAACTCAGAATTTCCTGAATTCTCGGATGTTTCTTAGAAGTTTACCTCAGTGAGATTAAAGTTATTCTGAAAGTATCTCAGGCCTTCAGTGGAAACTGTTAGGAGCAGGAAGGTGGAGGAAACAGAGAGAGCTGATTGGCTGAGCCACTGAACAGAGAGAGCTGATTGGCTGAGCCACTGAACAGAGAGAGCTGATTGGCTGAGCCACTGAACAGAGAGAGCTGATGATACACAGTGGGGCAGTGGGTAACTTATCACTGCTGCCTTGTACCAAGAAGGTTCTGGGTTGAAGCCCTAACCTTACTCTGGGTCTTTCTGCATGGAGTCTGCATGTTCTCCCTGTGCATGTAATAATAGTAATAATAATAGTAATATCATCTTTATTGTCATTGAAACATACATTACAACTAAATGTGTTCTCTGCTTTTAACCCATCCCCCTGGGGAGCAGTGGGCTGCCATGTGTGGCGCCCGGGAGCAATCTGGGGTTAAGGGTCTTGCTCAGGGACCCAGAGTGCAGGCGCTGGGGATCGAACCGGGTACTTGCATCCTTCTCTGAGTGCAAGCTGCTCTAACCACTAGGCCACCACTCCCCTGTGTGGGTTCTCTCCAGGTACTTCGGCTTCCTCCCACAGTCCAGAAACATGACTGTTAGGTTAATTGGCCTCTCTAAATTCCCCTTAGGTGTGAGTGTGTGTGAGAATGGTTGTCCTGACAGACTGGCGACCCGTCCAGGTGAACCCCGCCTCTCACACACTGACAGCTGCAGATAGGCACCAGCACCCCCCGCTACCCAACAACGTGTTAGATGGATGTTAGGAGCGGCGAGGACGTCATGAGGGACTGATCCATGACGGCTGGTCACTAAGGTCTGACGTCAGAGCTCTGACTGATGCAGACCTGCAGGCTCTGACTGTGGAAACGTCTGTCGTGTTGTTTGTCCTCAAAGGTCGCCATGACAGGCTGACGGTAAAACATCCTGAAGGGAAATAATTAGTAAAACTATTAGGAGAAATATTGGTTAATCAGGAATAAAGACATCATTATAAACATTTTAAATAATTGTGAAAGAGTTGCAGGTAAGTAGAAGCACTGCAGACAAGATGTCTCTAGTCTAGAAGGTTGCTGGTGTGACGCTGGCTGCTGATGGCTGCTCAGAGCTTCTCACCAGGCGCCACCAGCAGAGAGACTCCCTGATCGGCAGCAGCTCTCTGTCCTGTAAATGAAGCGTCAGGAGGCCGGTCAGTTAGGGGGATCTGGTCCTGGTGGAACCACAGAGGAGGTTTAGAACCTGACAGAACGCGGCAGAGACAGCCAACGCCTCCATCAGGAACCGCCTCTCACTGCTCTGCTGGGTCCAGTCGTTAAATCTGGGCTTTATGAAACGTGTCAGAACAAAGTCCAGGATGTTCGCCCCAGTGGATCATTTCCACACCTAAATAAATTGAAGAAAACAAGGCAGGGCCACAAAGAGACGCACCGCCATGATTCAGGGTTCTTGGTTCCACCGCTAAAGTTCTGGACTGACGGCAGCAGCAGAACGTCTTCAGATCATCACAGCTTTGCTGCTAGTGAGAACATGGTCAGCGTGTCGGTACCAGGGCTGAGGCTGTTAAGCCGTTATTCACTAAACCGTTATTCACTAAACCGTTATTCACTAAACCGTTATTAATTAAACCGTTATTAATTAAACCGTTATTAATTAAACCGTTATTTATTAATCCGTTATTAATTAAACCGTTATTCACTAAACCGTTATTAATTAATCCGTTATTAATTAAACCGTTATTCACTAAACCGTTATTAATTAAACCGTTATTCACTAAACCATTATTTATTAATCCATTATTCACTAAACCGTTATTCACTAAACCGTTATTCACTAAACCGTTATTCACTAAACCGTTATTCACTAAACCGTTATTCAATAAACCGTTATTCACTAAACCGTTATTCACTAAACCGTTATTCACTAAACCGTTATTAATTAATCCGTTATTCACTAAACCGTTATTCACTAAACCGTTATTCACTAAACCGTTATTCACTAATCCGTTATTCACTAATCCATTATTCACTAAACCGTTATTTATTAATCCGTTATTTATTAATCCGTTATTTAATAATCCGTTATTCACTAAACCGTTATTCACTAAACCGTTATTCACTAAACCGTTATTCACTAGACCGTTATTCACTAGACCGTTATTAATTAATCCCTTATTAATTAATCCGTTATTCACTGAACCGTTATTTATTAAACCGTTATTAATCCGTTATTCACTATACCGTTATTAATCCGTTATTCATTAATCCGTTATTCACTAAACCGTTATTTATTAATCCGTTATTCACTAAACCGTTATTCATTAATCCGTTATTCACTAAACCGTTATTTATTAATCCGTTATTTATTAATCCGTTATTCACTGAACCGTTATTTATTAAACCGTTATTAATCCGTTATTCACCTAAACCGTTATTCATTAATCCGTTATTCACTAAACCGTTATTTATTAATCCGTTATTTATTAATCCGTTATTCACTGAACCGTTATTTATTAAACCGTTATTAATCCGTTATTCACTATACCGTTATTAATCCGTTATTCATTAATCCGTTATTCACTAAACCGTTATTTATTAATCCGTTATTCACTAAACCGTTATTCATTAATCCGTTATTCACTAAACCGTTATTTATTAATCCGTTATTTATTAATCCGTTATTCACTGAACCGTTATTTATTAAACCGTTATTAATCCGTTATTCACCTAAACCGTTATTCATTAATCCGTTATTCACTAAACCGTTATTTATTAATCCGTTATTTATTAATCCGTTATTCACTGAACCGTTATTTATTAATCCGTTATTTATTAATCCGTTATTCACTAAACCGTTATTCACTAAACCGTTATTCACTAAACCGTTATTTATTAAACCGTTATTTATTAAACCGTTATTTATTAAATCGTTATTTATTAAACCGTTATTAATTAAACCGTTATTAATTAAACCGTTATTTATTAAACCGTTATTTATTAAACCGTTATTTATTAAACCGTTAATAATTAAACCGTTATTTATTAAACCGTTATTTATTAAACCGTTAATAATTAAACCGTTAATAATTAAACCGTTAATAATTAAACCGTTAATAATTAAACCGTTATTTATTAAACCGTTATTTATTAATCCGTTATTTATTAATCCGTTATTTATTAATCCGTTATTTATTAAACTGTTATTTATTAAACCGTTATTCACTAAACCGTTATTCACTAAACCGTTAATTATTAATCCGTTATTCACTAAACCGTTATTCACTAAACCGTTAATTATTAATCCGTTATTCACTAAACCGTTATTCACTAAACCGTTAATTATTAATCCGTTATTCACTAAACCGTTAATTATTAATCCGTTATTCACTAAACCGTTAATTATTAATCCGTTATTCACTAAACCGTTAATTATTAATCCGTTATTCACTAAACCGTTATTCACTAAACCGTTATTCACTAAACCGTTATTCACTAAACCGTTATTCACTAAACCGTTAATTATTAATCCGTTATTCACTAAACCGTTATTCACTAAACCGTTAATTATTAATCCGTTATTAGGGATCAAATGATCCAGACTGGAGAACATGTTTGCTGGGAGAACGATGTGCTCAGAGCTGGAACCAAACCACAGCTGGACAGAACCACAACGTTTCTCATGGTAGATCAGAGAAAATCAATGTTTTTAGTTCAAAACGTTTTTATTGAGGTCGTTTAATTTATCTCTCCTTAGATGTTCTATTAATGGAAGAAATAATGAAATAATAATGGATTAGAACGCTGGTTCTCTGCTCCTCTGGTTCTCTGTTCCTCTGGTTCTCTGCTCCTCTGGTTCTCTGTTCCTCTGGTTCTCTGTTCCTCTGGTTCTCTGCTCCTCTGGTTCTCTTCTCCTCTGGTTCTCTGTTCCTCTGGGTCTCTGGTTCTCTGTTCCTCTGGGTCTCTGTTCCTCTGGTTCTCTGTTCCTCTGGTTCTCTGTTCCTCTGGGTCTCTGGTTCTCTGTTCCTCTGGGTCTCTGTTCCTCTGGTTCTCTGTTCCTCTGGTTCTCTTCTCCTCTGGTTCTCTGTTCCTCTGGGTCTCTGTTCCTCTGGTTCTCTGCTCCTCTGGTTCTCTTCTCCTCTGGTTCTCTGCTCCTCTGGGTCTCTGTTCCTCTGGTTCTCTGCTCCTCTGGTTCTCTGTTCCTCTGGTTCTCTGTTCCTCTGGGTCTCTGCTCATCTGGTTCTCTGTTCCTCTGGTTCTCTGTTCCTCTGGTTCTCTGCTCCTCTGGTTCTCTGCTCCTCTGGTTCTCTGCTCCTCTGGGTCTCTGCTCCTCTGGTTCTCTGCTCCTCTGGTTCTCTGTTCCTCTGGGTCTCTGTTCCTCTGGGTCTCTGTTCCTCTGGGTCTCTGGTTCTATGCTCCTCTGTTCCTCTGGTTCTCTGTTCCTCTGGGTCTCTGCTCATCTGGTTTTCTGCTCATCTGGTTCTCTGTTCCTCTGGTTCTCTGCTCATCTGGTTCTCTGCTCATCTGGTTCTCTGCTCCTCTGGTTCTCTGCTCCTCTGGTTCTCTGCTCCTCTGGTTCTCTGCTCCTCTGGGTCTCCTCGTGTTCTTCTGATGCCTTCACTTAGAACGTTCCTCTGTGACGTTCCTAACGTTCTGCCTGTCTTCCAGCTGAGAGCTACTCCAACCCTCTGGCCCCTGAGGGCCACGAGGTGGACGACCACCGAGCCGCTGCTCAGTAAGTACTGCTCCCTCTGACCTCTGACCCCTGACCTCCCGCGGCCGCTCAGCTCCGCTCTGCGTCTTTCAGGTCCAAGCTGACCAACGATGACTTCAGGAAGCTGCTGATGACGCCGCGGGCCACGCCCTCCTCGGCCCCGCCCACCAAGTCCAGGCACCATGAGTGAGTACGACCGGGGGGGGGGGGGGTCAGTCCTGCTGCACCGCTGTAAACATGTGTCTGATTCCCAGAATGCCGAGGGACTACAACGAGGATGAGGATCCTGCAGCGAGGAGGAGGAAGAAGAAGAGGTCAGATCTTCCTCATCATCAGTGATCAGACGTCTGGGGCCTCATGTACGAAGCGTGCGTACGCACAAGGCGCCGCCGCGTTCAGCGCCGCCATTTTCAGCGAAGTTACGTTCAGCGGCGCCGCGTTCCGCCATGTTCAGCGCCTCCTTCAGTCGACCGTTGATGTTCTGACCCGATCCGTCCACGATGTTCTGACCCGTTAGTGATGTTCTGACCCGTCCGTGATGTTCTGACCCGTCCGTGATGTTCTGACCCGTTAGTGATGTTCTGACCCGTCAGTGATGTTCCGACCCGTCCGTGATGTTCCGACCCGTTAATGATGTTCTGACCCGTCCACGATGTTCAGACCCGTCCGTGATGTTCTGACCCGTCCGTGATGTTCTGACCCGTCCGTGATGTTCTGACCCGTCCGTGATGTTCTGACCCGCTACGTCTCCTACTCTGCGGCTCGTTGGTTCTAGCGCTACGCTCAGCGCTTCGTTTCGTACATCAGGCCCCAGGTCAGAGCCGGCGAGGAGAACCAGGGTCCAGTCAGCGGTTCTGACCCGGTTGTCTCCCTGCAGCTACTATGCCAAGCTGCGTCAGCAGGAGATGGAGCGAGAGCGGGAGCTGGCCGAGAAGTACCGGGACCGGGCCCGGGAGCGGCGGGACGGCGTCAACAAAGACTACGAGGAGACCGAGCTGATCAGCACCACCGCCAACTATCGGGCAGTCGGACCCACCGCCGAGGCGTGAGTTCCTCCAGAACCTTTGGTGTCCGGGCCCGGCCCGTTCTGACCCGGTCCAAACGTTCCGTTCCAGGGACAAGTCGGCGGCGGAGAAGCGGCGGCAGCTCATCCAGGAGTCCAAGTTCTTGGGAGGTGACATGGAGCACACCCACTTGGTGAAGGGTCTGGACTTCGCTCTGCTGCAGAAGGTCAGAACCGGGTCCAGAACCGGGCCCAGAACCACGCAGCTGGCCCACCTGGCGCCGGCACACCTGATCCTGTCTGTGGTTACAGGTGAGGGCTGAGATCACCAGCAAGGAGAAGGAGGAGGAGGACATGATGGAGAAGGTCCAGAAGGAGACCAAGTAAGGAACCGAGATCAAGTGTCAGGTGGAAATCCAGAGCTGCTCTGAAACTGATCTGGTGTCTTTCAGGAAAGACGTGGAGCCGGAGGAGAAGATCGAGTTCAAGACCCGCCTCGGTGAGTCCTCGGTCCTCCTGGTCCACCTGGTCCCTCCTGGTCCACCTGGACCACCCGGACCTCCTGGTCCACCTGGTCCTCCTGGTCCTCCTGGTCCACCTGGTCCCTCCTGGTCCACCTGGACCTCCTGGACCACCTGGACCAACCGGACCTCCTGGTCTTGCTGGTCCACCTGGACCTCCTGGTCCTCCTGGACCACCTGGACCTCCTGGTCCTCCTGGTCCACCTGGTCCCTCCTGGTCCACCTGGACCACCCGGACCTCCTGGTCCACCTGGACCTCCTGGTCCCTCCTGGTCCACCTGGACCACCTGGTCCTCCTGGTCCACCTGGTCCCTCCTGGTCCACCTGGACCTCCTGGTCCACCTGGTCCTCCTGGACCACCCGGACCTCCTGGTCTTGCTGGTCCACCTGGACCACCTGGACCTCCTGGTCCCTCCTGGTCCACCTGGACCACCCGGACCTCCTGGTCCACCTGGACCTCCTGGTCCCTCCTGGTCCACCTGGTCCTCCTGGACCACCTGGTCCTCCTGGTCCTCCTGGTCCACCTGGACCACCTGGTCCTCCTGGTCCACCTGGTCCCTCCTGGTCCTCCTGGTCCACCTGGTCCCTCCTGGTCCACCTGGACCACCTGGTCTTGCTGGTCCACCTGGACCACCTGGTCCTCCTGGTCCTCCTGGTCCACCTGGACCAACTGGTCCTCCTGGTCCACCTGGTCCCTCCTGGTCCACCTGGACCTCCTGGACCACCTGGACCAACCGGACCTCCTGGTCTTGCTGGTCCACCTGGACCTCCTGGTCCTCCTGGACCACCCGGACCTCCTGGTCTTGCTGGTCCACCTGGTCCTCCTGGTCCACCTGGACCACCCGGACCTCCTGGTCCACCTGGACCACCTGGTCCCTCCTGGTCCTCCTGGTCCTCCTGGTCCACCTGGTCCACCTGGTCCCTCCTGGTCCACCTGGTCCACCTGGACCTCCTGGACCACCTGGTCTTGCTGGTCCACCTGGACCACCTGGTCCTCCTGGTCCACCTGGACCACCTGGTCCTCCTGGTCCACCTGGACCACCTGGTCCACCTGGTCCCTCCTGGTCCACCTGGACCTCCTGGACCACCTGGACCAACCGGACCTCCTGGTCTTGCTGGTCCACCTGGACCTCCTGGTCCTCCTGGACCACCCGGACCTCCTGGTCTTGCTGGTCCACCTGGTCCTCCTGGTCCACCTGGACCACCCGGACCTCCTGGTCCACCTGGACCTCCTGGTCCCTCCGTGACCACCTGGTCCTCCTGGACCACCCGGACCTCCTGGTCTTGCTGGACCTCCTGGTCCACCTGGACCTCCTGGTCCCTCCGTGACCACCTGGTCCTCCTGGACCACCCGGACCTCCTGGTCTTGCTGGACCTCCTGGTCCACCTGGTCCTCCTGGACCAGGAGGACCAGCAGCTTATGAGTGTCCATCCCTGACCTGCTCCACGTCCAGCTGGACGGCTCTTTTCACCCTGTGGGTTCTGACTCGTGCTCTGGTTCTGATCCATGTCCTGCTCCTCAGGCAGGAACATCTACCGCGTGGTGTTCCGCTCGGGAGTCCAGGAGAGGAACGAGCTCTTCCTGCCGGGCAGGATGGCCTACGTGGTGGACCTGGACGACGAGTTCACTGACACCGACATCCCCACCACCCTGATCCGCAGCAAGGCCGACTGCCCCAGCATGGAGGTGAGGTGCGGTTGTCCTGTCCACGCCGTCCCGCTCTGAGATGGAGATCTTCTCATGTCCCACTGTGTCCGTGTCTAGGCCCAGACCACCCTCACCACCAACGACATCGTCATCTCCAAGCTGACGCAGATCCTGTCCTACCTGAGGCAGGGGACACGTCACAAGAAGATGAAGAAGAAGGACAAAGGTGTCCTGAGTTCAGACTGAGCCGTGTCCTCAGGACTGGTGTCTGTCCCTCCAGCTGACCTGTGTCTCTGTTTCAGGCAAACTGGACGACAAGAGAGCTCCTGAAGCTGATCTCAGGTCAGCTTCCCTCCACACAGCTCTGCCCTCAGCCTGCATCTCAGGAAGTGTCTCAGAGTAACGCCTCTCTTTGCTTTCAGCATCTTTGATGACATCGGGGACTACATCCCGTCCGCCACGTCCAAACCCAGCAAGGACAAGGAGCGGCACCGAGGACGAGACGAGGACAGCAAGAGCCGCAGACAGGCCTACTTTGAGAAACCCCGAGGAGACGAGCACCCGCTGGTGGAGGTGGACCCGGGTACGCCCCCCCCCCCTCCCCCCCCCCCCCCTCATAGCCACTCAGGGTGGGTCTCTGGGTAACGGTCTCATGCAACCTGTCCTCCCTCAGCTCCAGAGTCCATCAAGGATCAGCTGAAGATCATCAACGAGAAGTTTGGTGGAGCAGCAGCCACCCAGTGGCAGAACCAGGAGCCATATCCTTTACCTGCTGTCCTCCTCCTCCTCCTCCTCCTCCTCCTCCTCCTCCTCCTTCAGGCACTTCATGCTTAGCAAAGAGGACCTCCTGTTCCCCGTGGGCCTTGATCGGGGCTTTAGCTTCTAGACGCAGACGGAGGCGCTGGGTTTAAGATCAGAGCCTCAGGTTTAGTGAAGCTTTCTGTCGTTTAACACTGGAAGCTGTTCAGGTTTGTTTGGTGATTAAACAACGAGAAAGAATTACAATAGTCCAGCCTTGAAGTAACAAATGCATGGACTAGTTTTTCAGCATCACTCCTCGACAGAATGTTTCTAATTTTGGCGATATTCCTGAGGTGAAAAAAGGAAACTCTGGAAACCTGTTTAATATGGGATTTAAATGACATGTCTTGGTCAAAAATAACACCAAGATTTTTTACTTTATTACCAGAGGCCAAGTTAATGCCATCCAGATTAAGTGATTGGTTAAGAAGTTTATTTTTTGAGGACTCTGGTCCAAAGATTACAACTTCGGTCTTGTCAGAATTTAGATGCAGGAAATTTAAAGTCATCCAGCTTTTGATGTCATCAAGACATGACTGCAGTCGAAGTAATTGATTGGATTCATCAGGATTTATGGATAAATATAGCTGAGTGTCATCAGCATAACAGTGGAAATTAATCCCATGCTGTCTGATAATTTTGCCAATCGGAAGCATATATATAGTAAATAGAATTGGTCCAAGGACTGAACCCTGTGGTACTCCACAGGTGACCCTAGAGTTTGAGGAAGATTTATTATTAACATGAACAAACTGGAATCTGTCCGACAGATAAGATTTAAACCAGCCTAATGCTTTCCCCTTCATCCCTACTGGACAACAACGTCCCCACAGCTCCAGACTTTAACTCCATGACGCAGTTTAAAGGGTTAAAGTCACATTAAAGCTGAACAGCAGCAGAGCTGAATTCACCTCCTGCCATAGCGGGTCTGTGGAGAACCAACAGGGTTCTGACTACCTGTCCAGGTGGAGCGCGCTGCATTTATTATGATTTAACATTATTATTATGAGCCCAGTGTGTCCTTAACCGGTGGTACTGGTTCTCAGAGGAGAGACTCCAGTAAGGAGCAGCTGGGAGATTTCTTCGGAGGCTCCAACTCGTACGCAGAGTGCTACCCAGCAACGTAAGACCCCCCCCCGGCCAGCCGTGTCCCCCGTGGAGACGCCTCTCTAACCAAAAATAATGTGTCTGCAGGATGGACGACCTCGCAGTGGACAGCGACGAGGAGGTGGACTACAGTAAGATGGACCAGGTAAGTGTGTTTCCCAGCATGCACTGCTGCCCGGTCCCAGGTGAGGAGACGCGCTGAGCTCTGCTTCTGTTTCAGGGTAATAAGAAAGGTCCGCTGGGCCGCTGGGACTTCGACACGCAGGAGGAATACTCCGACTACATGAACAACAAGGAGGCCCTGCCCAAGTGCGTCCGCTTTGCCCTCAGCGCCGACTGACAGGCGGCCGGCTGGCTCTGTGCTAACGCTGTTTTGTCCCTCCAGGGCTGCCTTCCAGTACGGCATCAAGATGTCTGAGGGCAGGAAGACGCGCCGCTTCAAAGAGACCAATGAGAAGGCCGAGCTGGACCGCCAGTGGAAGAAGATCAGCGCGGTGAGTGTCTGGAGCTGCCGACCGCAGCACCTGGCTCCTCCAGCAGAGGTCCTAACGCTCTGCTTCTCCTGCAGATCATTGAGAAGAGGAAGAAGATGGAGGCAGACGGGTAACTTCCTGTTTGATCATTAGTTAGCGGCTCCTCAGCCAATCAGAGCAGAGCTGACGATGACCTTTGACCTTCTTCTTCTCTGGACACCATGTAAACCCTCGTTTTTGTTTGCAGGGTCGACATCAAGAGACCAAAATACTGAAGACTTCCTGAGTCCCCGGTTCTGCTGGCCGACCCGTTCTGACCCGTTAGCATCCTGGACTTTGATCCATTAGTTAAGCTGAACCGTCGTTATGGAAACGTCGTTATATTTAACCAGCCGTGTTCTTGTAGCTGTTTTTGATCAGGTTGTTGTGTTTGAACATCAGGAGTTCCCAATAAAGCAAATAGAACCCAGCTGGTGTCCCTGGTTTCATGTTCTGGACCCGCCGGTCCCGCAGCAGCAGCTCAGAACATTTCAGGAAGTTAATCTGTTTCATTCAGGCAGCAGGACACGCCACGGCTGTTAAGTTTGAGCCGATTTCTAACGGGTCTGGGTTTAACAGAACCGTCAGCTCTTAGCATCGTGCTGCTAGCTGCTGACTCAGCTGTATTTGGCCTCAGGATCGTCTCCTCTCCACCGGTTCTGGTCATGTTTCACTGAGTTCTGCTGAATGGACTCTGCTGGAGCTCCACATCCCCGGGGGGTTCTCCTGGGGTCCATCTGGGCCTGGTACTGAAGGACGTGTGGAGGAGGGACTGAGGTGCAGTGCCTGGTGCCGACTGCAGGGGGCAGCACCTAATAGACGTTACAGGAGCCCAGTTCTCAGAAGGTCTGTTCTGGTTCTGATTAAAAAGTTCTTAACTGGATCAAAGTTCACTTAAAACTGTGGTTTATGGAGCTGCAGCAATTAGTGCTGATCTCATTAGGTTGTTTTCAGCTCGTTGAGCTCGTCAGGGAATCAAACTGTTTTAATGAATAAATTTGGTCCACTGGACGTAATAATCTGCTACATTAGCACGGAGGAGACTAACGAGTGCTGCTTAATTAGCTTCTGGCTGTTTGATGGACAGCTGGACTGCTGAATATGGATGTTTGGAGCTTAACGAGATGCTAATGAGGCCTTGGAGCTCCGCCCACCAGGCCACGCAACAGGAAGTCTGTTTTATTTGATGAACATCAAAGGGAATGCTTGTTTTTGTTATTCTTGACCTCCTTTGTTCAGAAGATTTAATATTGAAGATGATCAAAAACTCTTTGGACCATGAAGTCCGACCATGTGGGTCCAACTGGACCTGAACCTTAATGACCTTTTACCGGAGAAAGAGTGGACTAAATTCATTCAGGAGCACAAACGTCTGGCCGTCCAGGATGATTCTGAGGAATCCTAAATGGAAACGTGTCTCTAGGTGAACCGGATCATTAAACTGATTCTGTTGCCTGGTTCTAGTTCAGCGCCATTAGGTTTCATGAACTGGGTTTTGTTCTCCTGGCTGAATCTTCACCGTTTCTGGACGTTTCTCCAAGTTTATTTCAGAAGTCCGGTCACTGCAGCAGACGGGCGCTCTGATGAATGAAACTCCCTGATTGGTCACAGCCGTCCCACACTGCTGGTGACATCATCCATCACAAAGGAACCGACCAACCAGACGTCCCCGTTCTCCCTCTGAATGCCGGGTTGGGGGTATTCGGGCCGAACCGTCCTCGTTTCCATTACTGGGGCACCGTGGAAGGGAGGCAGGTGTGAAACTGTATGGCAAGCCGTTTTAACATAAATTTGGTTTCGTCTGACTACCCGTGATTACATTCCAGATATCTAAAAATGCATTTTGACTAGACAAAACTACATTTTGACAATCCGGAATGGTAATTTAGGATATCTGTATTTACATTCTGATTAGGAAGAATAATAATTCAAGATATCTTCAATTACATTTTGACTATTCAAAATTCCTTTCAAGATATCTAAAATTATGTCACCGGATTCGTCATTAAAAGCGTCACACATCCGTAATTATAATCTAAGATATCTCGAACGTAATTATGACTAGTCAGAATTACAATTTTAGATATCTGAAGTAAGAGATTGCGCGTAAGCCCCTTATTGGCTGTACTAAGCTGTCCAAATAATTTCCTGAACTTATTGTAAGAAAATGCCACAATATAGAAAGAGCTTTTCAGTATGGGATATGCGGAGAGCGCGGAAATCGTGTACTTGAAGAATGCTTAAGAAATTTGCAAAGAATTTCGGATTTACTTTCTGCCGACACACACAATGCACTGAAAAACGGCTTAGGGGAGCTGAAAGTGCTATTATCGACTCATGTCCAAGCTGGAAATAGGGAATATTCCGCAGCCCGGGCCAGTTCAGTTAATAACCAGATGTAGTTTTTATACTGTGGTAAAGCTATCTGCCTCTTCGGAAATTATGGTAAAGCCAGCTAGCTCTTGAATTTGACATGCTAGACGGCACAAGGCATTACAGCACCCTCCTTTAACTCCTCTGAAAACAAAAGCGCACGCCTCCGGTTCATGTGTGATGAAATATGGCAAGCCGTTTTATAATCCAAGATATCAGTAACGACATTTTGACTAGTCAGAATGTCAATTTAAGATATATTTAATGGAAAAGCTGAATAATTCAAGATATCTCTAATTCATTTAGAGATATCTAGAATTGTAATTTTGACTAGTCAAAATTACAATTCTAAATATCTTTAATTTAGTTTACACTAGTCATTATTTGCTTTTAAGATATCTTTAATTTAGTTTACACTAGTCATTATTTGCTTTTAAGATATCTATAATTTAGTTTTCACTAGTCAAAACTGCATATCTCCTATCCAAAAATACATTTAAGATGTCTTGAATTATGGTGGCATTTGAGATATCTTTAATTAGAATTATGACTAGTCAAAACTAAAATCAAGATATCTTGAATTTACTTTGACGAGTCGTAATTTAATTGTAGATATCTGAAATGTGTATTTCAGATAGTAATTCATTGTAGATATCTTGAATTGACGTCTCAATACAACTCAATGGTAAATCTGACATCATTTCAACTAGTCAGAATGTAATTAGAGATATCTTAAATCGCTAAACCGTCTAATCATAAAACAATTTGAGATATCTGGAATGTAAGGGCGGTACAACCGAATTTATGTTAACACGGCTTGCCATAGTACTGGGCTGAGATGCAGCAGGTTGATGTCAGGACGGCGTTCACAGCACCATCCGTCAAACACCCGCCGACATTTGGCTTCCTGACGATGTGCGTCGTTTCCCTGCTGTACCCCCGGGTCTAACAACCCTGTGAGGCCAGCAAAGAACCTTAAGCAGTTCTTCAAAGGTCCAAACGTCAGATGTCACCCATCAAAGGTCCCCCTGGGCCCAGCAGGATCCACAGAAGGACCATTTGGACTAAACTTCCTCTAATGACCAGTAATCTGGACCAGGTCTTCATACACCGAGACGTGTTCACAGCAAGAAAGTCTTTGGTCCGGACCAAAAGCAGACTTTATTTTTTTCTTTGGTGCGCTTTGCTTTCACATTGGACTTTTTGCAAATTCTAACTCTGTAACAGCCAGGTATGATGATTGTTGCTCCCATCGAACAAAAATGTCCAGGGAGGGGCGCAGTGGGGGGAACCGGACCGAGGCCACCTTAAAAAGTGGTTCTCGGTCCAATTCACTAGAATGTATTTACACCTGCACAAAAGGTCCGGACCAAGGGCAGGAAACGAACTCTGGTCCTTTTAAAAGGGACCAGATATGGCGGGTGTGAATACGAGACTTCCTGGTCTGGTTTACTGAAGGCGTCGGTCCCTGAGATCAGAACTGAGCCCACAGAACGATTGGTCCATGAATCTCTGCTGGTTCTGACCAGTGGTTCTGTCTAACTACATGATTATTTTACATCTCTGGCTTGATGTACCGTTAAGTCCCTTTAGCTTTCCATCAGTCTGCACATGCTCAGTTAGAGAGGGACAGGAGACGGGTTTAATTAATTTTTATTGATCAGCTTCTTATTTCATGTTTTCAAAGTGTTTCAGTTTCTAAAAGGTTGCATCATTTCATAACTTGTTACAAAAACATCACAGGAGCCAACCAGAGCCCTGCATTCTGGTCACATGACACTGAATGGCTCTAGAGAGGAACTAATTCACCAGGAAGACTCAAAGCGTAACGTTCTGCTTCAGGCTTTCCTTCTTCGTGTTAACATAGAGATCCAATAGGAGCACGATAAGAAAGAAACTGATGGATGAACTGACTAACGAGCCAATTAGGTGTAAACTGCTGCCTCGTTAAGACCTGATTGTGCAGGCCCCGACCACATTGTAATGACATCACAGCTGTTGTTGGACTCATTTAACCCATTGAGGCTTCATCCAAACACCCTTACTGGGTCAGGACCAGAGCAGAAGTCCATCAGTGGTCGCCATGATAAGTGAGGAAGGAGGTAGGAAAGGAGCCTGCATGCTTCCTCTCACAGCTCCTTTAGCCTAGGAACCTCACGACGTCCCTCACGGCGCTACGGAGCTACAAGGAATCCCACAATCCTTTGCGTGACATGACGTATCAGACCAGCCACCTCATAGAAACCAACTAAAACATGCGTAGAGCAGAGAGAGCGTCTCTTTGTAGTTCATGTCCAGAAGGCTGTAGATCTGACTCCATCCTCCATGTTTCTGACCCCGTCCTCCGTGTCTCTGACTCCGTCCTCCGTGTCTCTGACTCCGTCCTCCATGTCTCTGACTCCATCCTCCATGTTTCTGACCCCGTCCTCCGTGTCTCTGACTCCGTCCTCCGTGTCTCTGACTCCGTCCTCCGTGTCTCTGACTCCGTCCTCCGTGTCTCTGACCCCGTCCTCCGTGTCTCTGACCCCGTCCTCCGTGTCTCTGACTCCGTCCTCCGTGTCTCTGACTCCGTCCTCCGTGTCTCTGACTCCGTCCTCCATGTTTCCGTCACTAATGACGTCAGAGTTAAAGGCTGGAATCAGCTCAGCAGCTGAAGCTCCTTTCCTCCCTGATGGAGTTCTGCTGACCCAGGAAAGGTCTAGGAGCTAGGAGTGAGGAACTAGGAACAGGAGCTAGGAGTAGGAGCTAGGAGCAGGAGCTAGGAACAGGAAATAGGAGTAGGAGCTAGGAAGAGGAACAGGAGCTAGGAGCAGGCCCTAGGAGCTAGGAGGTATAATCAAGGGTATTGGGATGGAGGTGGAGTTCCTTTCTGGCTCTAATTATGTGACTCTGTGCTGATGAGTCTGATGACATAATTTCTGTGAATGAGAGAAATGGAGCAATGGACCCCAACGTGTCAGTTCAGGTTTACAGGTGTAGCTCCACCTCCAAAAGGTAGGTTCAGTGACTTGGCGTTGCCATGGCCACAGACTGACGGGGGATGATGGGAATTTGAGTTCTTTCAGGGTTCAGGACGAAGTTTCAGGAGAGTTGACCAAGATCCTCTTCAGCAACAGTTCAGTGGGTTTGGACATTCCTGTGTTTCTGTCCCTCCATCACACCCATCATGCCTCATCACTCCGTCCCTCCATCACTCCGTCCCTCCATCAGTCTGTCCATCCATCAGTCTGTCCATCCATCAGTCTGTCCATCCATCAGTCTGTCCATCCATCACTCTGTCCATCCATCAGTCTGTCCATCCATCACTCTGTCCCTCCATCAGTCCGTCCCTCCATCCCGTTTCAGAAGAGAAGGGGAGGCTTGTTGAACACTCGGTTCTCTGCAGACAGGAAATAAAATCCGATGAAGGAATTTTCTTTTCATCCAACATCTCCACACAGTACAGACCATGAAGCCTCTCTACCTGTAAGGTGAGCTGAATTCTCACCTTACAGGTAGAGTTTAATCAGCTCATTAATGAGGAGTAGCTAAAGGAACCAGCTGATCGTTACCGGGAGCTGCAGCGTGTCCCTGCAGCAGGTTGTCCTGTTCGCTCCCTGGAGTCGCTGCATCTGGAAGAGCAGGAGATGCAGCATGAAGCAGAGCTCACTGCTCACCTGGAGGTGCATCAACCTGCAGCTGTTTGTGCTCACCTGTCAGAGAGTCAGAGCGCTTCAGGGATCGCTCCACCTGTTCTCGCCTCCTCGACTCAAAGTCCAGGGCCTCCTGAAGTTTCCTCTTCACCTTCTTCTCCTTCTTCAGCCTCCTCTGCATCGACACTGACGATGAGACACAGACTGACATCTGTTTGCAGCTCCGCCTTACCTGGCCCACACACAACACCTACCTTCTCACACCTCTCACACCTGTCTTCCCTGGCCTAACCCTCCGACCTTCACCTCCACCTACCTGTCTCACCTTTTACCTGATCCACCCGTCTCTCCTTCACCTGTCTCACCTTCACCTGACCCACCTGTCTCTCCTTCACCTGTCTCACCTTCACCTGACCCACCTGTCTCTCCTTCACCTGTCTCACCTTCACCTGACCCACCTGTCTCTCCTTCACCTGTTTCACCTTCACCAGACCCACCTGTCTCTCCTTCACCTGTCTAACCTTCACCTACACCTGACCCACCCGTCTCACCTGTGCCTCACCTACCTGTCTCACCTGTACCTGACCTACCTGTCTCACCTTCTCTGCACCCACCTGTCTCTCCTTCACCTGTCTCACCGGTACCTGACCTACCTGTCTCACCTGTACCTACCTGTCTCCCCTGTTTTACCTGACCCACCTGCACCTGACCCACCTGTCTGTCCTTCACTTGTCTCACCTTCACCTACCTGTCTCACCTGTACCTGACCTACCTGGCTCACTTGTTTCACCTGACCCACCTGTCTCTCCTTCACCTGTCTCACCTGTACCTGACCCACCTGTCTCTCCTTCACCTGACCTACCTAACCCACCTGTACCTGACCCACCTGTCTCTCCTTTACCTGTCTCACCTTCACCTACCTGTCTCTCCTTTCCCTTTACCTGGCGACCTGTCTCACCTTAACCTACCTGTCTCACCTGTTTCACATGACCCACCTGTCTCTCCTTCACCTGACCTACCTGTCTCACCTGTTTCACATGACCCACCTGTCTCTCCTTCACCTGACCTACCTGACCCACCTGTCTCTCCTTCACCTGTCTCACCTGACCCACCTGTCTCTCCTTCACCTGACCTACCTGACCCACCTGTACTTGACCCACCTGTCTCTCCTTCACCTGACCCACCTGTCTCTCCTTCACCTGACCTACCTGACCCACCTGTACCCCCTTCACCTATCTGTCTCACCTGTACCTGACCTACCTGTCTCACCTGACCCACCTGTCTCTCCTTCACCTGTCTCACCTTCACCTACACCTGACCCACCCGTCTCACCTGTGCCTCACCTACCTGTCTCACCTGTACCTGACCTACCTGTCTCACCTTCTCATCACCCACCTGTCTCTCCTTCACCTGTCTCACCGGTACCTGACCTACCTGTCTCACCTGTACCTACCTGTCTCCCCTGTTTTACCTGACCCACCTGCACCTGACCCACCTGTCTCTCCTTCACCTGTCTCACCTGTACCTGACCCACCTGTCTGTCCTTCACCTGACCTACCTAACCCACCTGTACCTGACCCACCTGTCTCTCCTTTACCTGTCTCACCTTCACCTACCTGTCTCTCCTTTCCCTTTACCTGACGACCTGTCTCACATTCACCTACCTGTCTCACCTGTTTCACATGACCCACCTGTCTCTCCTTCACCTGACCTACCTGTCTCACCTGACCTACCTGACCCACCTGTCTCTCCTTCACCTGTCTCACCTGACCCACCTGTCTCTCCTTCACCTGACCTACCTGACCCACCTGTACTTGACCCACCTGTCTCTCCTTCACCTGTCTCTCCTTCCCCTGACCCACCTGTCTCTCCTTCACCTGACCCACCTGTACCCCCTTCACCTATCTGTTTCACCTTTACCTGACCTACCTGTCTCACTTGACCCACCTGTCTCTCCTTCACCTGTCTCACCTGTACCTGACCCACCTGTCTCTCCTTCATCTGACCCACCTGTCTGTCCTTCACCTGACCTACCTAACCCACCTGTACCTGACCCACCTGTCTCTCCTTCACCAGTCTCACCTTCGCCTGACCCACCTGTCTCACCTTCGCCTGACCTACCAGTCTCACCTGTTTTACCTGACCCACCTGTCTCACCTTCGCCTGACCTACCAGTCTCACCTGTTTTACCTGACCCACCTGTCTCTCCTTCACCTGTCTCACCTTCACCTACCTGTCTCACCGGTACCTGACCTACCTGTCTCACCGGTACCTGACCTACCTGTCTCACCTGTACCTCACCTACTTGTCTCACCTGTACCTCACCTACCTGTCTCACCTGTCGCACTTTCACCTACCTATCTCATCTTCATCTACCTGTCTCCCCTGTTTTACCTGACCAAGCTGCACCTGACCCACCTGTCTGTCCTTCACTTGTCTCACCTTCACCTACCTGTCTCACCTGTACCTGACCTACCTGTCTCACTTGTTTCACCTGACCCACCTGTCTCTCCTTCACCTGACCCACCTGTCTCTTCTTCCCCTGACCCACCTGTCTCTTCTTCCCCTGACCCACCTGTCTCTTCTTCCCCTGACCCACCTGTCTCTTCTTCACCTGACCCACCTGTCTCTTCTTCACCTGACCCACCTGTCTCTCCTTCACCTGACCTACCTGTACTTGACCCACCTGTCTCTCCTTTACCTGTCTCACCCTCACCTACCTGTCTCTCCTTTACCTTTCCGACCTGTCTCGCCTTCACCTACCTGTCTCACCTGTTTCACATGACCCACCTGTCTCTCCTTCACCTGACCTAACTGACCCACCTGTACCTGACCCACCTGTCTCTCCTTCACCTGACCTACCTGTACCTCCTTCACCTGTCTCACCTGACCCACCTGTCTCTCCTTCACCTGTCTCACCTGTTTCACTTGACCCACCTGTCTCTCCTTCACCTGTCTCACCTTCACCTGACCCACCTGTCTCTCCTTCACCTGTCTCACCTTCACCTGACCCACCTGTCTCTCCTTCACCTGTCTCACCTTCACCTGACCCACCTGTCTCTCCTTCACCTGTCTCACCTTCACTTGACCCACCTGTCTCTCCTTCACCTGTCTCACCTTCACTTGACCCACCTGTCTCTCCTTCACCTGTCTCACCTTCACCTGACCCACCTGCCTCTCCTTCACCTGACCTACCTGACCCACCTGTACTTGACCCACCCGTCTCACCTGTACCTGACATACCTGACCCACCCAATCAATACGTGGATGTGCCAAAATTTTCTTCAGTTGAATAAAAACAAAACAGAAGTAATAATTTTTGGACCAATAGAGGAGAGATCAAGAGTTAGCTCACAGCTTCAGCTGCTTCAGCTAGGAACCACTGATCAGGCCAGAAACCTGGGTGTAGTGATGGACTCAGACCTGAACCTCCAAAAGCATCTAAAGACAATTACAAGGTCGGCTTTCTATCACCTGAAGAACATTTCTAGGATTAAAGGACTGATGTCTCAGCAGGATCTGGAAAAACTAATCCATGTTTATCTTTAGTAGAACTGATCACTGCAACGGTGTTTTCACAGGTCTGCCTAAAAAGTGGATCAGACAGCTGCAGCTGATCCAGAACGCTGCTGCCCGCGTCCTCACTAAGACTAAGAACGTAGAGAACATGGACCCGGTTCTGAAGTCCTCACTAAGACCAAGAACGTAGAGAATATGGACCCGGTTCTGAAGTCCTCACTAAGACTAAGAACGTAGAGAACATGGACCCGGTTCTGAAGTCCTTCCACTAAGACTAAGAACGTAGAGAACATGGACCCGGTTCTGAAGTCCTCACTGAGACTAAAAACGTAGAGAACATGGACCCGGTTCTGAAGTCCTCACTAAGACTAAGAACGTAGAGAACATGGACCCGGTTCTGAAGTCCTCACTAAGACTAAGAACGTAGAGAACATGGACCCGGTTCTGAAGTCCTCACTAAGACTAAGAACGTAGGGAACATGGACCCGGTTCTGAAGTCCTTCCACTAAGACTAAGAACGTAGTGAACATGGACCCGGTTCTGAAGTCCTCACTAAGACTAAGAAGGTAGAGAACATGGACCCGGTTCTGAAGTCCTCACTAAGACTAAGAACGTAGAGAACATGGACCCGGTTCTGAAGTCCTCACTAAGACTAAGAACGTAGAGAACATGGACCCGGTTCTGAAGTCCTTCCACTAAGACTAAGAACGTAGAGAACATGGACCCGGTTCTGAAGTCCTCGCTAAGACTAAGAACGTAGAGAACATGGACCCGGCAACAGTGGAATCAGCGCAATGTCGGTAAATGGTCAATGTCGTCTGTCGTCTCTGATGTTCTTTTAATGAAACAATATTAGGTAGATTGGACAACACGGAAGAAATAGCAGCATCAATGCTAACGCTTGCTTCCTCCATGAGCCGCCATTCTCTGAATCAAAACAGTCTCATGGTCGCTTCTCCACTACGTCACATCTATGAAACTCCAGCCCTGCGTCCTGATTGGCTGGCCAATAAAATTGGTTGGAGAAATCACTCTCTTAGGGGGGTGGTCCCAGATGGATGTGAGCGAAGCTAGGCGGAGCGACATCCATCTGGCTAGGGTCAGGTTACACCTGAGCAGCATCCGGGTCAGAACCCCTTGCCTAGAGGGGCTTCCAGCTACCGCCCACCTGTACCAGCGTGAAGCGCAGAGCCACTCTGGAGAGGCAGCAGGATTTTTTATTTGGTTTTTCGTTTCTTGTTTTTAAAAAATAAATAAATAATTTAAAAAAAAAGTGCTGATTACCAGAAGTTAGGACAATCCACTTAGCAGCCAAAATCAACATGCAGCTGTACGGAAGATCGCGGTTGCACCAAGTGACTCTATTAATAAGCTGCTACTTTTTAAGAGAAAGAAGACATCATGAACGATTGAAGTGAGATGAGAAAAAGAGTATATTAAATGATAACAGGGGGGAATGATAGGATTATTCTTACTATTTTCTACATATTTTATGTTATTTACTATGTCATTGCATTTATCATATATATTTACTCTTTACTACTAAGAAGTTTTAAGGTTTTAGATGTTAAAGTGTATTTCATGTGACTGATCTCTCTCTTGTCGTTGCAGAAGGCCTGCAGAAAGCAGAGAAATATGTTGTGACTATAATAAGTGTTTTTATGAACTCTGTTCAGCCATCTGGACTGCTTACAGATAACTGTACTGTGTGAACTGCTTGGTTTTATCTCAAAGGTCACAGTTGTTTTGTTTATCCCTAGCCCTAGTGAGGAGAAGACCCCCACCTCACTCACCTGTGAACATCCAGGGGCAGGACATAGAAACTGTGGAGAGTTTCAGATACCTGGGTGTTCACGTCAATAATAAACTGGACTGGACTCACAACACAGACGCTCTGTATAAGAAGGGCCAGAGCCGCCTCCACCTCCTCAGGAGGCTGAGGTCCTTTGGAGTGAGCAGGCCTCTGCTTAAGACCTTCTATGACTCTGTGGTGGCCTCAGCCCTCCTCTACGCTGTCGTCTGCTGGGCTCCTGGCAGCACAGAGAGGGACAGAAAGAGGCTGAATAAGTTGGTGAGGAAGGCCACTTCTGTCCTAGGCTGCACTCTGGACTCTGTGGAGGAAGTAGCTGAGAGGAGGGTGTTGTCCAAGCTCACATCCATCATGGACAACACCTTCCACCCCCTGCACCAGACTGTAGAGGAGCTGAGCAGCTCCTTCAGTGCAAGACTTAGACATCCTGTCTGTAAAAAGGAGCGCTACCACAGGTCATTCATTCCTGCTGCTACCAGATTATACAATGCTGCACTGTAACTGTAACTATAACTGTGACCATAACTGTAATATTTAATGTGCAATAACCAAGGTGCAATAATCTATTTAATACACTGTCCTACAACCCGTGCAATAATCCTGATGTAGTGACTTCTGCTGCTTTCAACACTTGAACATATGTCAGTACACATGTATGTATGTATGTATGTACAAATGTATACAATGTATATGCACTTACATACGCGTAGGTGCGTATGTAAGTAGGCGCATAGATATATGTATATATTTAAGTATATAGATATGTTTATATATATATATATATATATATATATATATATATATATATAGACCACTAAGAATGTAAATGAGACATTTACATTCCTATTTCCTTTTTTGTATTTTTTGTTTTTGGTATTCTTTTGATCCATTGTAGATATGAAGATTCACTGTATATAACTGAATGCACCTTCCCTACTCTGCACCTTCTTGTATGAGCCGATGTGACGAGTGAATTTCTCCATTGTGAGATCAATAAAGACTATCTTATCTTATCTTATCTTGACAATGGAACCAGGGATAACCTAATAAAAAGAGAGGAGGGGGCGGAGTGCTTAGAGCGAATTTGGAGATCTGTATTAAGCATTTGAAAATAAACTCTTCTGTTGTCTCTCCTCCTTGTGTTTGTTTAATGAATGTTTTAGGTGTTTGAACCTGACACTCTCCTTCACCTGACCCACCTGTACCTGACCCACCTGTCTCTCCTTCACCTGACCCACCTGTACCTGACCCACCTGTCTCTCCTTCACCTGACCCACCTGTACCTGACCCACCTGTCTCTCCTCCACCTGACCCACCTGTACCTGACCCACCTGTCTCTCCTTCACCTGACCCACCTGTACCTGACCTACCTGACCCACCTGTCTGACCTGTGGCGGCAGGTATCAGCCGTCCTACCTTGTGTCTCCAGTTCGCAGCTCAGCTGTCTCTGCACAGTCCGTCTCACGTCTCGCTCTCTGTCCAGCTCCAGCTTTAACTCCTTTCTCTCCATCTGGTTCTGTTTGCTCTGAGAGCGAGCGCTCTCCACCGCCACCTTCAGGAGGCCCTGGGAAACGCACGCAGTCCCAACGTTTGTGTAATCCGCGTAAAGTTATCACCGTTTGGCTTTAGCTGACTCTAGCATCAGTCACCTGTATGTTGGTCAGCACCGTCTCCATGGAGGACAGGCCCTCAGCCAATAGGAGTGGGGCTAAGGAGTTGCTGATGTGGTTCAATGATGGCGGCTGGGTGAGTAGTGCGTTGTCATTGGTTGGCTGGAGCAGGGGGAGGGGCAAAGCGCTGTCATCTGCAGGATCAAAGAGTAAAATCCTGAACCTGTAGACTTTGATGTGAACAGTCTGCATGTAGAGAGGTTGAAGCAGAGCAGCTGCTAGTCTGAGTTAATTATTATAAATCATTTTGTTTCTGAGGCAGAGCGTGGATTACGTCTGGTTGTTCAGCAAGACGGCAGCACTGAAGTATTTTTAAAATGTCTGACCCAAACCAGCCAGCAGGTTCCCAGTGTTCCCATGAACAGAACCTGGTCCAAAAGAGGTTTCTGTTGATGGAAAATCAAAGAGAAGCTGCAGGTCTGAAGATGGAGGAAAAAAGTCTATTCATAAATAAATGATGAGAAGATCTGGATGCTCTAAACGCCTCAGGAGAAGACACAGACAAGCATCTGTTCAGTCTTCACACAGTTCTGGTTCTTGTTCTGTTCCCATCAGGGGGGTCATCCAGACTGAAGGTGAGTGAAGCCTCCCTACCGTCTGCTGGGTTTCACCAATTTGATTAATAAACTGAACTTCTAGCACTGTTTCATTATAGGAATCATATTGGAATGATTGTATGAACTGATTATTTCTGTATATTAACTGGAGCCTGGGTTTTGGTTCTGGTACTTCTGAATAGAAGTCCAGCAACAGGTGGACTCACTAGGAGTCCACATATGACCTTCTTCACATTCAGGTGATGAAGGTCATACGTTTATTAGGAACCATCACCCTCATCATGCTGCTGTACAGAGACACTTATATGCAACACATATTTACTGCTGACCGGTCCGGTTGGACCCTGCAGAACACCGAGGTCTGGGTTCCTTCAGTCATACAAAGGTATTCATGTAGCCTGACAGATTCGGGAGTGTTAGTGTGCGCTGACCCAGCTCTGGTGTCTGTGCCGGAGGAGGTGAGGAAGACAAGGATGAAGATACTCTGGAAGGTGAATGGCTCATTGGTTCCTGGTCCTCATCACTGGGAGTGGGGCAGGGGGAGGAGCCTCCCTTAGGAGAATCCTGGGCCCACAGGACAATGTTAGCATTATATAAGCATTAGAAATTTCATTTTTCATCAGCTCTGAAGCATTGGTAGTGATATTAATGCTGTTAGCCATTTTAACCTGGTTAACTCTGTTAGCCATGTTAACGTCAGCCATTTTAACATTGTTAGCCATGTTAACTCCGTTAGCCATGTTATTGCTGTTAGCCATGTTATTGCTGTTAGCCATGTTATCGCTGTTAGCCATGTTATCGCTGTTAGCCATGTTAACTCCGTTAGCCATGTTAACGCTGTTAGCCATTTTAACGTTGCTAACTTGTTGTTAGCCATGTTAACGCTGTTAGCCATGTTAACGCTGTTAGCCATTTTAACGCTGTTAGCCATGTTAACTCTGCTAGCCATGTTAACTCTGCTAGCCATGTTAACTCCGTTAGCCATTTTAACGCTGTTAACCGTGTTAAAGCTGTTAGCCATGTTAACGCTGTTAGCCATGTTAACGCTGTTAGCCATGTTAACTCTGCTAGCCATGTTAACTCTGCTAGCCATGTTAACTCCGTTAGCCATTTTAACATTGTTAACCATGTTAATGTTGTTAGCCATTTTAACATTGTTAACCATGTTAATGTTGTTAGCCATTTTAACGTTGCTAACCTCTTGTTAGCCATTTTAACGCTGTTAACCGTGTTAACGCTGTTAGCCATGTTAACACTGTTAGCCATGTTAATGCTGTTAGTCATGTTAACGCAGTTAGCCATGTTACCATTTTTAGTCATTTTAACGCTGTTAGCCGTGTTAACGTTGTTAACCATGTTAATGTTGTTAGCCATGTTAACGCTGTTAGCCATTTTAACACTGTTAGCCATTTTAACGTTGCTAACCTGTTAGCCATTTTAACGCTGTTAGCCATGTTAACGCTGTTAGCCATGTTAACACTGTTAGCCATTTTAACGTTGCTAACTTGTTGTTAGCCATGTTAACGCTGTTAGCCATGTTAACGCTGTTAGCCATGTTAACGCTGTTAGCCATGTTAACGCTGTTAGCCATTTTAACGTTGCTAACCTCTTGTTAGCCATTTTAACGCTGTTAACCGTGTTAAAGCTGTTAGCCATGTTAACGCTGTTAGCCATGTTAACGCTGTTAGCCATGTTAACGCTGTTAGCCATGTTAACTCTGCTAGCCATGTTAACTCTGCTAGCCATGTTAACTCTGATAGCCATGTTAACTCTGCTAGCCATGTTAACTCCGTTAGCCATTTTAACGTTGCTAACCTCTTGTTAGCCATTTTAACGCTGTTAACCGTGTTAACGCTGTTAGCCATGTTAACACTGTTAGCCATGTTAATGCTGTTAGTCATGTTAACGCAGTTAGCCATGTTACCATTTTTAGTCATTTTAACGCTGTTAGCCGTGTTAACGTTGTTAACCCTGTTAATGTTGTTAGCCATGTTAACGCTGTTAGCCATTTTACCACTGTTAGCCATTTTAACGTTGCTAACCTGTTAGCCATTTTAACGCTGTTAACCGTGTTAACGCTGTTAGCCATGTTAACGCTGTTAGCCATTTTAACGCTGTTAGCCATTTTAACGCTGCTAGCCATGTTGACTTTATTAGCAGAGTTAGTGTTGTTTTTGTCACCTTGTTGTCTTCTGTCTGCGATACAGCCGTCATGTGAGCTAAACTACTCAGCTGACTCATCTTGTTCATCGCCATGGCAACACTAGCAGGAGGGAGACCAACAGGAAGTAGTGGGTGTGGCATGACCATAAAAGGAACATCTGTTAGTCCTGAGGAAGCAGAGATATAAGATGATTAGAAACACTCTCTGAGTTCAGCTATCCAATCAGAGGGCAGATGTGACTCACGGTTAGCCAATAGGGAGCGGTGCTGCCGAAGAGTGCTGAAGCAAATAGAACCAGCAGGGGGAGCTACAATCGAAGAGGCAGGAGAGAGGAGGTGGTGGTCCTTCTCCCCTGATCCTTCACTGCCTCCTGCCAAAGACACACAAGAGCAGCGAGGTTAGGAGGCAGGAACTGAGGAAGGCAGACAGCAATGAGTTTATGATGATTAAGTAATCAAACCCGTGTCGTCATTCTCCGACTCTGGTTCGCTTTGCTGTAGCTGCTGGTCACAGTTTCCATGGAATCGCAGCATCATCATCCTCATCTTGTGCATCTTCAGAGCTTCAGCCATTGCTGCTTTCAGACCTGAGGACAGAACATCACACTGAGATCTGTACTGGGCCTCCAGGGGGCGCTGCACCAGCAGAAATCAGGTCAGGGGGGATTTCCTCCCATGTTGGCTCATTAATCAGGAGTAAATGAGTTTAATGTTAAACAGCTGCAGTCCTGGACGTTATCTGTTAAGGTGGTGGGGGATCAATAATTAATAATGCCGACAGCCTGGTGGTCTCTAGTGGCTGATTCTGGACCAGCTCTCTGTCCTGCAGCTTGGCCCAGATATTGAGCTCCTCTAATTAACTCCATCCGAATTAACGAGGGAGCTCTGCTAACGAGCTCGTTAAAGTCATGTAGAAACAAAGAAAACTGTTTTGTTCTGCGCTTTGCTCCTTCAGCAGATTGTGGATGTATCCCAGCTAGAACTGGAGCAGAGAGTGTCTGGAGACTGGGAGCAGTGGAGACTTCCGCTTCAGCCTGGATGGAGGACGACTGCTGAAGAAGACGTTTTCACTAAAGTGCTTCCAGGTGGGTGCAGAGACAACATTGTGATCACATGACTCCTCCTGCCTCCGTTATGACGACAGGAAGAGACTGACGCAAGATCAATTCTTAAGCATGTAAAATAAAAGGAATTTAAAAGATCCGATATTCCTGATCCTAACCGGAGGAGACATTAACCCACTGAGCTCTGTTATTGTTAGCAGAGTGCTGGGAGTCTGAAGCAGCAGTTAGCCAGTCAAGAACATCTTTGATTCACCACGTTTCTCCTAATTCTCCCGTCTACAGCAGTCAGTGTGATTATCTCACACCGCGTCACCATCATCTGCTAATCTGTGGATCACGCCACCCTGACGGTCAGAACGTGATGGTAGAAAACCCTGAGGACGTGTGAAGACTTTATTTTATTTATGTGAAATGTCCTTATAGTAAAGTGCCACCAGTGCATGAATCACACTGCAGTTCTGAATGCTTAGAATGAACTCCATCTATACTATTAAAGTCTGATATGGAGGGAAATTGGACGTCTGAGGAACCACGATGCAGTTTGGCTGCAGTTCACCACTTCACCATCTGCAGCGCCAGTTTCCCCGTTTCCAAAACCAGACCCCAGAACTCAACAGAACCAAAATGATGGCAAGTGTTTCAAGTTCTCTTTGCAGAAAAATCCAGAAGAGCTGAAATCCATCCGACTTTAACCCACTGATTCAGAGTTCTTCAGAGGGTTCTTCCCTCAGAACCCGCAGGAACCCGTTCTGTGACAGCAGAGCTGCAGAGAAAATGGATCCAGGCTTTCAGCTGAGATGCTGCTCTGCTCAGCGCTGAGAGGAAAAGATGCAGCGAAAACAAACGTCACTTTGATGAATTTATCTGAGCTGATTCTCCTCAGCAGAAGGAGAGCCTGAAGCTGCAGAGGGCCTCAGTTTCTGCACAGCAGCAGTTTAAACTCAACCTTTAGGTTTTAATAACCGAGCCTTTAATCTTCGTCCTGTGACCTCGCAGCAGAAACCGGCTCTGGGAGTATTTTTAATAAAAGCTGCAGAGTGTTTTCATTAAGCTGTCAGGCCCGTCAGCAGAGGGCGGAGGTGAAGGGTCCTCTGCAGGATTCAAACGCTCGGCTGAGCAGAAACATTGAAGCATTAAAGGCTGCTTCTTCTCAGACTGATGCGCTGACAGCCTGCTTTATTTCCTGCTGCTTCACAGGGACTCGTCCTGTTTCCACCTTTTACTGCAGCACAGGTCTGCTCTGCAGCTTTAAAGCTTCTGCTTCACTTCCTGCCCACCAAGCTTTTCTGCTCTGATTTCATATTTCATCGGATTAAAAATAACAAATATAAACAGAAGAATTAAGAATGCAAAAAAACATTTAACGGCTGATAATTATCTCAAATACAGAGAAAAACTTCCTCTCGTTTGGGCTAAAAATGAGCGAACAAGCAGCCAAAATCCAAAGAATAACATGTAGAAACACTAGCCAGCACCACTTTAACACCTTAATATTTATTCTGACCAGAAATCAGGATTATAAACTCTAAAAAGCCTGTAGCATCAATACTGTAATGTGTGATTTGGCCCAGAGCTGTGCCTGACAGGCTGTAATCCTGCAGAGGTGTCTGTCTGTCAGAGTCACTGTACTCTGTGTGATCAGAGTTATAATTAGCCCAGTTAATTAGCAGACATCAAAGCGGCTGACAGATCCGAGTCGGACCTGAAGCGCCGACTCGTTTCAGCTTTAAAGGATCAGAGAAAAGCAGCTCAGGAGGATTTTCTATCTGGATCCTTTCTGAACACCGAGATCATGTAATAGTAATATCATCTTTACTGTCATTGAAACATTACAACTAAATGTGTTCTCTGCTTTTAACCCATCCCCCTGGGGAGCAGTGGGCTGCCATGTGTGGCGCCCGGGAGCAATCTGGGCTTAAGGGTCTTGCTCAGGGAGCCAGAGTGCAGGCGCTGGGGATCGAACCGGGTACTTGCATCCTTCTCTGAGTGCAAGCTGCTCTAACCACTAGGCCACCACCCCCCCCTTGTTTGACCCAAGCAGTCATTGAGCAGCCGACGTCACATGATGGATGGCGCTGCTGCTGCTGTTCTTCCCGGTTCTTGGTCTTTAAAAGGTGAGTTTGGCCGATCAGGACTGGGAATGGATCCGCTCAGAAGGTTCTGATGTTAGCAGACGTAGGACCTTTCTGGTTGGTTCCAGAACATTTGGTTCCTCAAGAAAACACCTTTGACTTTCAATCTGCTGTGGAGTTTTTGTTTGTTAGTTTAAAAGTCTGTTTTCTGTGGTGTAAAAAGTACAAATAAAAACGTGGCGTTCCACCTGAAACGAGCCTGAACTGGAAAAATTAGCATCCGGATCAGTCAGGTCCGAAAACAGACAAATACAGAGGTTCTGCTTGTTTGTCAGAAAGCTGAAGATGGGGTTATTACTGTAATAAACAGTAATAAACACTGTAATAAACAATGTAATAAACACTAATGCCTACCAGGAGTTCTCCTGGATAACAGAGTTTGCACAGGCGCTCTAAATGCTGTAGGAACACCTTTCTGCCTCAGGCCACTTGCTTTAGGGAGTTTAGTAGAAAATGTAACGTGTGAAAATCTGAGACGTTACCGTTATGATTGTCTCTCACTCACCTGTCTGAGACAGGAGGGCGGGGCTAAGCAGAGCGTGTGGGAGGAGCCTGGAGCCGTCGCTCATGTTGGCCAAACCCAGACTTCTCTTTGGAGGACGACCCGGTCGAGAGCTGAGAGACAGACGGGGACAGACGTCAGAGCCGGTTCCACCTTAAATAAGACTCAGGTGGGACTGCTGGCCCCTCCCCCCCGCTCTCAGGTGAGGTTCAGCCCCGTCTCCCGGGGTCCGCTGCTGCCAGCGTCAGGTGTCCTGGAGGACTAACGAGGAGACGAGTCAGAACCCAGAGAGCATGAAGGTCGGAACACGCAGTGAGGGACACCACCAGACTGTCCCCCGTGGCTCCATGCTCCTCCAGGAGGAGGGATGCTGCAGGTGAGCGGCTACCTGCTGGCTTCCTGACACAAGAGCAGCCTGGAGGACCTGAACTTTGTGAAGAACCTTCATGTGAACTGGAGCTCTAGAAATAAACCTGAATTAAATTGGATGGCTTCTGTGAGGCACGGCTCAGTTCGGGGGGGGGGGGGGGGGGGGGGGTCAGGGTGGAGAACTGTGGTGATGGCATCTTCTGTGGACCTCCTGGAGAGGTGAGCTAACTGGTCAGCGCCGGGAGGTAAAGCCTTCAAGGTTCAAGGTAACGGGAGAGCCAGTCGTCCAGAACACTGGTGGTGGAGGGCAGCAGCCTGGCTCAGGGGCTTCCTGAAGAAGAACCCCCCCCCCCCCCCCCCCCCCCCGTCCCTCAGCACCGTCCCTGGACCACCAGAACCTGCAGCTCCTCCAGCCCCAGCATGTGTCCGGCCTCTGCTTGTTGCTGGTTCCTCTGGACACCTGGCCACCCCCGCCATGGCTCTCCAAGCAGCTCCCGTCTCTCCTGCGGTACGCAGCCTCGGCTCTGGCTGCAGCTTCTGCTCCTCCTTGGTCCTCCAGCAGGTCCTGCTCCTCCTTGGTCCTCCAGCAGGTCCTGCTCCTCCTTGGTCCTCCAGCAGGTCCTGCTCCTCCTTGGTCCTCCAGCAGGTCCAGCAGGTCCTGCTCCTCCTTGGTCCTCCAGCAGGTCCTGCTCCTCCTTGGTCCTCCAGCAGGTCCTGCTCCTCCTTGGTCCTCCAGCAGGTCCAGCAGGTCCTGCTCCTCCTTGGTCCTCCAGCAGGTCCTGCTCCTCCTTGGTCCTCCAGCAGGTCCTGCTCCTCCTTGGTCCTCCAGGGCTTCATGCAGGGTGAAAGCATCTGCAGAAGGACCGCTGAGCCTGAAGACGTCTCAGTGACCCTGAGGTGTCGCTGGATCTGAATATTTATGAATTTTTAGCTTCACATCTTCTGTGGCGCCTGAAAGCCTCCATGGTGGGACTTTAAACCCGTTGAGCTGCCCGGGTCCAAACTGCTGCTCACCAGAACCACCAGAACATTTCCCCCGTTTCAGCTTCAGACCGTTTTTCTGTTTTAAACGTTTTTGTAAAATTCTCTTTATTTTATTTTGCTGATTTAATTGTTTTTGCTTTTATTATTTTGTCATATTTTCTCTGTAGTTTTATCAGCTTGTTGGCTCTAAAGTTTGTTGATTTAATTTAAAGTTGATTTAAATAATTTGATGATTTGAGGGCCGGTTCTGCCCCCCCTCCCCGGCCCAAACACCCATCAGCTGGTTGAAGGGGTTCTACGGAGGCCTGGTGGACTGGATCTCAGGTCTGCTGCTTCCAGACCACAGAACCAGATCTGGACTCTGGTCCTACAGGAAGAACCAGATTATCGGACTAACAACTCGGTGAGAAGGTTCTGCTGACACCATCAGCGCTCACCTGGTCCGGGTGTCTTCCTGTACCTGAGATTTTATACGTTTACTTTATAAATATGGTTCTGACGGTGCGTGTCTGATGAACAGAACCACACACGGTGACGGTCCTGGGGGGGTCAGGGTCAGGGTCTGATTGACGGGTCAGAGACGACCCGCCAACGCACATTAAATTAAATTCCTCAGGAAACCCGTGTCTGGGGGACTTAATTAAACCGGGCCAGGAACTCTTTCATGTCCTGCCAACACACACTGGACCCAGTCTGACCCGGTGAGACCGGTTCAGCTCAGAGAGCGGCATCTCACAGGTTCTGGTTCTGTGTTCACCGTTTAAACAGCACAAATATCTGTTATCAATGTTCTGATGATTGCTCTCAGCTGGACCCGTCTTCATGTTCTGCTTGTGAACCAGAACCTCACAGGTCCAGATGAAGCTGTACGTCTGAGGACCACCGGACCTTCTTCCTCTCAGCCATACAGAACATCCCGTCCAAAGTCTCTGTGATGTTAATGGACCTCTCCGTCCGGACCAGGAGCAGAGCCTCGGTACCGGGGAGCGCTGAGCCTCTTCATCAGAACATCCTGAGCCCGATTCCCACGGACCGTCTGCTCCTTCAGGCCCGGTTCTGCTGCCTCAGCAAGATGCATGTCGCTGCTACTGGCTGGCAGCCACAATAATATTATTATTATTATTATTAACACATTTTATCCAGTTTTAATTCCATCCACAGCTGCAGAAAATTTATTTTCTCTTTATCAGGAAGATTTTATTGACCTGCTAATTAATTGACTAACGATCTGTAAACTCTGAGATCTGAACAAATGTAATGTTTGCACTCAACTCATCTGTACTTATTTTAGTTTATTTCAAATTAATAATTCACTATATTCTGTTTATTTTTATAGCTCCAATTCACACGTCGTCTCAAGACGCTTTACAAAAATATATATTCAGTCCATTTCGGTTCTGATCCAGTGGATCCCAGCGATCAAACAGCGCCGTTAAGTTCATAAATAATTTCATTAAAAAGAAAAAGCTGTTTCGTTGTATTTAGAATTATCAAAAAATAACAAATGTAAAATTAAAGCATGTTTTAAAATCAAAAAATGTGCTGAAACTGTTTTTCCCTCAGATGATCATAAATTCAGGTCTGTTAATAATATTCATTGTTGTTTTATTAATCAGATGAATTAAATAATGTTTCATTAGATTATCTGCTTACAACAAACATTAACTGAGCTTATTTTTACTGTTTATTTTATATTCTAGTAATATTTACAGCTTCATTGTGATGTCTACCATGTCCAGAGTTTCATAAGCAGTCAAAGAAGAAATGTTGATATGAAGCTAAATTATTATAATCTTTTTATTTCAATCTTAATTTATTTTTCTACTTTGAACAGATTTGAGTCTGGCTGTGCGGAACAAATAATCAGTCTGTTTGATTTTAGAGAGTTTTCACATTAATTACTGTAGATGTAATTGTTCAGGCTGCAGATTTAACCTCCAACTGGAGCTGATTATCAGGCCAATCATTGGATTTTTCCACCAGATAAATAGTTTCAGTTTTATGGGTCAGAACTTTTACAAACTCAGATTTTTAATAAATGTCTGAATTTTCTTCTAGCGTTATTTATATTTTATTATCATTTTTTAAAATCCATGAATCGGTGGATGGCTTATTTACCCCGCCGAGCCCTCCGCAGCCCGCGGCTCACCTGGCGCAGGTGCAGTCCCGGTACAGCGTCTCGAAGTCGGCCCTGCTGATCAGCTTGCAGCGGTTCACGCCGGGCTGGATGGCTCCCAGGCCGCGCAGGACGCGCACCTGCTCCACGGTGCACACCACGGGGCTGATGCGCAGGCGCTTCAGCTTGGTGTAGACGGTGTGCAGCCCCCCCACCAGGTGCTTGAGGAAGAGCTCGAACACCTGCGGCAGGCAGATGAGCTCCGCTCCGTCCACCGTGAAGGAGGCCACCTGCAGCCCGTGAACTTCCACCAGGCGGCATTCCGCCCGCGGCGCCGCGGCGCTGCCGCTCGCTCCGTTCACTCCTAATGGGAGTCTGCCGCTCAGGGAAGGCCCGGGGAGGCGGGGGGAGCGCTCCAGGTTCGGAGCGCTGTAAAGCGGTCCGGAGGGGAAGGCTGGGTCAGGAGGAGGTGTGCAGGTCCGCTTGGAGGGGTCAGCCATGTCTCAGCAGAGAGAGGAAGAGGAAGAGTGGGAGGAAGAGGAGCAGAAGCGCTTCTTTTCTGCTCCTCTTCAGCTCTGACTCAAGCCTCTCCACCTCCTCTGCTCCTTGTCGCAACAGCCAATCAGAACGAAGGAGCACAGACGGACCGGCCTCTGAATGGCTGCAGCGGTGGGGGCGGGGCTTGTGTAGATGAACGCTGATAGGTGAGTGAAAGGTTCCGCTGGAGAGGAGCAGCTTCAGGAGGGAGCCGCTGATTACCTGGACCGGTTCTGATTGTTCTGATTGGGTCTGGCTGGTAATTAACAGAACTGGACATTTATCACCTCACGTTTCACATTAAAACCCAAATTAAAAGCATCAACTTAACCTTTAGAAGTGATTAAAGGGCTGCAGGACATCCGTAAATGACCCGATAATGAGTCCTCCAGGTTCTGATGCAGGTTCTGATGCAGGTTCTGACCTGGAGGCAGACAGGTGAACCAGAGAGCTCGGTTAACCGGGCCGTCCTGGAGAACCCGGACAGAACCCACACATGCACGGGGAAACCATGCAAACTTTCACCTCCAGTGTTGGTCCTGTTTCAGTCACGAGTGCTGGTTCTGGTCTGATCCATTAAAGCTGAGCCAACAATGACTGGTTCTGACTGTCTGGCCTCAAACCCGAATCAAAGATTAACTCTTTTCCTCTGAAGCCAGTGGCCCAGTTTAAATGTTTTAACTCAGAATCAGAACCTTCCCTGTTCTGGTCTCAGGTTCTCTCTCAGGAGGAGATCACCGCGGTCCAATCAGCATGCGCCTCCTTAGCTAACCAGAACCAAAGCTCATTTAATGGGTCTGAGCAGGGTTCTGATGATGGGAACGACTTCTGCAGTTCAGGTGATCAGGGAGGATGTAAGACAGAAGTCACGGCGGGAATAAAGGCAGGGAGCCGGTTACCTGTCTACAGGTGGAGGGCTGACGTGTCTGGACCAGGAGGCAAACAGGTCGTCTCCTCAGTCTGCGAACCAGCAGTTTCTTTAACGAGGAAAGAAACGTCAGAATAGTTAAAGTTAAGTCAGTAGTCATTATGAAGAGGTTCTGATGCAGACACTGACTTTAAGCCGGGGTCCAGGTCGGTTCTGACCGGGAACCGAGCCTTCAGAGAGAAGTTTTTAATGGCTACCAGAGATTCCCATCATTCATCATGTCTGAGGCTGCAGGAGGAGGACAAATATTTCATGTTTCTTTCTGTTTTTTTCATAAAACCATTATTCCTTATTTCCTTTAAATTGACTGAAGCAGAAAGCAAAGATAAACATGACAAAAATAATAAAATACTATAAAAACGTTTTACGGATCCCCGCCTCCGCTGCTCCTGGTCACATGACACCGCTTCTTTAACCAACATGGCTGCCGAGGACCTGCCGTCTGATTTTGACATTGTCATTCTGGGCACAGGTACGCCACGCTTGGATTTCTTCACGTTGTCTGATTTAGTCCTGTTTCGGAATGTGTCCTGGTTCCGACTTGACCCAAAGCATCCTTAAAGACCGGCTTATACCGGTCTGAACCAGACCAGGAGCTGGAGTTAGCCGAGGTGTTAGCTAGAGGCTAAAAGTCAATGCATTTCCAATGACGGCAGCTAGTAGCTAACAGTCAGGCAGCTGTGTTGGCTATTGGATGTAGGAAGTATGTGAAATCATCCTAACAGAAGCTATCAGGAGCTAACCGATGCTAACAGGAGCTAACTGAGGCTAACAGGAGCTAACTGAGGCTAACTGAGGCTAACTGCTGATCAGACCGGTGGGTGTGACAGGCTAGCTGCTGCTGCTGCTGCTGCTGCTGACTGTTTCTGATCAGCAGTGTAGACCAGCAGGCAGAGGAAGTCAATAATCTCTTCCATCATCAAGGATTCTCCCTAGTGGACTAAAACAGAACTGAACTGCTGATCCAGTGATCTGCGGTTCGGTTCTGGATCAACCAGAACCATTCAGTTCTGTTCACAGGAAAGATCCCCCAGCCTCAGCAGAGCCTTGGTTCTAGAAGCAGGTCAGAGACCACAGACCCCTCCCCTCACCTGTCTGCCTCTCACCTGTCTGCTGATCTGCTTCTTTAGTGGATCGAGCTGAATCTGATACGTTGTTAGTGCAGGTAAAGCCTCACATCAAACCCTCTAACTTACTGTGTAATTATCAGAGATTTGTACGTTTCTGGCTTCTTCGGTGTTTTCAGGTATTCTGCAGAAACTGCTCCTCTCAGCAGAATAAAAGCCAAAATGATGTTGTTATGATCTCTGCTGCTGGCTTTCATCGTGGGAAGCGGATGTTAAAGGTTTAGGGTTGGAAAGCAGCAGCTGCTTCAGGTGCTGCAGTTATTAGGGCTGATCCAGCAGTTAAAAGTTCATACACTGGTGAAAAATATCACGTTGCATAAGAATAGATATTAATGTGATGTATAGTTCATTGTTCAGTGGTTTATTTGGGGGGTTTCTCCTTTTTTTACCTGACGTACCTGTGGACCACTGCTGGGCTGTACTTGGAGCCCAGGGAGAGTTCAGTCTGTGGACATTTCTGATCTTTTGGTGATGAAACAGAGAAGAAGAAGAATGGAGAGCGTCCTGTTTCACTCCGTCCCTCCTGGCGTTCTCACCTGTTTCGTGTGAATGTAGATGAGTAACTGACTGGATCTGGATCGGTTCTGGGTTCCTGCTCTACTAACTGATGTTGGTTATTGATTGATCAGGTCTGGCTGAGTCGGTGGTAGCGGCTGCCTGCTCAAGGGTTGGACAAAGAGTTCTTCACCTGGACAGGTGAGCTTTAATCTCAGGTAAAGACTTGATTATTGTTGGTTTTTGCCATCATTTACATAGGAGTGAATTTTTAAATGAAAATAATAGCTACAACAGTTTGGTCTCAGTGTTTTATGCAACCTGTTATGTTACTGTTACTAAATTCTTGCGCTGACCTCTGGCTGATGACACTGAGGTGCAGCTGAGTGACGTTCGGGTTCCTCACATCATCTTTTAGTTCCTGAATGCAGATATTAACGATGCAGACCGGAGTTTTGAAGCTCAGCTACATAATCTTACTCACAATAAGATGTTGGGGTGCTTTTACTGTGGAAGGCTTTGGCACCAACAGCTTCCTGTTTGTGTTCTCAGGAGGAGTTATTATGCTGCTGACTGGGCTAGCTTCACGTTTAACGGCCTGCTCACCTGGATCCAGGAGCAGAATGTGAGCTCATTAATTATTTAGCATCTGATCAGTGATCTGAGCGACTCGCTAACAGCTACTGTGGCTGTGTGTGTTGGTAGGAGGAGCCCAAACCAGAGGAGGTTAAGGATTGGTCGAGTCTAATGGAGGAAGGGGAGGAGCTAATACACCTGTCAAATTCAGACCCCGCCTCTATCACTAACGTGCAGGTGTTCAATTACACCAGGTAAACTCCGCCTTTCTAATTCACCACAAGTCTGTAATAGTTGTAAATTGTTTATGTGAACAATTAGTTATATAGAGTTCTTTTCATTTTGATCCATGATATATTTAATAATTGTTCTCAGTGAAGAAGAGGACGACACTCAGAGTGCTGATGCCTCAAACACCACAGAAGAAGAGAAAACAGCTGATGAAGATGCAGTGAAAGGGTCCTCAGAGACAGAATCTGCAGGTTTTACTCTCAATTCAATTCAGTTCAATTCAATTTTATTTATTTCCGTTCCGTTCCGTTCCATCGTCTTCCTCTTATCTGGGGTCGGGTCGCGGGGGTAGCAGCTTCAGTAGGGAGGCCCAGACGTCCCTCTCTCCAGCCACTTGGGCCAGCTCCTCCAGGGGAATCCCAAGGCGTTCCCAGGCCAGCCGGGAGACATAGTCCCTCCAGCGTGTCCTGGGTCTCCTCCCGGTGGGACGTGCCCGGAACACCTGACCAGGGAGGCGTCCAGGAGGCATCCTGACCAGATGCCCGAGCATCGGCGCTATTTATATAGCGCCAATTCATGAAACATGTCATCTCGAGGCACTTTGCAAAGTCAAAATCAATCATATTATACAGATTGGTCAAAAATGTTTCTATATAAGGAAACCAGTTGATTGCTTCAAAGTCCCGACAAGCAGCATTCACTCCTGGAGAAGCGTAGAGCTACAGGGAGAGTCGTCTGCATTGTCCATGGCTTTGCAGCAATCCCTCATACTGAGCAAGCATGAAGCGACAGTGGAAAGAAAAACCACCCATTAGCGGGAAGGAAAACCTCCAGCAGAACCAGAACCAGGCTCAGTATGAACGGTCATCTGCCTCGACCCACTGGGGGTTACAGAAGACAGAGCAGAGACACAACAAGACAGACAAAAAGCACAGAAGCACACATTGATCCAGTAATCTGTTCTACATTAGATGGTAATAGCAGGTGAGCCGTCTTCTTTGGATGATTTCACAGTCAACAGAACGTCAGACCAGGTGTACCTACTATGAAGATAAAAGAGAGAGAACAGAAAGTTAAAGCAGAAATGACAACACGTGATGCATAATTGAAGAACAGTAGAACTCTATAGAGTGAGAAAAATAGACCCTGATGTCCTCCAATAGCCTAAGCCTATAGCAGCATAACTATAGAGGTAGCTCAGGGTAACATGAGCCACTCTGACTATAAGCTTTGTCACAAAGGAAAGTTTTAAGATTAGTCTTAAAAGTAGACGGGGTGTCTGCCTCACGGACCAAAACTGGGAGTTGGTTCCACAGGAGAGGAGCCTGATAGCTAAAGGATCTGCCTCCCATTCTACTTTTAGAGACTCTAGGAACCACCAGCAGACCTGCAGTCTGAGAGCGAAGTGCTCTGTTAGGAACATACGGGGTAATCAGAGCTCTGATATATGATGGAGCTTGATTATTAAGGGCTTTATACGTTAGAAGAAGAATTTTAAATTCTATTCTTGATTTAACAGGAAGCCAATGAAGGGAAGCTAAAATTGGAGAAATATGATCCCTCTTGTTGATTTTCATCAGAACTCTTGCTGCAGCATTTTGGATCAGCTGAAGGCTTTGAACTGCATTTTGTGGACTTCCTGATAGTAAAGAATTACAATAGTCCAGCCTTGAAGTAACAAATGCATGGACTAGTTTTTCAGCATCACTCCTGGACAGAATGTTTTCTGTTTATTGTTTAACTGTTTAGTTTATTTTTTTCTGTTTTGTTTGTTTTAACGAGGAAAATGCAAACCTGTTGCAGATTCAAAGGAGGAGGAGGAAGCTGGAGCTGGAGAGGAGCAGGTGAGGAAGAGTACAGTGACGATGATGATGCTTTAATCATGTTTGATCATCTGACCTGTTATTAACCAATCACAGCCTGCTCAGACAGAAGGGGAGGAGCCTGAGGCTGAACAGCCACTCCCCTCTTCTCCTTCAAACCAATCAGGACCGGCCAGAAAGAAGGTCAGCTACGCTCAGCTGGTGAAGGAAGGACGGAGGTTCAACATTGACCTGGTCTCCAAGGTAACCGCAGCTATGATGTCATCAAACATCAGAACAACATGTCTGTCAGGAAACAACAGGTTTCAAAAGATAATCTGGTGATGTAGGCACGATGATGTCACAGAAGCATGATGATGTCACTTCCCCTTCTTCCTCAGCTCTTGTTTTCTCGTGGCTCATTGGTCGATCTGCTCATCAAATCAAACGTCAGTCGCTATGCTGAGTTCAAGAACGTCACCAGGATCCTCACCTATCGCCATGATAACATAGAGCAGGTCTGTACAGTCTCTGTGCCTCCTTGTTTACCTGTCTGTGTCCCACCTGCCTGCCCCTCACCTGTGTGCCTGCCTCTCACCTGCCTGCCAGGTGCCCTGCAGCAGAGCTGATGTGTTTGCAAGTCGTCAGCTGTCAGTGGTTGAGAAGAGGAAGTTGATGCGCTTCCTGACTTCCTGTATGGAGGAGACAGAGGAGCAGACAGGTGAGCCCCCTACCTGTCGTTCTGCTGACATCATCGGTTCTTACTGGATGGAACCAATACTACCAGACCTTCTGGATACAGTTCACCTGAAGGCATCATGGGTAATCCCGTCTTAAACTCCTACTTTCAGCCTACAACGGCCGACCATATTTGGCATTCCTGCGTGATCAGCAGCTGGGGGAAAGCCTGCAGCACTTCCTGCTTCATTCCATCGCCATGGTAACAGAAGACACGCCCGCAGAGGAAGGCCTCGCCTCTACACGTCACTTCCTGCGTTGCCTTGGCCGCTACGGCAACACGCCCTTCCTTTTTCCTGTGTATGGCCTTGGAGAGATCCCCCAGTGCTTCTGCAGGTGAGGATCAGCCGCTGCCACGGGGCTCTGACCTACGACCTGACGCATAAAAACATTTTACAGTGAGAACAAATATGACCTGACGCATAAAAACATTTTACAGTGAGAACAAAGACGACCTGACGCATAAAAACATTTTACAATGAGAACAAATATGATCTGACGCATAAAAACATTTTACAGTGAGAACAAAGACGACCTGACGCATAAAAACATTTTACAGTGAGAACAAATATGATCTGACGCATAAAAACATTTTACAGTGAGAACAAAGACGACCTGACTCATAAAAACATTTTACAGTGAGAACAAAGACGACCTGACGCATAAAAACATTTTACAGTGAGAACAAATATGACCTGACGCATAAAAACATTTTACAGTGAGAACAAAGACGACCTGACTCATAAAAACATTTTACAGTGAGAACAAATATGATCTGACGCATAAAAACATTTTACAGTGAGAACAAAGACGACCTGACTCATAAAAACATTTTACAGTGAGAACAAAGACGACCTGACTCATAAAAACATTTTACAGTGAGAACAAAGACGACCTGACTCATAAAAACATTTTACAGTGAGAACAAAGACGACCTGACTCATAAAAACATTTTACAGTGAGAACAAATATGATCTGACGCATAAAAACATTTTACAGTCAGAACAAATATGACCTGACACATAAAAACATTTTACAGTGAGAACAAAGACGACCTGACTCATAAAAACATTTTACAGTGAGAACAAAGACGACCTGACGCATAAAAACATTTTACAGTGAGAACAAATATGACCTGACGCATAAAAACATTTTACAATGAGAACAAATACGACCTGACGCATAAAAAACATTTTACAATGAGAACAAAGACGATCTGACGCATAAAAAACATTTTACAGTGAGCACAAATATGATCTGACGCATAAAAACATTTTACAGTGAGCACAAATATTATCTGACGCATAAAAACATTTTACAATGAGAACAAATACGACCTGACGCATAAAAAACATTTTACAATGAGAACAAAGACGATCTGACGCATAAAAAACATTTTACAGTGAGCACAAATATGATCTGACGCATAAAAACATTTTACAGTGAGCACAAATACGACCTGACGCATAAAAAACATTTTACAATGAGAACAAAGACGACCTGACGCATAAAAACATTTTACAGTGAGAACAAAGACGACCTGACGCATAAAAAACATTTTACAGTGAGAACAAAGACGATCTGACGCATAAAAAACATTTTACAGTGAGCACAAATATGATCTGACGCATAAAAACATTTTACAGTGAGCACAAATATGATCTGACGCATAAAAAACATTTTACAGTGAGCACAAATACGACCTGACGCATAAAAAACATTTTACAGTGAGAACAAAGACGACCTGACGCATAAAAACATTTTACAGTGAGAACAAAGACGATCTGACGCATAAAAAACATTTTACAGTGAGAACAAAGACGATCTGACGCATAAAAAACATTTTACAGTGAGCACAAATATGATCTGACGCATAAAAACATTTTACAGTGAGCACAAATATGATCTGACGCATAAAAAACATTTTACAGTGAGCACAAATACGACCTGACGCATAAAAAACATTTTACAGTGAGAACAAAGACGACCTGACGCATAAAAACATTTTACAGTAAGAACAAATACGATCTGACGCATAAAAACATTTTACAGTGAGCACAAATACGATCTGACGCATAAAAACATTTTACAGTGAGAACAAATACGATCTGACGCATAAAAACATTTTACAGTGAGCACAAATACGATCTGACTCATAAAAACATTTTACAGTGAGCACAAATACGATCTGACGCATAAAAAACATTTTACAGTGAGCACAAATACGATCTGACGCATAAAAACATTTTACAGTGAGAACAAATATGATCTGATGCATAAAAACATTTTACAGTGAGAACAAATATGATCTGACTCATAAAAATATTTTACAGTGAGAACAAATATGATCTGACGCATAAAAAACATTTTACAGTGAGAACAAATATGATCTGACTCATAAAAATATTTTACAGTGAGAACAAATATGATCTGACGCATAAAAACATTTTACAGTGAGAACAAATATGATCTGACGCATAAAAACATTTTACAGTGAGAACAAATATGATCTGACTCATAAAAACATTTTACAGTGAGAACAAATATGATCTGACGCATAAAAAACATTTTACAGTGAGAACAAATACGATCTGACGCATAAAAACATTTTACAGTGAGAACAAATATGATCTGACGCATAAAAAACATTTTACAGTGAGAACAAATATGATCTGATGCATAAAAACATTTTACAGTGAGAACAAATATGATCTGACTCATAACATTTTACAGTGAGAACAAATATGATCTGACTCATAAAAACATTTTACAGTGAGAACAAATATGATCTGACGCATAAAAATATTTTACAGTGAGAACAAATACGATCTGACGCATAAAAAAACATTTTACAGTGAGAACAAATATGATCTGACGCATAAAAACATTTTACAGTGAGCACAAATATGATCTGACGCATAAAAACATTTTACAGTGAGAACAAATACAACCTGACTCATAAAAACATTTTACAGTGAAAACAAATATGATCTGACGCATAAAAACATTTTACAGTGAAAACAAATATGATCTGACGCATAAAAACATTTTACAGTGAGAACAAATATGATCTGACTCATAAAAACATTTTACAGTGAAAACAAATATGATCTGACGCATAAAAACATTTTACAGTGAGAACAAATATGATCTGACTCATAAAAATATTTTACAGTGAGAACAAATATGATCTGACTCATAAAAACATTTTACAGTGAGAACAAATATGATCTGACGCATAAAAACATTTTACAGTGAGAACAAATATGATCTGACTCATAAAAATATTTTACAGTGAGAACAAATATGATCTGACGCATAAAAACATTTTACAGTGAGAACAAATATGATCTGACTCATAAAAATATTTTACAGTGAGAACAAATATGATCTGACGCATAAAAACATTTTACAGTGAGAACAAATATGATCTGACTCATAAAAATATTTTACAGTGAGAACAAATATGATCTGACGCATAAAAACATTTTACAGTGAGAACAAATATGATCTGACTCATAAAAACATTTTACAGTGAGAACAAATACGATCTGACGCATAAAAAACATTTTACAGTGAGAACAAATACGATCTGACGCATAAAAACATTTTACAGTGAGAACAAATATGATCTGACGCATAAAAACATTTTACAGTGAGAACAAATATGATCTGACGCATAAAAAACATTTTACAGTGAGAACAAATATGATCTGATGCATAAAAACATTTTACAGTGAGAACAAATATGATCTGACTCATAAAAATATTTTACAGTGAGAACAAATATTATCTGACTCATAAAAACATTTTACAGTGAGAACAAATATGATCTGACGCATAAAAATATTTTACAGTGAGAACAAATACGATCTGACGCATAAACATTTTACAGTGAGAACAAATATGATCTGACTCATAAAAACATTTTACAGTGAGAACAAATATGATCTGACGCATAAAAACATTTTACAATGAGAACAAATACAACCTGACTCATAAAAACATTTTACAGTGAGAACAAATACGATCTGACGCATAAAAACATTTTACAGTGAGAACAAATACAACCTGACTCATAAAAACATTTTACAGTGAGAACAAATATGATCTGACTCATAAAAACATTTTACAATGAGAACAAATATGATCTGACGCATAAAAACATTTTACAATGAGAACAAATATGATCTGACTCATAAAAACATTTTACAATGAGAACAAATATGATCTGACGCATAAAAACATTTTACAGTGAGCACAAATATGATCTGACGCATAAAAACATTTTACAGTGAGCACAAATATGATCTGACACATAAAAACATTTTACAGTGAGCACAAATATGATCTGACGCATAAAAACATTTTACAGTGAGAACAAATACAACCTGACTCATAAAAACATTTTACAGTGAGAACAAATATGATCTGACTCATAAAAACATTTTACAATGAGAACAAATATGATCTGACGCATAAAAACATTTTACAATGAGAACAAATATGATCTGACTCATAAAAACATTTTACAATGAGAACAAATATGATCTGACGCATAAAAACATTTTACAGTGAGAACAAATACAACCTGACTCATAAAAACATTTTACAGTGAGAACAAATATGATCTGACGCATAAAAACATTTTACAATGAGAACAAATACGATCTGACTCATAAAAACATTTTACAATGAGAACAAATATGATCTGACGCATAAAAACATTTTACAGTGAGAACAAATACAACCTGACTCATAAAAACATTTTACAATGAGAACAAATATGATCTGACGCATAAAAACATTTTACAGTGAGCACAAATATGATCTGACTCATAAAAACATTTTACAATGAGAACAAATACAACCTGACGCATAAAAACATTTTACAGTGAGCACAAATATGATCTGACGCATAAAAACATTTTACAGTGAGAACAAATACAACCTGACTCATAAAAACATTTTACAGTGAAAACAAATATGATCTGACGCATAAAAACATTTTACAGTGAGCACAAATATGATCTGACGCATAAAAACATTTTACAGTGAGAACAAATATGATCTGACGCATAAAAACATTTTACAGTGAGAACAAATATGATCTGACGCATAAAAACATTTTACAGTGAGAACAAATATGATCTGACTCATAAAAACATTTTACAGTGAAAACAAATATGATCTGACGCATAAAAACATTTTACAGTGAAAACAAATATGATCTGACGCATAAAAACATTTTACAGTGAAAACAAATATGATCTGACGCATAAAAACATTTTACAGTGAAAACAAATATGATCTGACGCATAAAAACATTTTACAGTGAAAACAAATATGATCTGACGCATAAAAACATTTTACAGTGAAAACAAATATGATCTGACTCATAAAAACATTTTACAGTGAGAACAAATATGATCTGACGCATAAAAACATTTTACAGTGAGAACAAATATGATCTGACGCATAAAAACATTTTACAGTGAGAACAAATATGATCTGACGCATAAAAAACATTTTACAGTGAAAACAAATATGATCTGACGCATAAAAACATTTTACAGTGAAAACAAATATGATCTGACTCATAAAAACATTTTACAGTGAGAACAAATATGATCTGACGCATAAAAACATTTTACAGTGAGAACAAATATGATCTGACGCATAAAAAACATTTTACAGTGAGCACAAATACCAGGTCCATGCCCAGCTTCACCTGAATGTGAGTCATGGTCTCAGGTTCAACTCCAGGAACTCTGCCTCTGTTCTGCCTGTTTACTGGTGACCAGCTACCAGTTACATCCATTACTCTCTGCTTCAGAGCTCTTCCTGCTCTACATTTAGTTATATTCTATAAACTGTAGACCATCTGCCTCACGTACATAACAGTGAAGGTAATTCTCATTTTCTGCAGCAATCTTTGCACCCATCACTCTGGAGTTATTTGTATGTGTATGTGCACCGCTGCATCACTCCCACCTCCAACATGAACATAATAATGAAATTATATTTCCTCCTGCTTCCACATCGCTCCGTTGCTTTATCGCCGCAGTCTGTCCGATTGTTTCTAGTGTTTTCATGTTTTCTGAGTTTGATTTATAGCTGCATTATTGATTTATAGCTGCATTATTGATTTATAGCTGCATTATTGATTTATTGCTTTATTGTTGATTTATTGTATTATTGTATAAGTCCGCACATGGTGAGCTTTGAACAGTCCAGACTCAGAATCCTCGTACGTGGCACACCTGGCAGATAAAACTGGTTCTGATCATGTTTTATTTAACCCCCTCCAGGTGCTGCTTCATTAAATCAGGACATGACTAATATGGGGGGGGGGGGGTGTAGCTGGTGGCTATGTTAGATGAAGCTCAGCGGAGATTAGTGCTCCATCGCTGAGGAGCCGTTCTGCTCGGTGTCTCTCTGACTGATGTCTCTGACGTCTAGAACTGACCAATCACGTGGCTCCAACACGGCGGTCCCGCTTAATCGGGTCTCCACTGGTTCTGTTTAGTTTCTCTCCCCGCGGTCCCCTCTGGGTCTTTGAGCTTTCTAACTTTGGGTCTCCTCGGGGCCACATTAAGGGCCTCATTGAGTTAGACATGAGATCAGTGGGCAGAGAACGCAGGTTCTACTCGTCACTTTGGACCACTGAGCTGATTTCTGGGCCACATCCTCCAGAAAACATCTGTAGAAATGTTCATGTGATTAAAAGTAGCTGAGCTGCTCAGAGTCCATCAGCTTCACCAGCAGAACTATCTGATGGACTCAGAACTGTTCTCTAAAGAGAAGAACCAAACCAAGTCTGCTTGGACCTCCTAGATACAGCCCAGACTGACCCGCTGTCAGAAGGTTCTTCTCAGAAGGTTCAAAAGATCTCCTGAATGAAGATGGTTTGATAAATGAATAACGACAATAAAACTGTGAATTCTCTGTTCATCAGAATCCTTTTCTACAGTTCGAGCTGTTAACAGAACCTGCTCCCAGAAGGTCCTTGAAGAACCTTTTCATTTAGCTCTAGAACATCCTGTTGAAGAGAGAAATGGTTTCCTGCTTCCTCAGTCAGTCGAGTTCTGGGGAACCGAGTGGCCCGCCTGGCTATCTGCCCATTCTGACGCAGCGTGTGAGAGGTCATGTCCTACTTCTCTCTAATCAGCTCTGGGTAACGATCTGCTGCTGATTGAGGTCCATTAGGCCCGTTAACTGGTGACACCAGAACCCACTGATCCGCTGCAGGTGTGTGTTCCTCACTCTGACGTTACTGCTGCTGTTCTGGTACCGGGGGACAGACGGCTGCATCTGATCGGTCCGTCATGACAATCAACCAGCTGATTGGTTGATGGTCAGGAGAACCAGAACCTGTGGAGCGGTGTTCTGGTGCAGCCCTAACCCGTCCTTCTGCCCTGCTGTTGTTTCAGGATGAGCGCCGTGTTCGGAGGGATCTACTGCCTGAGACACTCGGTCCACTGTCTCATCGTGGACAAGGACACCAACAGGTAACCGTGGTTTCACCCTGTTCCGGTCAGCACCTCCTGTCACAAACAGACCGCTGGTTCTGGTTCTGGTTCTGGCCCAGTGACTCAGGGGTCAGTGGACTGAAGCTGATTGGACCAACAGGAAGAGCTGCAGGAAGTCTAGAGATGTTGGTGCCTTTTAGCAGATCACAGGAAGCAGCAGCAGAAGAGATAAAAGGTCCGTTTGGATCTTCAGAACCAGTCCAAACATGAGCAGAACAAAGCTGAATGTGTCCTGCCTCCGTCTCGTCTACAACAGCGCTCCGTTGTTAATAATCCATCTTCTTCTTCTTCACCTTTAAAGGTTGAATAATAACAATCCACACTCTCTGATTGGCTGCTTACGCTGCCATGGCAACCAGCATTCTGTGACCTTCTAAGCTGTGATTGGAGAATAATTTATGATGGGTAAAATATTCAATTTATGAAGAGGAAATGAGGACCATAATTTAATGCTCTTCATCACCTCCTCCTCCTCCTCCCTCGTTGTTTACCTCAGGGTCTCCATCATTGTTTGCTGCCCCATCAGCTGCTGATCACATGATTGATCGACACCAGGAAGGTCACGCCAGCTGTTGCCACGGTTACTGGTAAGATCTAGCAGCGTGTCCTTGAAGCTGCAGACAGGAAATGGCTGCTGTGGGGAAGACTGTCAGAATAAAAGCACCAGAACAGGTTAGCTGACCCAGATCAGATGTTTCTCTGGTCGGTGGGAAGAAGAGATCTGAACGTCCGCAGGTCCCTTCATGTCCTCAGAACCATCCGGAGTCCTGGTCCAGAACCGCCTGCTTTAAATGTTCTGATCCACAGGTTCATCTGCTGGTTCTGACTGGAGGCAGAAACCCAGTCAGAACCACGGCTGGATTTAACTCAGGCTCAGTTCATCTGCAGACATCTAGAATCACTTCAGTCCAGTCAGAGAGATTCTGGGCCGGTCCACTTTGATCCCAGGTACTGATCCAGTTCGTTGTTCGGGTTGGTTCAGAGCTTCTCTCTAAGGAAACCCAGCAGGTGGCATCAAGTCTTACTGAGCATGCACAAAGCGACAGTGGAGAGGAAAACCTCCAGGAGAACCAGAACCAGGCTCAGTGTGGACCCACTGGCAGTTAGAGGAGACAGAAGCTCTGATCCAGGAGGACCAGTACCGACCCGTTTCTGGAGACCACGGCACAGCAATGGAAGGATCGGACCTTTGACCGTGCTTCAGTGGGTCATCAGGAGGTTCTGATGATGTTGTTCTGCTGGTTCTGATTGGACCTGCGGTGGTTCCTGGGCCAGGCCGGCTGAAGCTGCTCAGAGCTGCTGCTGTAATGAGGGTGTCAGGGTTATGGATGAGTCGGCCGCGCCTCATTATTCCCAATAATAACTGGGAGCGCCGCTCCAGGCTGCTCAATCAATCACAGAGACACCGAGTCATCTTCATCACAGCCCACATCAGCCTCACCTCCCACAGAACGTCAGAACCCGCCTCGGGCCCACCGGGTTCTGTGTGGGTCTCACCAGCCGCCGCAGTACAGCTGAAAGAGGAAGTCCTGGATCAGAACTTCTGTCTGTCTGGTTCTGGTTCCGCCGACTCTTCCTCTGGACAGCCTGCTGGGTTTCCTGAGAGGAAACGTTGAGCCCAGACCGTCATGTGATGGTTCTGAACTTTTACCTGAACACAGTCTGGGTCGCAGGTCCGATGTGGGAGTGAAGCCTGATGGGAGCAGCTGACGTCTCTTCTTCTGCTGCAGGTGTAAGGCGGTGATCGACAGCCGCGGGCAGCGCATCAGCTGCAGCCATGTTGTGGTGGAGAACAGCTACCTGGACGCAGACAGGAAGCAGATGGCCCCGCCCCCCAGGTGAGCACCTGCACAGCTGCTCCTGTGTCCTCCTGTGGATGAAGATGATGAAGATGATGTCTGTGTTCAGGTACCTGAGCCGAGCCGTCCTCATCACGGACTCGTCGGTTCTGCCCTCAGATTCTGACCAGCAGGTAACTCCACCGTCACACCTGCTCAGGTAGCGGTCTGCTGAGCTCAGCTAGATGCTCCGACAGGAAGTGATGTCAGAGGATCAGAAATCAGCCGGTGCTGGTCCAGTTCCTCCTGTTCATGGGGACTGGTCCATTTACACCAGAACGTTTAAATGTTGCGACATCCTCACCAGTTAGTAATTAGATGAGGCCGTTGCCTAGCAACCGGGTCTTTGATCACGAGTTTAGTTTCTATAGCGCCGGCTGCTAGGCAACGGAGACCTGCCGCCAGCATCAGAACCTGCAGAACCCTGTCAGCTGGTTCTGGAGAGACTGAGTTCAGCTCAGAGCTGCGGTCTGGTTCTGAACCTGCTGGTTTTACCTGTGAAGCTAACGGGTCAGAACCATGACCCACCTGGATCCAGACGTGACATCAGAACCAGACCAGGAGTGAGACATCAGTTTATCCTGACTGGACCGGGTCCAGACGATTGTGGTTCTGACCTTAATTGTTATTGTGGTTCTGACCTTGGTTGAGGTTCTGGTCTTGGTTCTGACCTTGGTTGTGGTTCTGCAGACTGAGGGAACCTCCAGGACCCACCTGCGTCTCTGTATCTGCAGATCTCGGTGGTGACGGTTCCGCCCGCCGCAGCAGGAGGTCCTGCAGTGAAGATGGTGGAGCTCTGCTCGTCCTCCATGACCTGCATCCCTGGAACACGTGAGTCCACCTGCAGCAGGTTCTGGAAGGTTCTGAGGAGACAACAGGAGGAACTGGAACTGTTTACGCAGCAGCAGCAGCAGCCTGACGGAGGAGAACCTCCAGAGATCCAGCTCGGTCCAGAACCCATCAGATGAGCTGGTACTGGAGCGGCGGCTAGTCTAGGATAGTGTTCTGTCCGTGGTTCTGACCGTGGTTCTGATGACCCGTCCAGGAACCGGAGTGACCTGCAGATGTTTGAGGTTTTATGATTCAAAGAAATTTCTGCTTTACAAAGAAAATCGTTTTATTGCTTAAGATGCAAAACATCTGCAGCTAGAAAAGATTCTGGCATCTTTGAGCCCAAAGCTCGGTTCTGGTTGACCTGGCATCAGTACAGAACCTGTGGTTCTGGGTTTTAAGTGATTTCACCATCAGAACGCGTAAAGTTCTCCAGATCAAACAGAACCTTGTGGAGAACTTTAGAGCCAAGTTACTCTTCTTGTTTTGTTGCACAAACAGAACCAACAGAACAGAACCAGGGACCGTAGTCCAGTTAAGCAGCGTTCTGCGCTGTCAGGGACCGGCTCATGGAGTGGGTCATGGGTCAGAGTTCGTTTAACCGTGGAGACGCTGTTGCCGTGGGAACGTCTCCCATCAGCTGACACCTGCTTCCTGTCTCCGGGCAGATTTGGTCCACCTCACCTGTCAGTCGGTTGGCTCCGCCCACGAGGATCTGTCGCCGTTGGTAACCAGGATGTTCAGAACCACTGAGTCTCAGAGTGAAGGTAAGACCCAGCAGCAAGTGGTTCTGGTTCTGCCCTAAAGACAGATAAGACCAACAGAACCACAGCATGGCGCCGTCTGTAAAGCAGACCGGAACGGCTGGGATGGTCCTCCTGGGTCAGCAGAACCTCCTGGGTCAGAAGGCTCGGCTGCTGGAGGTTCTGCTGGAGCAGATCATCAGCTGACGTCTGAACCAGAACCGGGTCAGGCGTGGACAGTCGGTACTGGGTGGAGTGTAAGCACCAGAACCAGCGCCATGCCAGAGACGATGGATGTAGGGTAGAGGGGGCGGAGCTAGCCAGGCCCGCTTCCTCCTGGTTCTGTTTATTCTGGGTTCTGGACCCAGAATAAACAGAACCGGTGATGTTCTGCTGGTTTGACTAAATTCAATTAAATTCAATTTTATTTATGTAGCGCCAATTCATGAAACATGTCATCTCAAGGCACTTTACAAAGTCAAGTTCAATCATATTATACATATTGGGTCAGATTATACAGATTGGTCAAAATGTCCTATATAAGGGAACCAGTTGATTGCATCAAAGTCTTGACAAGCAGCATTCACTCCTGGAGAAGCGTAGAGCCACAGGGAGAGTCGTCTGCATTGTACATGGCTTTGCTGCAATCCCTCATACTGAGCAAGCATGAAGCGACAGTGGAAAGAAAAACCACCCATTAACGGGAAAAAAAACCTCCGGCAGAACCGGGCTCAGTATGAACGGTCATCTGCCTCGACTGACTGGGGCTTAGAGAAGACAGAGCAGAGACACAACAAGAGAGACAAAAAGCACAGAAGCACACATTGATCTAGTAATCTGTTCTACATTAGATGGTAGTAGTCGGTGATCTGTCTTCCCTGGATGATGTCACAGTTAACAGAACGTCAGACCAGGTGTACCTACTATGAAGAAAAAAGAGAGAGAACAGAGAGTTAAAAGCTGAAATGATAAGCAATGCTTAATTGAAGAACAGTAAAGAAAAGACGCCCGGTGTTGTCCATGTGTCCTCAGACCAGCGTCCCTCCGTCCTCTGGTGTCTGTTTTTCAACATGGCCGACGGCTCGACGCTGGAGGTCGAAGGTCACCAGCTGCCATCCAACGTGTACGTCTGCTGCGGTCCAGATGGAGGTCTGGGACACGAACACGCCGTCAAACAGGTGAGACACACCTGCTGGCTGCTAGAGTCATTCTAGTTCAGCGGAGCGGTTCTACTGGACAGAACCTAAACCGGACCTGATGAGGACGGTGGGTTAAAGCCCAGAACCTTCTCGCTCCTGGACGGCCAACCATGTCATCTACCTGGCCTACAGGGAGGAGGTAACACCTGGTGGACAGGTGTGACAGAAACCATTACCACCTGTAGCCACCAGAGGGCGCTCTAGTCTGTGAGAACTATATGAACCATGAAAGAGCAAAGATGCTCCGTTTCTCAACGTGCGTACCTGAGCGTTCAGGTGTTGTGGTGATGTCATCAGCCCGGCGCTGTTCCACTCACCAACAGCAGACCGAGAACGGACCAAACCCCCGGATGTTGTTCTCGCCCCGCCCTCTTTACCCAGCATGCATCAGAGCAGACTTGTGCCCACAGACATTATATCCGTAGACGCGTCATAGGGCGCAGGTTCGCACGTCAACGTCACCGCCATGTTGTATGTGGCAGAAAAAAGTTGAGTTCTGTTATTGTGAACGTGGATCAGAGAAGATGCCTCATTCCTTTTTTGGGGGAGTATTAAAGAGGTAAAAGTAATAATAAGAGAAAAAAAGTCCTAGGTCAATAAAGTAAAAAAAGAAAACACAAAAGTGATAATGTTATGAGAAAAACATCATATTATGAGAATTAAGAGGGAACATTTCCAGAATAATCACAGTTTGCAGAATTATTTCACTCCTGGAGTAATAGGGCCAGGTTAGATTATTTTAAATATTTTTATTCTTTAGGAGAATAAATTCAGGAGAATGAAGCTAAAGGGATACGAAAATAAACTTGTAATATTACAAAAACAAAAATACTACGAATACAAAGTATATTCAGAGATTAAAGTCCCTCTGATTCTGTTTAAGTGACTGAGTAACTGCAGATTTGCCACATTTAAGATGGCGGACGCTCTGACGCATCGCAGCATAGGCAGAACCCGCCCAATGACGCGTCTACTCTTATATTATGTCTATGGTTGTGCCTTCTTCAGACTGACCACTTTCCCACAATGGAAAGGTCCAGACGAGCTGAGCGTGTTCTGATGTCACGAGTTCACCGGAACGCTTCTGTTCCACAGAGATACGTTCTGCTCCCGTTCTCACCAAGTCCGTACTTCCTGGGTTCTGTCCAAGAACGGACTTAACGTTCTCACGTTCTCCTGAATTGAGAAACGGCCTGTGCATCGTTTCTCTCTTTCAGTGTTCCCTCACGCAGCGCAGCGTTCTGCAGCTCGCAGGGCGATCCGGTCCGCCACAGAACCCGTCACTGGGCCGTCTGTGAAGCTAACAGCTGCTAGCGCTAGCTTATGTTGTCCAGGTGGTTTTACTGACCTTTCTACGTCGCTTTCACACGCCGCGTCGGAACGTTAGCTTAGCATGTAGCACAATTGTGACACATCTACTGTATTAATAATTTAATAATATGGCAACTCAGGTAAAAAGATGAAATATTCAAGGTCCGCAGTGCAAACCCTGCAGCCTGTTTACAGAACGTGAGATAACGCATGATGGAGCAAATGGACATGAGGATCTGAGGGACTAAACGACTCCTGATCGGATCAGAACCGCTGCACCGTCATGGTGGTGGAAGCAGAACCTGAACCTCATAACTTCTGCTGCTACATTCCTGCCAGAGGCTCATGTTCCTGTTTTTCTGGTTTCACTGAGCCTGCAGCTGCATGACAGTAAATCTAGAACCTGCAGTCCGGTTCTACGGCTCATCGGACCGAGAACCGGCAGAACTCTGACCCAGCATCACGTTCTCTGGTTTCAGGCGGAGTCCATCTTCCAGAAGATCCTCCCGGAGGAGGAGTTCTGTCCTCCTGCTCCCAACCCTGAAGACATCATCTATGATGGGGAGAGCAGCGGCGCCGTGGACCAGGACCTTCAGAAGGAGAGCAGTGGACCGGACCAGAACCAGGAGAACCAGAACCAGGAGAACCAGCGTGATGAGCCTGAGGAGTGACCTCACCCTTCATCCTGAGAACATTGTGGGTCAAAGGTCAGCTCCAGCAGGGAGCCAGGAGCTGCTCTCCATTCATCCTGAGCGTCTGCTGCCACCTGCTGCCCACATGCTGAACTGCACCTGATTGGCCCGTCAGAACCCCATTAAAACTTTATTGTACCATGTTAACCGGTTCTGTGGATTTATTTCATCACACTGAGCAGAATATTTAGCACCATGACCCGGTTATGATCCGGTGTCACGGCTGGAGCAGCTCTGCGTGGTTCTGGTGTTCCTGATTTAGATTCTTATTGATTTGGTGGAGACCCAGGGGAGGTTCTGGGGTAAATTCCTCAGCACCCTGCCGTCTCCCTCCCAGATTATGCCAGACTGGTCCATTTGGGCCTGAGTTCTGTGTGAGGACGGGTCTGTAGAGGCGTCCTCCTCTGGAGGAGCTGCAGCGCTGACAGAACCTGCAGGAAGGTTCCTGCGGGTTCTGTCAGGCCAACGACACGAAGCAGCTGCTTCAGCACGTTTCATTAGCCGCCTCCCTCCTCTCTGCACCAAACGAAGATCCTGTGGACGTCTGCTGGTAGAGGATGACGAGGCGAAGCCCACAAGATCATCTATACATAGTAAACGTGCCGTAGTCCTGTTAACTTCAGCCTAAAATCTGAATAAGGAAATCATTCTAGGAGGAGCCTAATAACTCACCGTCCCACCATTAGCTGCAGATGACATCAGAGATGAAGCCCAACCAGGCGTCCATCATCAGGAAGTGATGGACGGTTCCATTAATTTCTGACACATCATTCGCTGGTACCGCGGTAACTTAGAGACGTTTCTTCACTAAAATCTTAATTTCTCACAAGAAGCGGCTGAGAAATATTTAATAGCCAAGTAACCACAGCAGCTAACGTCTGAGCCGCTGATTAGATCAGAACTCTTATTGGACACCCTGCAGCCAATCAGAATGGAGTATTCACCCAGACCCTGGATAACACCAACTACTGTGTTAGTTAAGATTAAACTAATGTCTTAAAGTTAAACTGTTAAACTAATGCATTAGTTAAGGTTAAATCAGGGCTTAAAGCGATAACAATCAGTCTGACTGAACATTTTCTAGTCAGCTCGTATATTCCTGGCTGTTGACATCAGGCCACATTAGTTTCCTCTCCTGCTTATTGTGTAAGTCAACTTTAACCAAATCTGGTAGTTTTAAATATCCATAGATAATTCCTGTATCTCTCCACCTTTCAGCTTCAGAGCCTTGGCTCCATCCTGGACAGCCTCTCCATCCACAGCATCACCTGGTTAACCTTCATCTCTGCAGCATCAAGTTCTTCCTTCACACTTCAGCCAAAATGCTCCACAGTCCACTCACCTCCACTTTACACTTTGACTTCCCTCCCTGTCCTCCAGAAAACCTCCAGAAACTCCAACTGGTACAAAGACAGCAGCTTCATCATTACATCATCTACGTCACACCTGAACTTTAACTCCATGGCTCCCCGTCACATTCAGGAGAAATCTCTGATCCTACAAGGCCGACCACAGCCTGGACGATGCAGGTCACATGACCAACACCATGATGACGTCAGACATTTTAATTTAACACAGATCACACGTTACAATGATCGAAGTCCCAAGGCTCGGAGCCAAGATGGCGGCTAGCGTTTAGACGTTGTTCGGAACTTTCCTCCAACTTTCCTCTTCTCCCGTGGGAACAGATATATTTGTAATGTCTTCAACTTTAACAACAAAACCGAAGGTCATCTGGTACTTACTCCTACAAAGTCACCATCTACCAAGAAAGGTCAAATGGAGCAAGCCGCAGCAGAGAACGTGATAGCGGTGCTAAAGCTAGCTATTGAGGAGCAAGGGGCATCTATTGGAAAATCTATCGATGATGACTTAAAGTCTTCTATTAATTTTCTCTCTGCTGACATACAAGATATTAAAAGCACACTGCAAACCACGGTCAGCCGAGCCAGCAAAGCTGAGGAAAAGATTCAAGCATTGGAAAATAAAGTGCTGGAGCTCACACGCGAGAAGAAGCGGTGGAATCTGCGGCTCCGCGGCATGCCCGAAGAAGGGACGGAGGATTCAGTTCAATTCAATTTTATTTATATAACGCCAATTCATGAAACATGTCATCTCAAGGCACTTTACAAAGTCAAATTCAATCATATTATACAGATTGGTCAAAAATGTTCCTATATAAGGAAACCAGTTGATTGCATCAAAGTCCCGAGAAGCAGCATTCACTCCTGGAGAAGCGTAGAGCTACAGGGAGAGTCGTCTGCATTGTACATGGCTTTGCAGCAATCCCTCATACTGAGCAAGCATGAAGCGACAGTGGAAAGAAAAACCACCCATTAGCGGGAAGGAAAAACCTCCAGCAGAACCAGAACCAGGCTCAGTATGAACGGTCATCTGCCTCGACCCACTGGGGGTTACAGAAGACAGAGCAGAGACACAACAAGAGAGACAAAAAAGAACAGAAGCTCACATTGATCTAGTAATCTGTTCTACATTAGATGGTAATAGTCGGTGATCTGTCTTCTCTGGATGATGTCACAGCTAACAGAACGTCAGACCAGGTGTACCTACTATGAAGAAAAAAGAGAGAGAACAAAAAGTTAAAAGCTGAAATGACAACAGTCATTTCAATGTAATGCCAAACTGGAGAACAGGAGAACTCAGCAGAGTGAGAAAAATAAACCCTGATGTCCTCCAGTAGCCTAAGCCTATAGCAGCATAACTATAAAGGTAGCTCAGGGTAACATGAGCCACTCTAACTATAAGCTTTGTCAAAAAGGAAAGTTTTAAGATTAGTCTTAAAAGTAGACGGGGTGTCTGCCTCACGGACCAAAACTGGGAGTTGGTTCCACAGGAGAGGAGCCTGATAGCTAAAGGATCTGCCTCCCATTCTACTTTTAGAGACTCTAGGAACCACCAGCAGACCTGCAGTCTGAGAGCGAAGTGCTCTGTTAGGAACATACGGGGTAATCAGAGCTCTGATATATGATGGAGCTTGATTATTAAGGGCTTTATACGTTAGAAGAAGAATTTTAAATTCTATTCTTGATTTAACAGGAAGCCAATGAAGGGAAGCTAAAATTGGAGAAATATGATCCCTCTTGTTGATTTTCATCAGAACTCTTGCTGCAGCATTTTGGATCAGCTGAAGACTTTGAACTGCATTTTGTGGACTTCCTGATAGTAAAGAATTACAATAGTCCAGCCTTGAAGTAACAAATGCATGGACTAGTTTTCAGCATCACTCCTGGACAGAATGTTTCTAATTTTGGCGATATTCCTGAGGTGAAAAAAGGAAACTCTGGAAACCTGTTTAATATGGGATTTAAATGACATGTCTTGGTCAAAAATAACACCAAGATTTTTTACTTTATTACCAGAGGCCAAGTTAATGTCACCCAGATTAAGTGATTGATTAAGAACTTTATTTTTTGAGGACTCTGGTCCAAAGATTACAATTTCTGTCTTGTCAGAATTTAAGTGCAGGAAATTTAAAGTCATCCAGCTTTTGATGTCATCAAGACATGACATCGGCTCAAAGTGGTGTAGGTGTGTCAGAAAATAATCCCAAACTACAAAGAGAAGCTTCTGGAGGTGATTGATTCAGTACATCGGCTAGGCAGAAAACATCCAACCAAACCACATCCTCTAGATATAATCATCCAATTGTCTATGAAGCATTTCCGCAACATGATCTGGAAAATGGCAAAAAACTCTGGCTACCTGAAGCAAAGAAATCTCCTGTTCAAAGAAGACCTCTCTGTGGAAGACCGGGAGAAATGCAGCCGGCTGTGGCCAATAATCCAACAAGCCCACAAGGATAAGAAGATCGCATACTTTGTAGGACGAGCTTTTGTGGACGGCAAGGAAATTGAATAACTGTTTCGTCAGATTCCATTCAACTTATTATGGAGGAAAAGTTCTATGTTCCAAGTTAAGTTTAACACACCTCTCTGCAGCTTCTGTACTGTTACCCACCCATTATCCTATTGAGACGGTGTCTTTCTCACGGCCAAAACTTAACAGATCAAAAACTGATCTAAAGGGAACAAATCATAAAAATCTAATAAAAATCCATACGGATCACTTTGAACCTAAAAATAAAACAATTAAATGTGGTCTATTAAATATAAGGTCTCTCCCTCCAAAGACTTTGTTAGTTAATGAATTGATTTCTGATAATCAGATTGATTTGTTTTGTCTCACAGAAACCTGGCTACAAGAGGACTACGTTAGTATAAATGAGTCAACTCCCTCCAATTATTCAAATTTCCACATTCCCAGATCTGTGGGAAGAGGAGGAGGAGTGGCAACCATCTTTCAGTCTTATTTATTAATTAGTCCCAGGCCAATTAATAATTACAGTTCTTTTGAACATTTAACCCTCAGTTTCCCTCATCCAAACTGCAAAGCAATAAAACCTCTTCTGTTTGTTGTTTTGTATCGTCCACCAGGCCCTTATACTCAGTTTTTGGATCAGCTGTCAGACTTCTTATCTGATTTGGTGATAAACACTGACAAAGTTATTATAGTGGGTGATTTTAACATCCATGTTGACACAGAATGTGATAACCTTAGTGTAGCCTTTAAAACTATCCTAGATTCAATTGGTTTTGCTCAAAATGTGCATAAACCGACGCACTCTTGGCTCCATACTTTAGACCTTGTGCTGACATATGGCATTGATTGTGAAGAATTAACAGTATTTCCTCACAACCCTGTCCTATCTGATCATTTTTTAATAACATTTGAGTTTAATCTAACTGAGTTCTCCACCCCCAAAAGAGGGTTCCATTATAGTAGATCTTTATCGGATAATGCTGTATCAAAACTTAAAGAGTCTGTCCCCTTTTTAATATCCTCCGTATTGCAGAAATGCCCAGTAGATGGCAGCAATGTTGTTTCTTCCAATTCACAAATAGATGTCTTTGTAAACGGTATGACTTCGTCATTGCGTTCTGCATTAGACAATGTAGCTCCCTTGAAAAAGAAGGTGATTATTCACAGGAAGCTGGCTCCTTGGTTTAATTCAGAGCTGCATTCCTTGAAGCACAATGTTAGGAAATTGGAGAGAAAATGGCGCTCTACACACCAAGAGGAATCCTACCTAATCTGGAGGGACAGTCTATTGTTGTATAACAAGACCATTCGCAGAGTTAGAGCAGCATATTTTTCATCATTAATTGAGGAGAATAAGAATAATCCTAGATTTCTCTTCAATACAGTTGCCAAACTTACCCAGAGCCACAGCTCTGTTGATCCAGCCATCCCCTTAGCTCTTAGCAGTAATGATTTTATGGGATTCTTCATAAATAAAATTGATTCCATTAAAAATAAAATAATTGGCATCCTCCCAAACATGATTACCTCGTCCCCAGTAAGTAAGGCAGCATTGGAGGAATCTTTAGAACCTGCGCTGTGTCTGAACTGTTTAGAAGCAGTAGAGCTTTCTGAGCTATCTAGAATATTAGCTTCATCTAAACCTTCTACCTGTATGTTAGACCCAATCCCAACCAAGATGTTTAAGGAGGTATTCCCTTTGATCAGTGGTCCTATTTTAGACATGATTAATTTATCCTTAGTAAATGGATATGTACCACAGGCTTTTAAAGTAGCTGTTATTAAACCTTTACTTAAGAAACCTTCTCTTGATCAAGATGAGCTAGTAAACTACAGACCTATATCTAATCTTCTTTTCTTATCTAAAATTCTTGAGAAAGTAGTTGCTAATCAACTTTGTGAACATTTACAAAGTAATGACCTACTTGAGGAGTTTCAGTCAGGCTTCAGAGCTCATCATAGCACTGAAACGGCTCTGGTGAAGGTCACCAATGATATTCTCATGGCCTCAGATAATGGACTTGTGTCTATACTTGTCCTGTTAGATCTCAGTGCTGCATTTGATACAGTTGATCACAATATTCTCCTACAAAGACTTGAGCATACTGTAGGGATTAAGGGAAAAGCATTAGGCTGGTTTAAATCTTATCTGTCGGACAGATTCCAGTTTGTTCATGTTAATAATAAATCTTCCTCAAACTCTAGGGTCACCTGTGGAGTACCACAGGGTTCAGTCCTTGGACCAATTCTCTTTACTATATATATGCTTCCGATCGGCAAAATTATCAGACAGCATGGGATTAATTTCCACTGTTATGCTGATGACACTCAGCTATATTTATCCATAAATCCTGATGAATCCAATCAGTTACTTCGACTGCAGTCATGTCTTGATGACATCAAAAGCTGGATGACTTTAAATTTCCTGCATTTAAATTCTGACAAGACAGAAGTTGTAATCTTTGGGCCAGAGTCCTCAAAAAATAAACTTCTTAATTAATCACTTAATCTGGATGGCATTAACTTGGCCTCTGGTAATAAAGTAAAAAACCTTGGTGTTATTTTTGACCAAGACATGTCATTTAAATCCCATATTAAACAGGTTTCCAGAGTTTCCTTTTTTCACCTCAGGAATATCGACAAAATTAGAAACATTCTGTCCAGGAGTGATGCTGAAAAACTAGTCCATGCATTTGTTACTTCAAGGCTGGACTATTGTAATTCTTTACTATCAGGAAGTCCACAAAATGCAGTTCGAAGTCTTCAGCTGATCCAAAATGCTGCAGCAAGAGTTCTGATGAAAATCAACAAGAGGGATCATATTTCTCCTATTTTAGCTTCCCTTCATTGGCTTCCTGTTAAATCAAGAATAGAATTTAAAATTCTCCTTCTAACGTATAAAGCCCTTAATAATCAAGCTCCATCATATATCAGAGCTCTGATTACCCCGTATGTTCCTAACAGAGCACTTCGCTCTCAGACTGCAGGTCTGCTGGTGGTTCCTAGAGTCTCTAAAAGTAGAATGGGAGGCAGATCCTTTAGCTATCAGGCTCCTCTCCTGTGGAACCAACTCCCAGTTTTGGTCCGTGAGGCAGACACCCCGTCTACTTTTAAGACTAATCTTAAAACTTTCCTTTTTGACAAAGCTTCTAGTCAGAGTGGCTCATGTTACCCTGAGCTATCTCTATAGTTATGCTGCTATAGGCTTAGGCTACTGGAGGACATCAGGGTCTAATTTTCTCACTCTACTGATTTCTACTGTTCTTCATTCTACGGCTCTCCAGATTTGCATTGTATTACATTGAAATGACTGTCGTCATTTCAGCTTTTAACTTTTTGTTCTCTCTCTTTTTCTTCATAGTAGGTACACCTGGTCTGGCGTTCTGTTAACTTTGACATCATCCAGAGAAGACGGCTCACCCGTTACTACCATCTAATGTAGAACAGATTACTGGATCAATGAGTGCTTCTGTACTTTTTTGTCTCTCTTGTTGTGTCTCTGCTCTGTCTTCTGTAACCCCAGTGGGTCGAGGCAGATGACCATTCATACTGAGCCCGGTTCTGCCGGTGGTTTTTCTTCCCACTGTCGCTTCATGCTTGCTCAGTATGAGGGATTGCAGCAAAGCCATGTACAATGCAGACGACTCTCCCTGTGGCTCTACGCTTCTCCAGGAGTGAATGCTGCTTGTCGGGACTTTGATGCAATCAACTGGATTCCTTATATAGGACATTTTGACCAATCTGTATAATCTGACCCAATCTGTATAATATGATTGAACTTGATTTTGTAAAGTGCCTTGAGATGACATGTTTCATGATTTGGCGCTATATAAATAAAATTGAATTGAAAAATTGAATTGAACTAAAAACTCAGACATTTATCTTTAGTTTTTTCTTCTTTAATATGTTAAAGTTCTTCTCAGTTAATGCTCGAGGACTGAGGGATATCACTAAAAGAAAAGCTTTATTTCTAAAGGAGGAAACCTCCCTGATCTCTGAGTTGATATCATTATCGTCTATTCTTCCTGAAAATCTATCTGAACTACAAAGAGCCAAATTACAAAGCCTTCAGCTTAAACTTGACCAAATTTACATTAAAGCAAAAGGAGCTTTTATACGTTCACGGGCCAAATGGTTAGAAGAGGGAGAACTAAACTCTAGCTACTTCTTCAAACTTGAAAAGCAAAGACAAACAAAAAATGGTATTACTAAACTTAATTCAAGTGGCACAATGACTGATGACCCTAAAAAGATTGCTAATATATGTGAAACCTTTTATAAATCATTGTATGAGTCTAGACGTTCTTCTGAGGAACATGACCATTTGGACTTTTTATTAAGATGCAACTACAAAATAGAAAAGCTTCCTGTTAATTTATCCTGCTTCCATAAACAACTGACTTTGGTTTATAAACATAACTGTTATATTTGGAATAACCAAAATATTTGCTTCAAGCATAAATGCCTATTTCTTCAGAAATGGATAATATCTTATTTGTAAAACAATTATTTAATGAGGATGGTCAACTATTTAATTACGGTGAATTTCTTGGTAAATATAACTTCCCTGTGACCCCTAAAGAATTTACCATCGTCTTTGATGCTATTCCTGCAGGTTTAAAATTTCTTATATCAGCATCAGGTGGCGCCATGGTCCAGCGTCCCAGATTTCCAGAATTATTTATGGTAATTCAGACCCATTCCTTAGTATTACAACTGGAAATAAGCATATAGAGAAATAATCCAAAGGAATACTGTTCGCAAACCTGCCTCAGTCTTTTTCTGGAACAATCTTTATTCAGATATCAATTGGGAACAAACATGGTTGTTGCCAAGAAAGTTTTTTGTATCAAAGAAAGTACGGGAAGTTTCCCTTAAAATCTTACACTGTTATCCTGTAAATTCAGTATTGAACAAATATATTGCAGATATTGATCCTGTTTGCTGCTCCTGTCACATTGAACAACAAACACTGACCCACTTTTTTTTGGGAATGCTCTTTTAGCAAAATCTTTTGGTGTGACTTCAATAATTTTGTTAACAGGAAATGTAATATACTTATTCCATTGAATGTTAAACATGTTTTCTTTGGTATTTCCAATAACAGCATGTCTGGGAAAGAATATATTATAAATTTTCTTATTCTGTTAGCTAAGTTCCACATACATATTTGTAAATTTGCTAAAAACAAACCCAACCTCACTGTTTTTAGAGCTTATGTAAGATGTTTTTTGGACTAAAAATATGCACCAAGTCTAAAGCTATGAAGCTTCTAACCCTAAATGATGAAGTTAATCTGTAATTTCCTTTTTCTGTTTCATGGAACCCTGTGGTTCTGTTACCCCAGCACCTCGAGCATAATACTGTCTGCAAATGTACACTCCTGATCAAAATCTTAAGACCAGTCAAAAAATTGCAAGAATTTGCATTTTGCACTATTGGATCTTAAGAAGGTTCTAAGTAGAGCTTCACAATGTTAAAAGGACAAATCAGTGCAAGAGACAAGAACATTTGAGCAGGGAATTGTCTGAAAACTGCATTTATACTCAAACATGATTTTTTCAGCTGATCAAAAGTTTAAGACCATAGTCTTTAAAAGCCAAAAGCTGTGCCAACATCTGGATTCATGTCATTTTCTGTGAAGTCTTTACACTGTCAAGACCTCCTGATGGCAAAAGCAAAAAAGCTCACTGACTTTGAACGTGGTAGGATTGTTGAGCTGCATAAGCAAGGCCTCTCACAACGTGCCATCGCTGCTGAGGTTGGACGCAGTAAGACAGTCATTTTGCATTTTTTAAATGATCCTGAGGGTTATGGAACAAAAAAGTCAAGTGGTAGACCCCAAAAGATTTCACCAGCTCTGAGCCGCAGGATCCGATTGGCTGTCCGTCAAGACACGGGACGATCCTCTACCCAAATTAAGGCCATTACTGGTGCTGACTGCAGCCCAATAACCATCAGACGGCATCTGCGAGAGAAGGGCTTCAGAAACAAAAAACGTCTTCAAAGGCCACGTCTTCTTCAACGCCACAGAATTGCCCGTTTGGACTTTGCAAGGATGCACCAAACATGGGACATTGAAAGGTGGAAGAAAGTTGTCTTCTCTGATGAGAAAAAATGTAACCTTGATGGTCCTGATGGCTTCCAACGTTACTGGCATGACAGGGAGATCCCACCTGAGATGTTTTCTACACGGCACAGTGGTGGGGGCGCCATCATGATTTGGGCTGCGTTTTCCTTCAATGGAACAATGGAGCTTCAGGTTGTGCAGGGGCGTCAAACAGCAGCTGGCTATGTGGAGATGTTGCAGCGGGCATCCCTCATGACTGAGGGCCCTCGTCTGTGTGGTAATGATTGGGTTTTTCAACAGGACAATGCTGCAGTTCACAATGCCCGCCTGACAAAGGAGTTCTTCCAAGAGAATAACATCACTCTTTTGGACCATCCTGCATGTTCCCCGGATCTAAACCCAATTGAGAACATTTGGGGATGGATGGCAAGGGAAGTTTACAAAAATGGACATCAGTTCCAGACAATGGATGCCCTTCGTGAAGCCATCTTCAACACTTGGAGCAACGTTCCCACTAGCCTCCTGGAAACACTGGCATCGAGCATGCCTAAACGATTGTTTGAAGTCATCAACAAGAATGGTGGAGCTACTCATTACTGAGTCCTTTTTTTTGACATTTTGATTTCTGTTTTGGGGGGTTTTCGGGTTTTTTTGAGCTATGGTCTTAAACTTTTGATCAGCTGAAAAAATCATGTTTGAGTGTAAATGGAGTTTTCAGACAATTCCCTGCTCAAATGTTCTTGTCTCTTGCACTGATTTGTCCTTTTAACATTGTGAAGCTCTACTTAGAACCTTCTTAAGATCCAATAGTGCAAAATGCAAATTCTTGCAATTTTTTGACTGGTCTTAAGATTTTGATCAGGAGTGTATATTCTTTATCTGTAAATACACGCGTTACAATGATAAGTTTCTGAAGTTTTATTAAACTGTTATATTTTAGCCCTGTGACTGGAGACCTGTCCAGGATGGATTAACATTTTTTTATTAGAAAAATATAGTTTTGCGTAAAATTAAATATTGCTGAAGGTAATCTCGTCTGTCTGCAGGTGTTTCTGGAGTAAAATGAGTCCATAGATCCACAGACTGGCTTTCTCACCCGTTTCTATCTGACTTGCTTCTATAATGTCGCTTCACATCGATCCACTCTGTGTAAAAATAAAACATAACTTCATAAAAGCTCCTTGAGAATCTCCTTTCTCTGGCCTCACACAGGTAGAACCTGTTCTCCATGTTTAGTTGCAGCTTAATTTAACTCTTTTCATGTAGTGTCCTTAATAATCTGTAAGCATCTAAATCCTCCTCAGTTTATCTCAGGAGTGTCCAGGTGAGCAGCGGCTCATCAGGTGGAGCTGCTGCTCACCTGGACTGGCAGCCGCTCTCCTCCTTTGGTCACAGCAGCAGAATTATTTAGTTTATTTAGTTTAACTTTTCCTCTTTCTGACCCGGTCAATGCGGGACACTGGTTCACATTCTGACCCTTCTTCAAAAAAACCTGTTATGCTAAATTATCTGAGTTACTCTGAGTTTTAATAAAACCTAACAGTGAATCATGAGGAGATCCCTGGTTGGTTAATCAGCTAAATCACCTGAAGCCAGAGTTAAACTAACGGGTTTAAAGGTAAACTAATGCATTAGTTAACGTTACATTTAAACCCATTAGGTTAAACTAACGGGTTTAAATGTAACGTTAACTAACTAATGCATTAGTTAAGCTTAAACTTTAGCTGACGCATTAAAGTTTAAATAAAGCGTTAAGGTTAAACATCATATTAGCTTTTAACCGGTTCTGGTTAACTGGATCTCTAAGCTGTCCTGCTTTACCATCTGGTCGGGTTTAACCAGACATTAACTAGTTGGTTCTGTTTGGTTCTGATAACCACGGGTCCATGGCCCGTTCCCTCTAACAAGCTAAACACGGAGGCGGTTCTGTTGACCCGTTCGGATCAGCACCACAGTGAACAGACTTGGTCTCAACTTGAAGCTTTTATTGTGAAAGGTCAACAGGTCTACAGACGTCGGCCGCGGCGGCCGCCCTTCCTCCTGGTGGAGTCCGACGGGATGGGAGTGACGTCCTCTGAGAACAGAACAGAACCAACATGAGCCCACCGGACCTTTAACAACCTGCAGGTTCTGCTGGTCCCCCAGAACCGGACCTGAGCTGCTGACATCACACGGAGCAGAAACTGGACCCACCGCTCCACAAACACCTGCTGCAGGTTCTGGCACGCTCAGGTCCAGAACCCAGCATCTCAGTACCGTCTGCTGCAGCGGTACTGGTTCTGGATGGACCCAAGTTAATCCTGGGTCCGTTAACCAACCAGACCAACAGGTGTTCGTGGAGCAGAACCTGCATGAGAAGCTGGATCAGCACCAGAACACGCCTCCTGGTCCTGGTGTTCTTCACACCGGGACCAGGAGGCGATCACTGGACCGTCTGATCAGAGCAGAACCTCAGGGCCCGTTCTCACTAAAGTTCTGCTTTAGGGTTCTTGGTGAGAACGGGTTCTGTAGGTCCAGCAGCAGCTTCTCTCTGGCCGATGGATCTAGAGCGGTACCGATCCAACCGTCCCCGTCTGAAGATCCACAGACCAGTCCAGAGTCTGGTTCTGGGCGGACCCAGACAGAACCGGACCCAAAGCGGAACCAGGTGAGCGAGGAACGTACCGATGCGTCCGATCTTCATGCCGGACCGAGCCAGAGCTCTCAGCGCCGACTGGGCCCCGGGTCCGGGAGTCTTTGTCCTGAAAGAGACACACAGGTGAGCCGGGCCGGTCCAGGTGAGTCAGAACCAGGTGAGTCAGGTCCAGGTGAGTCAGAACCAGGTGAGTCAGAACCAGGTGAGTCAGAACCAGGTGAGTCAGAACCAGGTGAGTCAGGTCCAGGTGAGTCAGGTCCAGGTGAGTCAGAACCAGGTGAGTCCAGGTGAGCGGGATAGGGGTGGGCGATATGAAGAAAATCTAATATGATGATATGCTCACCTAACCTTGAACATGTTTTAGGTTTTAGGGCCTAGAGGAGCGTTGGTACATCTCAACTTAACGTGTCAATTTTTTTTGTTTGAAAAATTAATTGCAAAATAAAAGTTTTAAAATCTTCTGTTCTGACTCTTCGAGGTCGGTCGTGTTTTTCAGCTCTCTATCTGCTTGCCCCCCCCCCCCCCGCTATTTGCTTCGTTCTGTGTCTTTGTGCAACTTCTTCACAGAAACAGAAGATAAGGAACCATGGATCAGCTGGTCTCTAGATGATCACATTTTTTAACTGGGAAGCAAAGGAACGGGGAACCTTCCTGTCCTGATGGAACCTTTTTTGCAGGATACTCTGTGGATCGGTGGAATACATGGTCCATGTGTGCCTCTCAATGATTTCCGTGGAGGACGCAGAAGATGTATATATATATTTGGATTTATGACTCTTGGATTCCTCCTCATTGGATTTGGGGGATTTCTGATAAATCAGCAATTTCAGCGACTGCTGGTGGTGAATTCAGCCGTGATGAGGCTGTCGGCTAACCTGACGAGCCAGACGTATGTCGCTCCGCCTAGCTTCACTCACATCCATCTGGGACCTCGCCCATAGAGAGTGATTTCTCCAACCAATTTTATGGTCTGGCCAATCAGGACGCAGGGCTGGAGTTTCATAGATGTGACGTAGTGGAGACGCGACCATGACGTGAGACTGTTTTGATAGCAATGGCGGCTAGTCGATGCTGCTATTTCTTCCGTGTTGTCCAATCTACCTAATATTGTTTCATTAAAAGAACATCAGAGAACGCCTCTGAGGGCTTTTGTTGGTGGAAACCATGTTTTCGCCCTTCTCCCGACCGCATTTGGCAACTTTTGTTTTCCACCCGCCCCGTGGCGGTTAGCGGTTAGCGCTAACCATGTTAGGAGGCCTTTAGTCCTCGACGCGGTCGGCCCGGGATCGACTCTGACCCGCGGCGCTTTGCCGCCTGTCTTCCCCCCTCTTCCTGTCAGCTCACTGTCAATAAAACGCCACTAGAGCCGCAAACACATAAAAAAGAAAAAGTTTAGTTTTTTCCTGCGTCACTCTCACAGCGTCACGGGTTAGCTTCGGTGTGAGTGGTTGAAATAGCACGTCGATAAAAATGACAGACAAGTGGCTTATCCAATCATATGCAGGGAGTTTTGATAAGGCCCAGCCTTCTGTAAAGGCCATTCCTATGGATCAGTCCCAGATGGATGAGTGAAGCTAGGCGGAGCGACATGCAGCTGGCGGAGTCAGGTTATATGAGGTCAGCATACGACGCGATCACTAAGGCGGGGAATGAACAGAACATCAGGCTGGACAAGCTGACTGGGGAAAATTGGACCCTGGAGCCATTGATGAAAAGACTTTCAAGCTGAAGGAAAATGTGTCTCAGCTTGTTCTCAAAACAAATTGTGTATTTAAATCAGACTCACTCCATCTAAATTCTCCCTGCGTTGTTGTGGTGAAATCACACAGACCTGCTCCCTTCTCTTCACACTCGTTTTCTTGTTTACCTGAAACTTACGCCGTCACCATAATTCTCACTGTCTAGTCAGCGTTAGTGAGCGCACGGGTTCGCTGTTGTGTGCGCGCCAGAACTCTTTCTGGTTTGGAGGAGCGAGTGATGCGTTCACAGCATGTGGGAAAAACTAAACTCACAGTGAATTAAATACAGCGGCTCAACCTGGCCGTGAAAAGTTACACGCGATGGTCACGATAAAGTCATTTTAACCATCGTGGAGAAAAACTTGAGACAAGAGTATATTCGATATATCGCCCACCCCTAGACCGGACCAGGTGAGTCAGCACCAGGTGAGTCAGCACCAGGTGAGTCAGGACCAGGTGAGTCAGGACCAGGTGAGCGTACCTGTTGCCTCCGGTGGCCCTCAGCTTGATGTGCAGCGCCGTGATGCCCAGCTCCTTGCAGCGCTGAGCCACGTCCTGCGCCGCCAACATGGCGGCGTACGGAGACGACTCGTCCCTGTCGGCCTTCACCTTCATCCCCCCCGTCACGCGGCAGATGGTCTCCCTGCAAACACACAGCATCAGAACCGGGCCTGCAGGCGGACCGGACCGGCGTTGGGCGGGCGGCTCACTCACTTCCCGGAGAGGTCGGTGACGTGGACGAAGGTGTCGTTGAAGGAGGCGAAGATGTGGCAGACGCCGAACACGTTCTCTCCCTCGGCCACCTGAGGACCCAGACTGATCACCTGCTCCTCCTTCTTCTCCTTCCCTTTACGAGGAGCCATGTCTGGGGGGACAGGGGTCAGAGGTCAGGCTGGACGGCTGCAGTGATTCAGTAATAATAACATCGATACGTTTTATTAGTGAGTCATCGTCCAGCCCTGAGATAGACGCACAATAAATGTAATAAAAGTTCAATAGAATAAGTTTTTCTTCTTTATGCTTTCCAGCCAATCATGTAGGTTAATATTACATCATTACATCCTCCCAGCCAATCACAATGCAGACCCAGGAAGCTCCGCCCCTTCAGAGAGCACACCTTCTTTTTTATACAAACTTATAGTTTTGGTAACAAGTTAGTAGAATAAAGGTTGAGTTTGAATTCACTGGATATAAAAACAGGTTGCTAAGCAACAGCATAAAATGTCCAGGGCTGCACTTAAAATAAATGTTTTGTGTTTATTGATAATTATCGACATCAATCAGTGTTTCTGTTTTATAAACGTTTTGGTCACCCAGTCCAGAACCTGCTGCGCCGTCCCTTTAAGACCCAGAGACCCCCTCAGGTCCATTTCAGACCCGGCTGGGTTCCCCTGAAGACCTCAGAACCGACCCCACTAACAGACCGGGTCGGTTCTGAGGTGCAGGTGTAACGGACCGGGTCGGTTCTGAGCCGCAGGTGTACCGTGAACACTTGTTAAAATCGACCAGGTTCCACCAAAGGGAAATTATTCTGTCAGCGTTTATTCAGAGGCTGAAGTTCTGCTAACGAAGCCCGGCTAATCCACCTGGGTTCTGATCACAGGTGGTACCGAGGGGATAAACCGGCCCAGGAACACCTGCAGCAGGGTTCTGGAGGCTGACGGGTTTAACAGAACCGCCTCAGGAGAATAATTCTTCATTTCTGGAGCAGCAGCTGAACGATCCTGATGAAGCCCTGCAGAGATCAGCAATCCCTCATAACCAGCATGCATGAGGCGACCGTGGAGAGGAAAACCTCCAGCAGAACCAGAACCGGGCTCAGTGTGAACGGCCCCGACCCACCGGGGGTTAGAGAAGACAGAAGTTCTGATCCAGCAGAACTTTGTGTCCAGGAGAGAAACGGCAAAGAACTCAGTTTACAGGTCATGAAGGTGAAAGAGAGCCTGGATGACAAAGATGAGCAGAACCAGAACAGGTCCAGAACACGAACAGGACCAGAATCTGGACACTAACAGGACCAGAACCAGAACAGGACCAGAACCTGGACCATACGGCTTCCTGAGGAAACGGCACCGCGGCGGGCCAACCGCGGTCCGGTGCTGAGACACCGGCGGACATGGCGGCTGCAGCCCGGCGCTCCGGAGCTACATGTGGGTCTGTCGCGTCAACCGGAGGAACCGAGCCCGTTACTCTCTAACCGGACCGGTACCGTTTGCCCCACAGCTCAACAGCAGCCTGGCTACGGCTAGCCTGCTAGCTCGGTCCGGACCCGGCAGTTAAAGCCGGCCGTCCCCACCTGCCTGGTTTAACCAGGTTTACCGCCGCCTCTCCTCCATGAACCGGCCGTCAGGAACGGGACTGCGTCGGTAAATCGGCTTCACGTGCCGCTGATCTTCCAGCGAGCAGCCAACATGGCGGCACGCCGCGGCAGGACAACAGCGGAGGAAAAGCGGAGAAAAGGCGCCGCGGATATGTGACAGAAACTAAATTCCGGCAGCGGAGCACCTGAACAGCTTCGGTCTGTCAGAAAACGCACCTTAGACGGTCGGATGGTCGCCTGGAAGTAAGATTATGGCGGATGGACTCCTGAGCGGGACTCACCTCACAGCGTCTCTTCTCTGGGCACAAACAGAAAGAAGGAAGCTCCGCCACCGGAAGCGCCAATAAGGCCATCTTCCTGCCGCTGCCGCCCCCTGCCGGCCGCGCCCAGCGCTGCACTGCGGCTCACTCAGACCTCATTACGGCCCTTTTACACGTTAATGGTAAGTTAAACGTATTAGTTTGTTGCCCAGTAGGTCCTAAAACATCCGCGTTTAAATGTTCTGTCCACTCTGGTTGATAAATGGATAAAATACACCAACCTTGACTTTCTTTAAATTTAAGCTTCAGGGTTTTGTGTTGACCCTTACCCTGGGTCTCTCTGCAGGGAGTCTGCATGTTCTCCCTGTGCATGCGTGGGTTCTCTCCGGGTACTCCGGCTTCCTCCCACAGTCCGGAAACATGGCTGTTGGGTTAATTGGCCTCTCTAAGTTCTCCTTAGGTGTGAGTGTGAGAGAATGGTTGTTTGTCCTGTTTGTTTGTGTTGCCCTGTGACAGACTGGTTACCTGTCCAGGTGAACCCCGCCTCTCACCCATTGACAGCTGGAGATAGGCACCAGCAGCCCTCACCACCACAACAGGGATAGATGTGATAGAAGACGGATGTTTTGTGTTGCTGCTCATTTTATGACTGATTGTAGTCATTGCTCAGCAGTTTAGTGCTTCTTTTAAATTACTTCTTTTCATTTAACAGTTTTTGTTTCATCCGGTTTTTATTTCAGCTTTGTTTGTATCGGGTCAGTTTTGATCCTAATTCACTTTAAAAAAGTATAATTTTTACATAAAGTTTTGTTTTATGCTTTATTATGTTGGAAATTATGAAATTACAGAGACTGGAGTGGAAAGGTGGTTGCCATGGAAATCACAGATAAACAGACTCTGAAGGCAAAGTGTCTGACAGACTCAGACGGGACAGAATGACTTATGGGTGATATGTGTCAGCAAAGACGTCTGCATTACTGCATGATCTTCTGCACCAATGTGATGAACGCTGATATCATACTGTGCACGCCCTTGAATGGGTGTAACACATGCTTGGTATTTAATGTCTGTTTGGGAGAACAAGCAAGGTTCTCAGGTACCGGTTGTGTTGTGTTATGAGAACCCAGAACAGAATCTGTAAACATTCCTCTGCCTTTTTGATTAAATATGGTAAAATATAGTTACGGTTTGAAGAGTCTTTTAATTACTACAGAAGTCTACAGTAGAACACCACATTATCAGAAAAAAGAACCAGGGTTTAACCATTTAAACATTTAAATTGATTATATTACAATTTAGATTTTTCCCGTTTGTTTACATTGATTTACCTTCTGTTGACTATTCTGTATTGCATTTAAAATGATCTATTTAGCTTGTTCTGATGATCTGTGCATTGAGAACGTGTCTGACGTGCAGCAGGAGGATGTCTCCATGCTCTCTGCCGTCAGGTGAGCGTCGTCAGGCAGTAGTTTTCTCTCCTGGCAGCCTGTTCACAGGGGAAGCAGCAGCAGCTGCAGGCAGGTGAGGCTCAGCAGACCGGACCTGAGAGAAGCCTGCAGAGACGGACGACCAGCAGCTCCTGCTGTCTGCAGCCTGGTGTTTGCATGAAGAACGGGAGAAAGCAGAGACCAACCAGAGCCCAGAGTTTGACCATCTCCTTTTATTTACAGAATCATATTGAACACGATGCAGAAGAAGAAATTACTCCAAAACCTACAAAAGAAACGATTTAAAAACATTCTCGCCCTCAGACGCACACAGACTCCCACAGATATACACTGAGCATGCAGCATTAGACCAGTTAATGCAGTACACTACAATATCCACCATAGTAGAAAAAGCTGAGGGTGGGGGGGCCTGTTGATCATTGATTGGCTGTTCAGAGCATCAGGAGGTCTTTGGGTTGGACTTTAACCAGAAGGACTACGTTCAGCACGGCCATTTATTCATTTATCAGCCGTTGAAGGAAAATGAACAAATATTGAGCACTAGAGGTAAACCTTCCTCTCAGGGGGTTGTTTCATCCTCCTGCAGAGCTGCAGGTGGGTCCCACACCATGAACCTCCCACCGAGCAGACCCTGAAGGTCTGTGGGATCCACCAGCGCCGCTCCTTTGGATTCATTCAGACCAGAACCTTTCTTTATTCAACAACACAAATCTACTCAGCTTCAAGCATCAAACACCAAAAGTTTCTACAAAATGACATCTCAGATGTTTGCAGGGAGAGTTTTTTTGCATCATTTGCCTCTAATAAATACTTTCAAGTGTCGTAAGAGTTCAGAGTGAAGGTGCAGCTGTAGAAATCACTGGATACTGTAGAAAACGACCGTTCACTCTGCGGCGCCACCTGGAGCCCAGGCAGGGGCTGACGTCACGTCTTTGTTAATCAGCTGCAGCAACAGGAAGGGAGGGGCGTCTCAGAGACAGGAGCTCGTTAGCGGCCCACTCAGACCTAATGAAACTAGGACCTTCTGCTCTACAAGTTTAAACACAAAGCTGATGGAACAGAACCTGATGGACGGAACGTCTGCAGAACATAAACAGGTTCAGGTTCACTTCAAGGGGAGCAGCTAGAGAGGAAGCAGCGGGTACCGAACCGACGTTAGCTCCATGAACCTAACGTCGGCTTTATACGTTCAGTTTGGAGCAGTGGGTGTGGCCTAATCCTCTTGCAGAAGGCCCCGCCCCTGGGCCACGCCCTCCTGGGCCCTGCGTTGGTCAGCCTGGACTCCAGACGGAGGTCAGAGAAATGTGGAGCGAACCAAAGGGCAGCGGTGGCAAACACATTCAGCAGCTGCTAAAACACGTTAAACTGCATATCAGGAAGTAGCTCACAGCACTGGAAGTCTGATCCCAACATTAAAAAGCTTGAAATATACAAATGCCATTTATTAAGGATAGTAAGATCGTCGTCATAGTAAGAATCTGATTGTACAAAGTTCTACATTCTCCGACGGTAAAAAGCTCGTTGAAGCTTCAGAGACGAACACGACGGATCAAACCGGCAGAATATCAAAGTCGGCGCCGCCTGCGTTTCGTTAGCTCACGGCTAACGGACTACATGGTTCCCAATGAGGAATGCTAACAGGGCTAAACCTCAGAGACGGGAAGAGGTCCGAGAGCCGGGAACAGCAGAACACGGCAGAACCTGAAGCCCAAACACTAAACACGAAGTCCAGCATGCAGAAAGTCACAGTCTGTACAGAACACCGTCACCGAGGAGGAAGAACACGAGCCGTCCATGCAGAAGCTCCCTCAGCAGCACACCTCTGGCAACACCTCCAGAACCAGAACTCCCAGACGGAGCCGCTGACACACCAAGTCCATCTTTCCCTTCAGGTTGGTCGAAAATAAAATCATCAAAGCGCCGGAAAACCCAAAACCCATCAGAGGCGATACATTTCAGAACAAACCCAGCACCAGGATGACCCAGAGAATCAGATTGTTCTGCTCACAGAGGTCCAGAGGAGTCCAACAGGTTCTATAGGAGAGTTCGGTCTTTGGAAACCTTTACAGACACTTTGATACGACACCAGAACCAGAACCAGGACCAGGACGTATCCTGGTGGGGATGCTTTACTCTCCATGTAGCCATTTCATCTCAGAACTTCATCAGAACTTAATAGAGCCCACCAAAGTGTAACTGTGAGGACAGTTTGGACCGGCAGACCAGGACCAGAACCAGACGCTGATTCTGATCATGACCAACATTCAGAGATCCAATCAGCTCCACATTCTGGCCCGGTCCAACCCAAAAACTTTACTGCGTCTTATTAGGATTTCATGGGACAGACGTAACGGCACAGAGGAATCATTCATGGTCGCCTTACACATTAAATCTGAAAAGTGTGGCAGGTCATTATTTTCTCTCATCAATGCTCTCCTGGTCCAGCCTGTCAGTCCAGGTGGACGTCCAGGTCCTGGTAGGTCTGCAGGTGGTCCATCCTCTCTCCAGGTCCACATGATGATCAGAACTCTGGGAGGTTCTGTAGAACCTGACCTGCTGTAAACTGGACCAGAACTTCCTCCCTGACCCGTCTGCTGGGTTCCTGGTCTCCATGATGCTGGAAGTTCTCTGGAGAAGCTCTGATGCCAGAACTAGAGGAATTGGACTTCTGAAGGCGTTTGGTTCTCCTGGACTCTATTTTGGGTCTCAGAGTAAAGTTGGGGTGCACCCTCATGTCTGATCCTCCTCCTCCTACAAACTTTGAGCTACTTTGTGTCGTTCTGTCCCCTAAAATCCCAGTAAAACATTTTAAAGGGTTCGATTGGACCGGGACGGAAACTTACAGGGGTGTGAATACTTATGCAGGCGCTGTGAAGATAAACTCTTTTCTGTTTAAGTCATGAAGCAAGACTTGGTGCAAACTGCAGGTCGATGTTTACATGAGCTGAAGTTGCTGACTCATGAACTTTGGTCCCGCTGATGGGTGATTGGGTCGGTGGTTCTGATTGGCTGTCTGGGTTTGTTCTGAAACTCTCTGTTCAAACTGAAGTCCTGATTGGTGTCTCAGCTTCACAGAGATCAGGTCCACAGACCTGTAGATCTTCCACGAAGAGAAGAAAACACGATGAGAATCTAGTTTGATCCAATAATATTCAGGCTGTGCTTTCTTTTCTCAAACACGTCCTGTCAGTCTTCCCTTCCTGCTCTCTTCTTCTCCCCATGGCAAACATCTCAGCCTGAACAATAAAGCAGCTGATGAAGCCGTGCAGGAGCAGGCAGCTCGTTAAGGTAGCTCGTTAGGCCCTCCCTGACGGGGCGGCTGGATGAAGTGGAAGATCGAAGGCTGGAGATGGTGGAAGCTTCTGGGCTCTCTGCATGGCACCTGGAAATTTACCTTTAAATGGTGTTAAATGCATCTGGTATCAAACACTCAAATGAAAAAACTATCATATGATCAGGATATAATCAGTAAAAAATCTGATCAGTTTCTATTTTAACTCTAGATATAATAAACTATAATTCATTATTATTTATCACCGCAGATACCTAAGCTGACCAGCAGGGGGAAACCTTGCATCTCTCAGACTGTAAACCGGCTCATTCTGATCCAGATTACTGGTTCTGTTCATTTCCAGCTCACATTCATAATAAATGTCTGATGAAAGAACACGATAGAGTAAACAGACGTTTCTGCACATGCTCAGTAGCATCGCAGCCTCAGAGCTAACGATAGACATTAATCAGTGAGAGGTGCTGACCACAGGGGGCGCTGTGTGCTTACAGCTGGAGATACAAGGTTTCCTACCACTGGTTACTGCACCAAGTGAGCTGATTGGTCGGTTGCAGTGTGAGCAGAGGAAGCTGATTGGCTGGATGACTGATTGATGAACTGATGATGGGATTCGTTGCCGCATGAGTCGGACTGAGGCTTTCTAACCCCGCGGTCTCCTCCACCCGTCAAAGAAAATGCTGAATGGTTGGTGTCAGACAACAGCTGGCCTGCTGTCCGTCGTCCTGTTGTCACGGCGGCAGCAGTCCCGTCAGAGCCCCACCCACTCTGGAGGACGCCGTTAGCTGCAGGGACAGAGGAGGACAAGCAACCGTTAGCTTTCTGCCCAGCACGGTGGTGGCAGCACCATGCTGCGGGCCGGCTGCACTGCCGGCGGTTCTGCCCAGAAGGCTGGTCTGAACCGGACCCGGACGTCTGACCTGGTATCCGGGTCATGGCAACAGCAAGCAGGCTTAAATCAGAGGGAATCGGACTTTCAATTCCGATCCAGGAGTCGGTTCTGGTGGCTCACACGTTTCAGAAAGAAACTCAGCGAAGGTCCGGTTGCCTCTGAGCCCGTCTGCCGTTTCACCGAATATCAGTGGCGCTGATTTAGAAGGAGCTGGGACCTCTGGACCCAACCGCACCGTAAAGGTTTGTCCCACTGGTACCGGTTCCTTAAAGTCCAACAGCAGCTCAGACTTTACCAAGACCAGAACACAGAAAAGTTCTGATCCGTTTACTGAACGTGACAGAACCTACACTGGCTCCATGAGGCCCGGTTGCTCCCAGTCTTCCTGGTTCTGGAGCGGTTCTTACTTGTTAAGGGTGGAGGGCGATCCTGAGCGGTGGAAGTGGACGATCTGCCACTTGCCGTCCCGGCGGTGCCACACCCTGGTCTCCTCTGATTGGGCGGTGCGAGGCGTGCCGTTGGAGTCGATGTACTGCGTGACTCTGATGTAGGCGATGCAGGCGGCCTCGTCGCCCACCAGGTGGATGTGGGGGTTCAGGATGGTGGTGTGGACCGGCTTGCTGTTCTTAGACCACACTGGAGAACACAAACCCAACGGTTACCTGTACAGGTAGGCAGGGCGTGGCCCGCCATTAAAATGCTGAAATAAACTCACAGTTTTCAAAATAAAAGCGGTGGAAGTCCAATCCCTCGACGAGGTTCCCCAAAGCCTCGGGTTCGAAGGCAGTCACAGCCGGGTCGCACATTTTCCTGAGCAGAAGGAAACACAGCGGCTGGACTGGAGGCAGAAGCTTTGGTTACGAAACAAACGTCTGAAAACATCAACGTCAGACTCTGAGCGCTGAGTCATTCTGGTGCAGGATCTCTGAAGAGAGCCGACAGGAACAACAGGACCCCCCCTCACATCAGCACCACGAACAGGCCCTAAACGCACCACGAACAGGCCCTGAACGCACCACGAACAGGCTACTGAACGCACCACGAACAGGCCCTGAACGCACCATGAACAGGCTACTGAACGCACCACGAACAGGCCCTGAACGCACCATGAACAGGCCCTGAACGCACCACGAACAGGCTACTGAACGCACCACGAACAGGCCCTGAACGCACCATGAACAGGCCCTGAACGCACCACGAACAGGCCCTGAACGCACCACGAACAGGCTACTGAACGCACCACGAACAGGCCCTGAACGCACCATGAACAGGCCCTGAACGCACCACGAACAGGCCCTGAACGCACCACGAACAGGCCCTGAACGCACCACGAACAGGCTACTGAACGCACCACGAACAGGCCCTGAACGCACCACGAACAGGCTACTGAACGCACCACGAACAGGCCCTGAACGCACCACGAACAGGCCCTGAACGCACCACGAACAGGCTACTGAACGCACCACGAACAGGCCCTGAACGCACCATGAACAGGCCCTGAACGCACCACGAACAGGCTACTGAACGCACCACGAACAGGCCCTGAACGCACCATGAACAGGCCCTGAACGCACCACGAACAGGCTACTGAACGCACCACGAACAGGCCCTGAACGCACCATGAACAGGCCCTGAACGCACCACGAACAGGCTACTGAACGCACCACGAACAGGCCCTGAACGCACCATGAACAGGCCCTGAACGCACCATGAACAGGCCCTGAACGCACCACGAACAGGCCCTGAACACACCACGAACAGGCTACTGAACGCACCACGAACAGGGCAGCCGGTGGCGGACTCAGATGAATCCCAGCAGGCTGGGAAGGAAAACTGGAACAAATGGCGTTGGGGCGAAGCGCAGCGGGCTTTGGCTTTGGGCAGGAAGCTTTAAAGCCTGCAGGACCCCCTGGACCCCAGCCAGGGGGTCCTGCAGGCTTTAGAGCTTCCTGCCCAACACCTGAATGTGGACCTGCAGTACCTGGGATGTCCTGAGGAGGTCGCTACATTGATCAGGGCCTGTTAGTGTGTCTTTCACGGCTGTGTACCATCTGTATTTATAAAGCCTCTCTGATGTGCAGGGCCCGTTATTCTACAACTGAGGACCAATGGAAAAGCCCCCCCCCCCAGGTGAAGCCCAGAGAGCTACGGCGGGGCAAGCTCATTCAGACACTTAAGCCGGGCGTACACTGTACGAGTTTTTGACCTTTTCGGGACGATTCTTCAGTCGTGCGAGCATTTTTTGAATCGGGACGAATTTCAGCTTGATCGTACGGGGGGGGGGGGGGGGGGAGTAGTCTCACGACTACCTCCCGATCAGGAATCGGACGGTCGGTTGAAAATCAAACATGTTTGAAATTCAGTCGGCCGTCGTGAGGTTTTCGTGAGCGCATCCTGCTGTTCAAGCAGAGCTACGAGGGGGCGCCCTCCCCTCCTCTCCGTCCCCGCCAGCTGAGGGAGGTGAGCGGGCGTCCCCGAAGCGACCCCCGCCCGGCCCAGGACCCGCGGGGCCCGGACGTCGGCTCGCGGGGGGGTTGGGGAGGGCGAGCGGTCTGCTGTGCCGCGCGGCCGCCGGGGCGTCTCCTCTTTCCTCTCTCCCCTCCGTTCCCGCCGACGCCCGGTGCCTCCCGTGCGCCGGCGGGTGCCCAACTCTCCCCCCTCTTCCGGAGGGGCACGACGTACAGTGTGAGAACACAGATCGTGAGCGGTGAACTTTTAAACCCCGCGGTTCCGTCGCACAGTTTGAGATGTATATAAGTGTATGCCCGGCTTTAGAAACAAAAATAAGAGTTTATAATGAGCTCTAAGACGTCCTGGGAGCTGATGAGTGATATGCTCTGTTTATGGAGTAGCTGGTAAAAGACGCGCAGCAGCGTTCTGAACCCGCTGCAGACGAGAAAGCAAAGATTACTGTAGCCGACTCCAGCATGGCGTCCGTCACAGTAATCCGGGATTATATGAAAGCACGGATCAGCGTTTCAGCTCCGAGGAACGTTTCCACCTTTAGAGATGTTAGCATCGTTGCTAACATCTCATCAGAACATCTCATCAGTCTCATCAGAACATCCAGAACCCAACGGCCCAGCAGCGCTGATGGTGGACTTTCAGAATAAAAGCCTGCAGTAGTGTGTTACATACGTGTAGCTCTCAAAGTCTCCGTTACTGATGGCCTCGATGAGCTGCTCCGTGACTTTAATGATGTCCTGCTTCCTCACTGAGGCACACACACACACACACACACACACACACACACACACACACACACACACACACACACACACACACACACACACACACACACACACACGGAGTTAGTCCGTGAGCAGAACCAGCAGCTGCAGGTCCGCGGGTCAGCTGGACCTCACCTCTGGTGTCTTCGTCCTCGATGGTGGTGTTTGTGCTCTCAGACGACTCCTGCAGCGGCAAACAGCAGTTAGTGTGACGGCAGCACCGACCGGTTCTGGTTCTGGTGAACGAGTCGGGTCCGGAGCCTTACCTTGACTCCGTCTGCCTTCTTGTTGCTGCCGCTCTTTCCTCCTGAACGAGGGATGAGAATGAAGAGAAAGAGAAGCAGCAGAGTGAGAAAGAAAGGAACGAAAGCAGAGAAGAGGAGCGAGGGCATGGTGCCGGCGCTGCCTGCGAGTCGGCGGTCAGGGCAAAGCTGAGCGGGCCGGCCGGGGGGGCCCGCCGTGACCCAGGGCCAAATTTAGGATCTACTTAAGATAGCAGCGGGGCAGACAGGCGTCACATTCCTGAGTGTCCACAGCCAACAGATGCTCTGGTTCTGACCCGCTGCTGAACCAGAAACTCCCCCAGCCTCACACGCTAACAGCAGCTTTAGTTGCTGGTTGGTTCTGGTGGGTCACCGCTGGACCAGGCCACAGTCCGGTTCTGGTTTTTACCTCTGGACCAGGCGTAACAATGACTCCACTGTTGAATGATTCTAGAGCAGGGATCACCAACATGGTTCTGGTACCAGGAGGCCCCGGTACCATGGGGCCCCGGTGCCAGGTGCCCCCGGGGGCCACATGGTACCAGGAGGCCCCGGTACCATGTGGCCCCGGTGCCAGGTGCCCCCGGGGGCCACATGTGGAGCCCGTCAGTCTTTCTAAAAGAATCCAGCAGTGAGCTGCAGCTAGATGTTATTTTATTGTTACTCTTCCTCTTTATTCACACCTGCATGTATGTCGACTTAAAAACAACAACACCTGTAACAAAGCATGAACAATGTTTATTTACATAAAGTTCAGGTGAACTCTGCCTCAAGGTCAGAGGTCAAAGGTCAGTCTGGTAGCCCTATGGCACAACACCAGTGGAGTAGCTCTCAGCTCCAAACAGAACCCATGTTCTAATGCACTGAGATGCAGCTGTATGCGCAGCTGGACCTGCGGTTCCGGTTCTACATGCAGCCCATGTGAGCAGAGCAGGACCCGACCAGCTCAGTCGGGTTTTTCCAGCAGGTCGCTGCGTTCTGATGGAAAACGTTCTTATAGGGAGGAGATGATGACCGAAGCAGAACCGTGTGAAAAGCAGCAGCTCTGCTCCAGAACTGAAGCTGTCGGCTGAGACGGAACCGAAGGCTGGAACATGTCCAGAAACCAGAACCTGAGACCAGAAGTTCTGGCTGGATGCTCACCTCCATGGATCACTGAATTCACCATCGGTTCTGGAGGTTCTGGACCGTTTTGGGACGCATTGATCTCATTCTGCTTTGAGATCCAAACAGAGAACCTGACAGAAAGTCGACCAGAAGTCTGACAGAACCGATCGGGCCAACTGGGGAGACCCTACTGAGCATGTGCAGACAGCTGCAAACGATTAGCCCAGCTGGAAGGACGGGGGCTGGCGGTGGTTCCCCTGACAGCTAAGTTTAGACCTGAGAGCATGTGAGAGCACACACACAGTTACACACAGTAACACACACACAGTAACACACACACAGTTACACACACACAGTTACACACAGTAACACACACACACACACACACACACACACACACACACACACACACACAGTAACACACACACACACACACACACACACACACAGTAACACACACAGTAACACACAGTAACACACT